>CM041036.1:11624902-12062622 GCA_023078785.2 Hyles euphorbiae
ATTATGTTTGTCCACGATTCTCGAGACCTTTTACCTAGATGGCCACTTGCACTTGCTACGCCCAGGTCTAATGTATTGATCTGGGCGTTTTAGAAGGCTTTTAACATTGATCCTTTTAAAACCATTTTGTGTGACTTATGAGAATTAGTACATAAAACAGAATAATATAATTGTCATTATTTGTGAGCGGTACAATGGTGTTTTTGCCTTTCATATTTTTTTATATTTGACATCACGTCATCACATATACATACATAAAATCACGCCTTATTCTTAGAAGGGGTAGGCAGAGGTGCTAACAGGACACTCACGTTCACTTTCTGTGATCCGTCTCACGATAAAGAGGGTGAGCTTATTGCCATAACAGGCAGAAATTGTTATGTTTTTATGCTATCTCTTCATAAAATCTTCCATTAAAGAGCATACATTGAATATGTTTCGGCCAAAGCCCCAGGACCTAACAGACTGTGTTTATTTACTTTCTAACTCATTTGGTTTTAAGTGAGAAAAGTTTCTGTCACACACAGTTCGCATATATTCATGGTAAATCCGTGGGGTTTTTTTTTGCATTGCGAACGTAAAAGCCGAAATTATAATATTTAAATTTACTAAGCTGTTTAACTACGTGCGTTGGCCGAATGATTTATTTCTGGCGTGCATTGTGTTCCCAAGCCCCGGATTTGGTGGAAAGCATAAAGGAAGGGTTTATTTTGCTTTTTACTTATTTTTGTGTACATTTGGCAGTTTTGGGAGGCTACAATAGTGGCGTATATGTATTCGGTGCAGTGCTCGTTTCCCCTCGCATTGAGAAATTTGGGTCACATTGGACGGTGAAAATAAATATTGGTGGACTGTGACGTGGCCTGCCAAATTAGTTTCGGTTAGGCCGCTGCCTGATCGCCGTTTAGATGCATTAGGTCGTTTAGGTTTTGCTATAGAAGACCTAGGTTTTAGACCTTTTATGTTTAATGTATTTTGTGAATATTTGGTTCGAAAAATCTTGTACGGTTTTGACTTTGGGCTGGTTCGGTGATGAATCGTATTCTGAATTTTTTCAAAAAATAGGTAAAATACGGATCGAAGTTTGAACCAGTGCAACAAATAAATTAGGAAATAACCTAATGTTTGATTTTGATTTCACTTGACTTAACTAGTTGCGGGCTAAGTTTTACTATAACTTTATAATTGATGCCTACACGGTATATTGAATACCCTAAAAGTTCATAAATAATATATTTAAAAACGAATAAAACTAACAGCCTCTATGTCGCAGTTGGTTAGATGCCGGCTGTGAAATGAGAGGCCGCGGGTTCGATCCCCGAACCGAGATAAATATTTGTATGATTTGTGGATCATACAATTAAGTATTTATTTCCTGTCTGGATGTTTTGAGAAGGAAAAGTCTCTTTTAGTTTCTGACACCCACGATACAAGACTCAATATAAGCGTGGGGTCAGGAGTATGTATGTGACTGTTGGGTGTTATATAATTATTTATAATACAATACAATACAATTACCACACTTATTTCATTTACATATACGAAAAACAGAAGCGATTTAAAATATAATCCTTATTGAAAAGGAATTATCTACTATGACGTCACTTTCAAACATCAAAGGGACGGAATTAATTAAATTAGCTTTTGTATCAACGTTTTAGAAGATGGCTGTAGACGAAACAACTTATAGATTGACAGTAAGTAACTGAGATGCTTTGTAGAAATCAAATGCGCTGATTTGTAGGAAATGGGGGGTAAGCAATGATATAATTTTGTTGCCGTTTGAGTAATAAGGTTTTATTTTAATTTTTAAATGTACGTAATAATTATTTTTATAAAAAGTGCCTTAATATGTTATTGCTATGAATGGCGAGACGAGCATGCTGTTTGCCTAAAGTTATGGCCGCTCATGGACAGTAGCAAAACCAGACAAAAACATTAATTACAAAGCTTAGCATTTCACTGCGATCGCCATCTTAAGACATAAGATGTTAAGTGCCAATGTGTCCAGTAGTTGTTCTGGCTACAATACCCTTTAAACCAGAACATAACAGTGCATTCACACTGCGACATTGCGGTGGTACCCACCCAGGCGGTGTCTCACATATGACAAACTTAACCACCAGTCAGGTAGGCACTTTTGTTTCTTACTTGTAGCCTTGTTTGATAATCTACATTACTAGTTTTTTTTTTTACGCTGGATTTGATGCATAGACAATTAAGCTTATGCGGCATTGTTTTCAGAGAATAATAAGCATCACGGCTCAATATATTCGAACACTAGTCAACTGATTCGATAAAGCTAATTATATTATTACCCAGTGACCTATGATTTCAGCTCTATATTTGCTATTTAATGACAATGTATAAAGCAAACCTGCGGAGCAAACTAATAATACAATGTTAGATACACACATTCAAATAATTGAACATGTACTGTACATAAATAACATTTCATCAATGATTGAATGATGCTTGGAGTATCAATACATTTCATAACAATATTTTACCTTTCCGTATCAAAGGGATCAAATATTTTTACATTGGAGTGAAATGGAGATTATTTGATTAAACAATAAACGAAACAAAAACAAACGAAACAAAAAAAAATGTTTTATATTTACATATTTCTACAAATATAAAAAAATGCAATATTAAATCATTCTTCCAGGTTAGTTGGATTATATTAAAATGTAGTCCTTCCAATCAATTTATTATAACAAGTCGATTGGTATGTTATTCATATAAAATATAAAGTATTTTTAAAGGTTCCGTGTCAAAGTATAAAAAAGACATTTTGTCTATCCTTTCTGTCGTGGTCGAATAAACATAACTAAATTGCGAAAGCCCGCCATACAATTATTAACAGGCCATTAATAAAAGGGAAAATGTACTCCACACATGAATCCTGTAAATAGATATTCCAAAAATAATTAAGGCAAGCATCCCTCAGGATACGTTATGAATGGTGTAACCAGATAATTTTGGATGCGGGAAACGATTCCTTGTATCCTCAGGAGAAGTAATTTCCAAAGGTTTAATTTTGAAACCTCACACTTATTTGCTTCATGTTTACGACTTTCTGTTCATGGAAATTTGGAAGTGCTATTATTATATGTTATACAGAAGTATATAGCCGGAAGAATGACGTAAAATAATGATAATATTTTTATAACAAACTGTATCTGTATCAGACCATTTACGTCCCACTGCAGGGCACGAGATGGCCTTACAACCAACAGTTTGACTTCTGTTAGTTTAGTATTCTGTGCAACAGTACGATTGAGAGTGGTTAGTCCATATATATATATATATAGTCCACCACGCTGGCCTTCTACGGATTGGCGGACTTTACTTACCATAAAAATTCTTACAAATCCTATAGTATGCAGGTCTCTTCACGATGTTTTCATTCTCCGTTAACAAAACAAATTTTATGCTACTGGAAGCGAAATTGTTTATAAAATGTAACATAAAAAAATTTGGAACAGTGACATTTGGTTTCTTAGATTTACGCGAATGTTACACATTGAAATAAAACTATTATTTACGGATTTTATCGCGAATTTAGTTTAATTTTTACATTTTTAACTTCCCGACGTTTCGATTACTTTACAGCTTTCGTGGCCACGGGGCGGACTGAGGTATTGGTCGAGGACGACGTCGGGAAGTTAAAAATGTAAAAATTAAACTAAATTCGCGATAAAATCCGTAAATAATAGTTTTATTTCACAGTGACATTTTATATAGGGATGGATATTATAAATACGGAGAAGATGATAATGTCTCAGAGCTTTCATCTACATATTTTCTTCTTTGCGCTTTTAGCTTTGAAATGATATTGATAGTATAGTATTAGGGACTGTCCGGATAAAATATGGACTGACAGGTAATCATCATCATTACCACAGGCCTTTTGTTGTCAACTGCTGGAATTAGGCCTCCTGCAAATTGCGCCATTTCACCGTCTTCAGCTTGTCGCATCTAGCATCTGCCAGCGTCCTTTCGCAAATCATCTGACGAGTAACCATTGTCAAATCGGAACGATACACTCCAGCATAATTTAATCCGAATAACACCTAAAATTATTATCGCAGTCATAAGCTACATTACAGCAATCATCTCGTTTGGTTCAAAGCCATAAAGCCACAATAACGTTGCTAAAAACACTTTATATATTTATTATAACATAATTCATTCCCATTTGCGTTCAAAGAACCTAATGTTATACCCAACACACACGCAAGCTCAACCTAAGCGTAATAAAAATGAATCGCGACCTATTCCATTCCATATTAATAGTAATAATTTATCGACCGGCCCACTATGGTAGGTGATTCCCATTAAGGTCATCCCAATAATGGCAATATGTTCGGAAGGGATAATAGGGTCCGACGTAAATGGGACTCAGTGACCTTTCAGCAGGAGTTTTCGTGGGACGTCCCTAGTGGTATAGAGAGTAAAGATTCGACAGATGGGACAGGAATAGCCAAGCGATTGTTGTAATGCCTTCAAAGAATTTTCAAAATTTCTGGCAGCTTTTTAAGTTGATTGTAGTTATTAATATATGAAACCGTATTTTAGAGAACAATGTTATAATAAAAGAAAATTATGCATGTTATTAGGTTTTGGCCAAATAATATGCAGAGGTAAACAGGATTAACAAAGATTTAATACTCGTATGCAAATAATATACAGTTCACAGACAGTGTCAAGAGAGGAACGGAAGTAACAACTAATAGACAACACAATACAACTAGCATAGACAATGTTTGTTTAACATCGGTAAATCCGCACTTAGTCGATAAACCACAATATTACTAACACTGGCCCTTAAACAAATATTGTCTACAAACAAATAATACTCACATTAATTTCCATCAAAACTTTAACACTAAACATAATAGAAATAAAAATCATTTTCTATAAAACAAACTTTGCCCTTTTAAGTTAACATTAATTTCAATAGTAATTTACTGTGTAAATAACTTGTTAAAGGCTTAGTCAACAGATCAGCTAACATTTCATTTGAACATAAATACTTAATATTAATTGAACCATTATCAATATGTTCCCTAATGAAATGGTGCCGAATATCAATGTGTTTAGTTCTGGCATGAAACACAGTAGTTTTACATAACTTCTGTGCTGACTGGTTATCATTAAAAATTGTAACTTTAAGCAATACACCTAAAACTTCATGTAAAAAGTTCTTAATAAAAATAGCCTCCTTACACGCATCAGATAGACTCATATATTCAGCCTCGGTGCTTGACAATGCAACAGTACGCTGCTTTCTACTCTCCCAAGATACTATAGACTTACCCACCTGAAATACATATCCAGTGTAGGACTTCCTATCTGTCTCGTTTCTTCCCCAGTCAGCATCTGCATATCCTGAAATTACTAATTTGTCTCTTGGAAACTTTAAACAATAATGTTTTGTTCCTTTTAAATAACGAAGTACTCTCTTCGCTGCTTTCCAATGCGTTTGACAATAGCAATCATTAAATTGGCTCAGGTAGCTGACTGCATGAGTTATATCTGGTCGTGTTGCTATGGCGATATACATCAATGACCCTATTAAAGTTCTATATTCTAATTTTTCATATCCTTTTTCACTAGATTTTTCGAGTTTTAAGCCAGTTTCCATTGGAGTTACTGCTGGCTTACAATCCTCCATTTTAAACCTTTTTAATACCTTTTCTATGTAACTTGTTTGGTCTAAAGTAATCTTGTCCCTTTGTTTACAGATTCTCATTCCTAGGATATGCCTGGCTGGCCCTAAATCTGTGATTTGAAACTCACTTTTGAGTTTTTGTTTTATGTCAACCATCTCTTTAGATGCATTCGGCGTTGACATTATAAATATATCATCCACATACAATGCTATCAGTATCAATTTATCTTCATTGTGTCTATAGTAAACACATGCTTCTAATGAAGATTTCTTAAAGTTCAATTTACTACACAAAACTTTGTTGATTTTCTCATTCCATGCCTTAGCCGCTTGTTTCAAGCCATAAATTGCTTTGTTCAGCTTATAGACTTTCCTTTCTTCACCTTTTACTATGAAACCTTCAGGTTGTTCCATGAATACTAGTTCTTCGAGATCACCATTAAGAAAGGCAGTCTTTACATCTAAGTGATGTATATCCATATCATATGCTGAAGCAACGGCTAACAATGTTCGTATAGTCGACAATCGAACAACTGGAGCAAAAGTCTCATTATAATCAATTCCAAATCTTTGTGTGAATCCTTTAGCTACTAATCTAGCCCTATATTTACAGACTTTACCATCAACACCT
This sequence comes from Hyles euphorbiae, assembly GCA_023078785.2. Classification (NCBI taxonomy): domain Eukaryota; kingdom Metazoa; phylum Arthropoda; class Insecta; order Lepidoptera; family Sphingidae; genus Hyles; species Hyles euphorbiae. The sequence continues at coordinate 11,631,214 of CM041036.1, forward strand.
CGTTTCTTTTTAAAAATCCATTTACATTTTACAGGTGTTTGATCACAAGATCTATCAGTAAGTGTCCAGCACTTATTAATAATAAAAGAATTATATTCATCTTGCATTGCCTGTTTCCAGCTTTCTGCGTCTGGACCATTCAGCGCCTCCTTCACTGTCAATGGGTCACCAATGTCGTTGGTGTAAGAAACTTCATTGACAAAATGAGCCATCAAGGAGTCTGAAGCAGTTTCATTTTCTAAGCTTGAGCTGGATGATGACTGTTCTTCTAAATCTGGAACATAAGTTTCATCCGCAGAATCACGTGAATAAAAACTCTCTTCTTCATCAGAATCATTAACTGTTATAACACTACATCTCTGTTCAGGTTGAGTTACAGTAGTATTATCAGTATTAACCTCATTGAGGATATATTCCACAGTAGATGGTTCTGTAGGTGTTTTATTACCATTAGTATTCACTTCATTATCATTAATTGAAACATTATGACTTTTAATAAACTTATCCTCTAAAAACGTTACATCTCGAGCCTTCACGCAATTTCTCGGATTTTCAGGGTCTAGTAATCTATAGCCCTTAGAATTTTCACAATATCCAACAAAGATATATTTCTTCGCTTTTGGTTCTAGTTTAGTCCGTTTGTGTGTATGACAATATGCTATACAACCAAAAACACGTAAATGTGAAATTGATACCTTGTTATTGGTCCACTTCTCCTCTGGAGTACAACCTTTAACAGCTAATGAAGGCGAACGGTTTTTCAAATAAACTGCTGTATTGACAGCTTCAGCCCAATACTTCTGATTCAGGCCTGCTTCATACAGCATGCAGCGCGTTTTCTCCATTATAGTTCTGTTTGCTCTCTCTGCCACTCCATTTTGTTGAGGCGAATACGGCACAGTCGTTTGATGTACAATGCCGTACTCTTTCAGGTAATCCTGAAATTTATTATTAATATATTCAGTGCCATTATCACTGCGTATTATTTTAATTTTCTTATTAGTTTGGTTTTCTACAAGAGCTTTCCAACTTTTAAAAACATTAAAAAATTCATCTTTGGCTTTCAAAAAATAAACAAAAGTTTTTCTAGAAAAATCATCTATAAAAGTTAGAAAATATTTTGCGCCACTGAATGATGTAGTGGGCATCGGACCGCACAAGTCAGTGTGCACCAACTCTAATATAGCTTTGGCTCTATTGAAAGAATTCTTTGGAAAGGTTACACGAGTTTGCTTTCCTTCAATACAAGATACACATTTATCAAAACTAGTATTACTATAAGAAATTCCTAGAGCCATACCTTTTCTCAACAATTCCATACTTCGATGGTTGAGGTGTGCAAGACGACGATGCCATACCTGCTGAGAAGTACTTTCTCCCTTCTCGGTGACCGCACGCATTCCACGAGACATTAATCCTGCATTATCTACAACTAGGTTATCATATTTCATATTATTAAAACTTAAAATAGGTGTTGTTCTGGTATCTAATAAAAATACATTGTCACACAGCGTGGCTGTAGCTGTCACAGTTTTGTTGTCATAGATGTGACACATACCAGAACTAAACACTACTTTATAACCTTTTTGGACCATGGCACTTACAGATAATAAGTTTGCGGTTAACTTAGGTACATAGTAAACATTACTTATTGTCTTTACATTACCATTTTTCAAATGAACATTCACAGAACCTTGTCCAGCTGTATACAACTTATCACCATTGGCTATATTCACCTCCAAGGACTTTCCATCACTTACAAAACAACTCATAATACTTTTATCTCCACACATATGTGCAGCGGCACCACTATCAATATACCAAACTCCACTATGTGTGTTCGCTGACAGTGCAGTTAATAAGGCCTTTGATTTGTCTGTATTAGTCTTCATGAACTTCTTATGTCCAGACTTAGGACAGTCTTTGATATAATGCCCGATTTTCTTGCATCTGTAGCATCTTTGTTGTTTTTGAATCAATAAAGCAGATGTACCGGGATCATTTTTGTCACTTCTCCGAATATTTTCTTGTAATAGTTTGCCTTTGACTTTTTCGCTGGTGAGTTTAATATTCGAACTCTCAATTGCCATTATAAGAGGATCATAATCAGGCGTCAATCCGCTCAACATGATTACTGCTACAAAGTCGTCCTCCAAAGGCGATCCTATTTCACTAAGCTGTTGTGATAATTCGGTAATTTTATTGATGTAAATTTCCATACTCTCACTCTCATTCAGTTTAGTTCCAAACAATGTTCGCAGGAGCCCTAGTCTGCGACAAAGTCCACTGTCTTCATAGGCTTTTGACAAGTTTGTCCAAGCTTCGTGTGCTGTTTTTGCATTTCTGATATGCGGTATTACTGACGGTTGAACAGCTAATGCGATTCTTGCCAAAGCTTTTTGTTGCTTCTTGCTATTACCATCATCCGTTTCTACGCATTCCCATAGTTCTTCCTGTATTAACAACATCTTCATCATAAATTTCCACGAGCTGAAGTTCTCTATGCCGTTTAATTTCTCGATGGAAAAATTGTTCGTTGCTGGAGAGCACGCCATATTTTTATTTTATATTCGTATTTTCTTGTTTTTAGAATATATTAATATTTATGCTTGCATGGCGTGCTGGGCCCATAACCTATTAGGTTTTGGCCAAATAATATGCAGAGGTAAACAGGATTAACAAAGATTTAATACTCGTATGCAAATAATATACAGTTCACAGACAGTGTCAAGAGAGGAACGGAAGTAACAACTAATAGACAACACAATACAACTAGCATAGACAATGTTTGTTTAACATCGGTAAATCCGCACTTAGTCGATAAACCACAATATTACTAACACATGTGTTAATTAATGTGCGATTTTGAATAATTTGGCGGTTTCATTGAATAAAAAGAATATTGCATGAAATCACTCTAGGAATACAACTGATGTTTCAAAGTGGTAGAGCCAAACTTATACCATGGTATGAGGGTCGGTTCGACCGAGGTGATTCTATTGCTCCTAAAAAGCCTGTGTAGAGAGAAGGGTTAGCTGCATTCCCTCTCTTGATTTTTTTTATTGCTATGAATAGCGAGACGACTGTGCCGTTCGCCTGATGGTAAGCGTTACGACTGCTCATGAATAGTAGCAAAACCAAACAACACCTTGAATTACAAAGCAATGCTTGGCATTCCACTTCGTTCGCTACCATAAGACGTAAGATATTAAGTCTCAATATGTCCAGTAGTACGAGAGATTTCGGTCTCACAAACACCCAGACTCGAGGCAAAAACCTATGGATCACACAAATAGTTGTCTTTACAGGGATCGAACCTGAGGCCACACGTTTCACAACCGGCGTCTAACTAACTGCGCCACGAAGGCTGTCAAGATTACTTAAAATACACTTACTACTAAAATGTAATATCCTTTTGTATGTAATGCAGAGAAGTGTCAGTTCTACGGCATTTGAAATTTTAATCTGGCGTAGTAAGGATTTGGCTTTAGATTCGCAATTAAGGGGTCGAAACTTTTAATAACTACCATAAATTTTATTGCTCGCCGATATAATTTTATTTGATTAATGTTCGTTGGATTATTAAGACTTTTAATGGATGTTCTGTTTCGTTTATGGCTTTGTTACGTCAACGATACTGTAAGATAGATATACCTTTATAGGTAGATATAACAGCATACTTAATTTTAACCGATAGCTTAAAATACCCGTGTTAATAGAAAAAATTACTCATATGTTTTTAAACCCATTTTCAAGAGAATAATATTACTTAACTCATTAAATATAATTCTCTAATAAAAATAATACGCATGAACTAATACCTATTCCTCTTTATAAAAAGTTTTATACGCACGATCAACTTCTTGAAATAATTATTAGTAATTTGTGAAACTTGTGTTGCGTAAAAAACTTCAGCATTCAATATTTAATCAGAAGTTTCGAAGTATTTACCTATGCTCGTTATAAAAAATTAATATCTCAAGACGCGAAAAGTTTCTGGCCGCCTCAGTAATAAATTAATTGTACGAAAATTTAGGTTACGATCGCATAAAACGGGGAGTCTGTTATTCGCGAGAAGAAATAAAAAATGTACTAAAGTCACCACAATTTTAAATTGATAATTTTTTTTTTTCAATACTTCACGTGATATTTAGTCTAGTTGGCTATGGATCGAACAGACGAAATGTAACTCGAAAATTCGAGCTCATGGCACAAATTATCAAATTTGGCTTTTCTAAATTGAAAGGAAATAAAAAAAGTAAGTGAAAGAAATTATTGCTTACCTCCTAAAGCCTCAATATTTTATATAGGTTTCCTAAAGTTTCTCTTCATGTAGATCGCTTGGTATCTTCTGCCCCACGATGCAGAGAGCAAGCCTGATAATAAATAGAGAAATTTTATAACACTGCCGATCCGGAATTCAAACCCGAGACTTCAAGTTTGTAATCTTACTGTAATACAACTGCGGCACCGAGGCAGTCAATGATATTATGTTAACTTTATCAATCCGCGCGTTAGTGAGATGGACTAAAGCCCAAACCCCTTTAATCGTAACAGAGTTCCGTGTTCAATAGAAGAAAACTGAGTCAATACTGCATGTTCTACGAAAATTATGTATTTTTTATTTCATCTAATTTATGGTAAGAAACACACAAATCTCAATTAATGTGAAGGAACTGCCGTCGCCTTTAAGCATCTACAACAAAACGCTAATTTTATGTGGGTCAATGACCTTTGTAAATAATGTGTGTAAGAGAGGGGCAATTGTTAGGTCTCCCACCCTCGATCATAGTTCTAATTGTTCGTAAATTAATTAGCTAGTTACGCTCACGCTCAAATAATACCGAATTGGTATTAATAATTTAATATTGTTTGTTTATTATAAGCAATTACTATGGAATTTACTTGGAATTATTAGTAAACAAATTGTTTAAAATAATAAATTGGTGTTCTTCGTCACTATTTTGCTTTATCACTGGTCTTCATAATACTAACGTCTCTTTCCCTATGAGTTTCCCTTTCTTTTCCATTCATACGAAAAAAAAAACACGAATATTTCTATCATGTCTATTAACCACGGAAATTGTACATATCCCACATTTGAATGGACTTTTAATCAAACTTATTAGACCTAAATCTGTTTCGAGAAGCAGATACGTTTAAGATATATATCTATTCGTAAATCAAAATCGCTTTAGCAGGATGTTTATGTTTAATTCATCATATAAAAAATATAAAAACCTTTATAAAATTAAATGAATAATTCTTCAACCATAGCTAGACTGATGATATAAATAAAACACAAATAAATATTTTATTTTAATATAATAGCAAGTTATACGAGTTATCGCCGGCAAGGAGTGCTTCGTATTAATATAAGTGTTGCTAATGCGCGCGTTAGATGTACAGGCACGCAGCTCTCAGCACCAAAGCCTTGGATTATTCAAGTTATTTGTTCAATGTTTACTCTCATTAAAGTTTTGTTAACCTTTGTTTGTATTACTATTATGATAGAATTACATGGCGAATCACGTATGTGGTTTCCAAAACTACTAAATTTTCTGGAACAGCAGAAACAAACAGTGTAAATACACTGTTGTCTTCCGGTTTGAAAGACATTGTGCAAGAGGAACTACTAGACATAATGAGATTTAACATCTTTTATCTCAAAATGACCAGTGGAGTGCCAATATTTTTTTGTAATGTATTATGTTGTGTGCAAAACTACTGTTCATAAAGGGTCGTATCGCTTAGAAAGGGGAGAATGATAAGCTAATAATTCACCATTAATCGCGATTTAAAAAACATACATACATAAACTCACGCCTTGTTACCAGAAGGGGTAGGCAGAGGTGCCAGGGCACCCACTTTTCGCCTTGCATGTTCCGTCCCACAATGTGATAGGTGGCGAGCCTATCGCCATATCGGGCACAAATTCCTGACTCTGGGCTGATACTGAATAGAAAAATCCAATATCACTTTGCCCAACCCGGGATTCGAACCCGAGACCTCAGCTTTGTAACCGTACCGTAGTACAACTACGCCACCGAGGCAGATTTAAAAAAAGAAGGTTTAATATTACAAGATCATATTATCGCCTCTATCAATCACATAAAGAATTGTATTCTGGCGCGGTTAGTATTCAGCGACTTCTCTTATTCGTCCTTAGTGCGTATATTTGCTTGCAAGGCCAACGCTGCTTTTGCCTTTACGTTACTACTATTTGACAACCTTTAGGTCTCATCGTTCATCAGTCCTTTACGCATATTTCCTTAACAAAATATCTACACACAATCTCACCAAAGCCAAATTCGAAAGACAATATCATGAACGGTATTTACGTATAATTTAAGTAAGTTATCATACGCAAAACATTAAGTAAAATAATTTCCACCACCAGAAATTAGAATATCGCAAATATAAATATATAAGTGGTTACTATTACACTAGCTAGTGTTATTTGTAACTTACTTGTCAAATTACTTTTAGTTAAAGCAATTTTACTAATTTTCAAATTCTCATGGAACAAACAATTCCTAGCAAAGATTCCTATCAGCCCGCACCATATAGAGCTCCAAATCATAAAATATCAGCCCATATTACTCCATCATAAAGTACCAACAGCGAGTTTTAATTTTTATTCGACTATCACAAATAGTAACGTCAACATTCGACGTCGTTGGCAATACGAACCGCTAATTGGGTCACATCGCACCGAACTGATTGAAATCAAACAGAGCTTGAAATAGAGGATCGCAATGTGATTTGCCATGTTGGTTAGCGAGGCTTTGTAAAAGTGTTCAGTCGAGGTGCGAGTGGATTTATCGCTGACTTTGAAATCGATGTTTCAGAAACTCTTGAGAATTCAGACGGTTTGATTAAGTTTTGAGGCTATGGAACGATTACATAAAATGTTTTTGTAACACACAAATATGCAAATAGCAAATAGTAAGCTTACTTACAATTTTTATATTTGCTATTTAATGACTGTGAAAGGGTCGAAATGTTCTAGAGTCCACGTACAGACAAGCGAAATTTCGGACGCCCGACTTCAAAGTGGACGGACGACCTGGCTAAGATTGCAGGAAGTCGCTGGATGCAGGCCCCTACTAACAAATCGGTTGGAGAGCCTTGGAGGAGGCCTAAGTTCATCAGTAGACTACCTATGGCTGGACAGAGAGAGAGAGAGAGAGGGAGGGAGAGAGAGAGAGAGGGGGGGGGGGGAGAAAACTAAAATACGAAAGATCAAACATTACCCTACTATCCCAGGTAGTATTAACAGTTCTATTGGAGAACTAAGAATTGAAATTCCAATAATTCCATCACGTGTGGTACAAAACGCAATGATTGCTTGCCATAAGGTAGAGCGATTCCTCGTTTAATCATAGCTGGCTTTGTTTTGTATGGTATTAGAACTTATTACTTTTGTACCAGGAGATATAATGAAAAAAGTGGTATTTTGTTTATTCATTTCTGCCATTTGAAATACAAGCGTAAATGTACTTAAAACTACAAGGTTGATTAAACAACTGAATAATAGGATAATTCTATAAACAATCAGCATTCCAAAATTAGGTCAGTAAGCGCTGAACAAAGTTTAACGCTTCGAATAAAACATGATAAATAAAATAAAAGTCTCCGGGGACGGCTTAAAGCGTTTAAAATTATGCCTCATAAAATCAGAGTAGAAACGCAGCCCCAACTAAAGCTAAACTATTCAACAAAGTGCAAACTGTCCTTTTTCACGTCGTCAAACCCGTGACGTAATTAGGGTTGCCTGGGTGTTGATAATTAAGCCGTATTTTAGAACTACACAAAGCTGGACCGGACCAAGTTTGCCCATTACCGGACGCCTACCAAAGTTGACATGGTACCAGTACTGGCTTTGTATGGTTGTATACACGGTCTATTTGGTAGATGCTGGTTTAATGATTCCGACTGTTTTGGATTGTTTGTGATGTTTTAATCATCTGAGATAAATGGATTACTATCTTTAGTATACTTGGCTGAAGATAATAATCCATTTGGCTTACAATACAATTTATAAGTTCGTGAAACAAAGCTTTTCCATTTAATTATCCAAAAAATCGCTTGACAATGGGCGCTAGATTCAAAAAAGTTATTTAGTGTTTCAAATGCTTTAAGTTTTGGAAAGTGGTAAAATATTTTGAAGTTCTAGCATTAACTGCGTCCTGGTTGCCCTAACCGTGCAAGTCTGTGTCATGAAGCAATTGATTGCTCACTCAGTAAACGCCAATTTACGCAAGAGTCGAGTATATGAGTCAATACGCTGGCGAAAGAGCCGTTAAGCAAGTTGATCTCATGAAACAATTAATGATCGGTCAATAATTACAATAAAAACTGCGCCATGGATTGATATTAAGCATTTTATTCAGTATATGATCGAAAGAGCCACTCCACGAAGCATATATTTTAAATACTATTGTGATCGGTCGGACTATATTCATTGAAAGTTCTGAAATATTTAATAAAAATCAATAATAAATTATAAGCCTTAAATATATATATTTTTAATAAAACAATTACGCAAAAGTATATTACTAATATTAAATTGCAAATAATCTCTAAAACCCAAATTGAAACCGAATTTCAAAACTTTTACGAATCAGAATTAATTGTATTAAGAGCTTATGGACAAGTTTATAAGAAACTAATTTAATGAATCTCACACGCAATCTAAAAACAATTTAATAAAATATAATTTAAATGAGATCTTTATTAATAAGATTTCAAAGAGTAAGTTACAAATGAAGTCGTCTTTTTATAAAACATCTTTGTAAATTCAATAATTTGAAAAACAATATTTTTATTTTAAGACCATGGTTGTTGACTCCTCTTCTGTTATTAAAGGATACTTGGCATTTGCACTTTGCTAAAGTGGCTTTGATTCCAGGATAACATGATTTCAAGTCTTCCAGAGAAGTAAATACTGGCTAGTGGCTACAGCGTAACTCTACCGTCTTCAAAGCTACAGATCCAATTTAGATAATCCTAGTTCTGTTTCAGTTGTAAACAGGTGAAGAAAAACATCATCAGAAAACCGTCGTATCTGTGAGTACGTCACATGAGAATAAAGGGATGTGAAATAGACTTAATTAATAACAGCATATTCCGCAAAAAAAAATTTCACAAACATGATAAAGTCAGTCACAAGAAGCCTTGCTGTATCTTAATAGTATCAAAAACATCATAAATATAACTTATTTCAGTGCTCAAAGAAGTGCCCGCAATAACAACATAAATCAAACTCCATTGGACGAAATCATAACTATGATACGAAAACGCTCACTCGAAAAGGGACATATCGACTTATCGGCCGAAACTGCAACGTGAGCCATTTGTCAAACTTTCGCCGGGATCGAAAACAACCGCGCAATAACCAATCTATCCAGACCTGTCTACACAAACATTTATTTACTAATAAAAGTTCTATATAACCTGGATATTTTACCCGACAGATTGGAAGTATCATCTCATGTATAATTCACACACGTTTCAATCGAGATGTGTGATACAATGCATTCGACTTTTGTCGCATAATGTTAAAAATTGCGTATGAATGTGCTCGTAAAAGAGCACCGTTTTGTTTTAGTATCTTTGTGTTGTAAAATATCAATTTTTTCGCTTGTTTAAGTGCCTTACAGAAATTAAATATTTTTCATCGTCATTCACAACACTTGAGATGGAGCATGTTGTTTTAGACTGTGAAAATAGATCGGGAACCTGACTTAGGAAGGATTTTTGGCTCTCACATCACCCTCTTCACTGAATCTTCATTTCATTTAGCTGCAGATAAAAGTTATCATTCGATCTAGGCTTTTAATACTGCTTTTAAACGAGCAGCAGGAGGGCTCTAAATTACAAAAAATATCATCTGACGAACAGAGTACATCGTATGAAAAAGCATGGATCTATTCAACCAACCAACTCAAAGAATTTATCCTCCAATTTATAAACAAAAATATTGTAAGACCTCCCAAATTAAACGCCGAACATCTTTACAAATGATTGTATTTATACAAATAACTATAAAATAAATATTTATAACATCTTAATGCTTTTCCTTCATCCGTGCAAATCCATCTGTCAAAAACCCCCCGCGCTCTCTTTTTGTTTTTCAAAACTATATATATTTTTAAAAGCGGCCAATCTCCATGTTATGCAACCTTACACTCGTCCATCCTGATAACGTGTATGTCCCCATACACGACCCCGTTGGAAACCTTACACGCTGGACATTCTGACAGATTGATTTACTAATGCTAACAATTGTTTAAATCTACACATAAATTAAATATTTTACATCAATTCGTATGAATTATCTATTATGCTAAATTATTTTTAAAAGATATGCCAAATATCATGTAATGTTTAAAAATAAATAATCCTGGCTATTAACCACATACAATTAAAATTTAATCAATTATTGCTTGATAACCAACTTAATCAACTACTAATTTAATAAACCGTTAAAACCAACTAGTCAACTTCTCGTAACTATCCACCATTAACCAAATTATTAACCAAAACAAAATTAACCGACGAGTCAAGCCATGAGTACTTCCTTTCTCACGACTTGCCCGTTAACCAAAATTAACCGACGAGTCAAGCCATGAGTACTTCCTTCCTCACGACTTGCCCGTTAACCAAAATTAACCGACGAGTCAAGCCATGAGTACTTCCTTTCTCACGACTTGCCCGTTAACCAAAATTAACCGACGAGTCAAGCCATGAGTACTTCCTTCCTCACGACTTGCCCGTTAACCAAACTTAACCGACGAGTCAAGCCATGAGTACTTCCTTCCTCACGACTTGCCCGTTAACCAAACTTAACCGACGAGTCAAGCCATGAGTACTTCCTTCCTCACGACTTGCTCGTTAACCAAATCTAGAACCAGTCTTGGTCAAGTTGCGAATCCATCCATTCTCGCAGCTTGACCTGAAACAATATAAAAAATATTCTGTAGTATAGGATATAAGTAAATACGGAAAAACAAAAACAAACAAATACAAAAAGCAATGAACAGCTCTTTAATAATTATTATCTATTTGTGCAACCCTGTTTCTTTAATCATCGTCATAATTATCATAATTATTTCCACCATCCTCTAACTGTAATGATGATATATGAATCCAAGGCTGCATCCTATCTGAAGCTACCGTTGTCTTACGCCTGTTTTTCATGCCTTGAAAGCCAGGGATGGGTGAAACCCTGTAACGATCTTTCCCCAGAATCTTTACTACTTTAAATGGACCTTCGTATATGGGCAAAAGTTTAGTGCTCTTGCCATCATTATTGAAACTTTCTCGATTTTTACTAAATTTCCCTTGTTATAGATATGAGCAGGTTTACGTTCTCTATCATAATAAGCTTTCTGTTTGTCTTGTTCTTTATCTATTTTAATTTTTACCTTATCGCGTAATTCATCCAAATTATTGGTCTCGCAAACTAAGTCAGTAATTTCATTTAGTATAGGATTACTTTCACTATTCATCATAGTACCAACATGACTTCAGCAGGTGCTCTACCTATAGTCTTTTGCAAAGTATTATTAAGACCCCATTGGATGCGGCCAAATCGACAATCCCAATCTTTCTCATTTTCTTTTAAGTTTTGCGCAGTTAGAGAATTTAAAATGGTACAATTGCATCTCTCTACCTGCCCGTTAGACCTGGGACTTGCTACCGCATTTAAAATATGCTTTATACCTTTATTTGAACAAAACTTTTTAAAAGCATTCGATGTGAAACAACTACCACGGTCACTTATAAGCCTATCAGGCGTCCTAAAGGTATCAAAAATGTCTTCCAATACCCGTATTACATTAATCGCTTTGGTATTTCTAACGGCTCTAATCAAAAGGAACTTGGTGAAAGCACCTACAACGACTAATATGTGAGTATGACCACGTTTCGACTTTACGAAAGGACCCAGATGGTCAATATGCAGGGTATGAAAAGGCACTGCTACCTTAGTAATGGGATGTAAAAGACCTTCATGCGAATTTGATGTTCGTTTAGCGTAAACGCATTCAATACATGAGCTAAAATTTTTTTTACAAAACGCGTCATTTTCGAAAACCACAAATAACATTTTTTTAATACGCTCCAAGGTCTTTTCATATCCTATGTGTCCTATGTCATCGTGATTCATTTTACACACCTGCCATCTGGCGCCCTTTGAAACCACCCACCTCAACTTAGTTTTATCAGCATCTACATATCTAAATAATTTATTATCTTTAATGACATCGTTTTGTTTAATATACTCCAGACCCTTCAAGTCTGAATTATTATCGACAATATTGCGAATTCTTTCCAATTCAGTGTCTCCCATCTGTAGGGAGAGAAGCCAGTAATTATCACTGATGACTAAAACATTGGGACAGCCCGCTTCACAATTACCCTCTTGACCAATGATTGGATTCCTTGACAGTGCATCTACGTGTACCATTTTCGTATTCTCAATAGTACAATTAACTCTTGTAAACAAACAAACTAGCCACCACCTCGCAATACGAGGTATAAGGTCGCGCTTTTGGAAAGTAGGTCGTAAAGCACTACAATCTGTGACAATTTTAAATTGGCTGCTTAATAAGAAAACTCTAAATTTTTTTGGGCACACACAACTGCTAATTTTCCAACTCATAAGATTGGAAATTTTTCTCGTCTGAAGTTGTTTGGCGGCTGTAATAAGCAATTGGTTTTAGTGAATCAGTGTCTTGTGATTTTTGCAACAGAATTGCTCCTAACCCAATTCTACTCGCGTCTGTATACAGTTCAGTTTCGGCAGAAGGATCATATATCGCAAGAAGAGGTCTATCAACCAACCTGGCTTTTAGTGCATTGAAAACCTTTTGTTGGTCATCAGACCACTTCCACTTAACATCTTTTTTTAACAACTTCGTGAGGAGATAAGCCAGTTAAGCAAAACCTTTGATAAATTTCCTGAAGTAGCTTACAAAACCGAGGAATCGTTTCACAATGTGCACGTTATTAGGTCGAGGAAACTCAGAAACACTTTTACATTTTTTTTCAGGCCGCATCGCGGATTAACCGAGCTCGATTCCCAAATAGTCTATCCTAGTTTGCAAGAAGTTACACTTTGACAAATTTAACTTTAATTTTACATTGTCTATAAGTTGCAGTACCTCCTCAAGCCTTCAAAGTACCACATCAGTATCTTTGTCATATATCAATAAGTCATCTATGTATGCGATAGCTTTGTTAAACCTAGCTGGTCCCAGGACATGGTTCATCATCCGCTGAAAAACAACTGGTGTATTAGCCAAACCGAACGACATCCGATTAAACTCATACTGCCCGTCTGGTGTGACAAATGCCATAAAGTGTTTATGTGATTCTACTATTGGTACTTGGTAGTACCCCGACATTAAATCTAAAGTGACAAACCATACCTGACCTGAAAGGCGAGAAATCTTGTCCTCTATTATTGGAATTCGATATCGCTCCTTCAAAGTTATAGAGTTGATCATTCTATAATCAATGCACAAACGTAAGTTGCCATCTTTCTTTCGAACTAAAATGATAGGACTCGCATAATTGGACACAGACTCCCGAATTATGCCAGCCTCCAATATTTCGTTAACCATGCCTCCCACTTTATCGCGTTCGAGAAGGGATAATCGATATGGTCTATACGCTACTGGTTCATTCGTTGTAAGCTCTATTTTCATCTCAACCAAACCTTCATAACTGTAGGGATACCATCGTGTACAACCCCTATTTTAGACGCGCTGAATTTACCTAAAAGTGTCACTTCACTGCCAAGGTCTACAAAAGCTTCTAAAGAGACACCATTAATGCATACTGTTTTCATATATTTATCATTTGGTTTTGAATATGATATACACATCGCCCTAGGTACCGTATTACTTTCCATTGACTGGCTTAATTGTAAAGATTGACAATTCCCAGATTTGTGACCTACTAAAAGGCACTTCTCACATCTAATTAGCAGTTTAGTGCACTTGAGATATGGATGCCCTCGCTCCTTACAGTCATAGCAGAACAACATCGTATTAATATTACTCCTAATGGTAGCCCTACTATTTGTACTGGTTTCGGCAACATTATCTTGCCGTGTAAACTTATGCCGAAATGGAATTGAATAAGTGAACTCCCTCATTGCTCAGCAAAAATTTTAATAATTGATCTGGTTCCGAACATCTTAACGCTAACGCGCTTGATTTCATGGTTTTGTCTGACAAGCCACGTATGAAACAGTCTACTGCACGTCTACCCGAAATATCGCATTGATTAATTAAAGCAAGCTTCTTATAATAATAATTCTCTATAGGCTCGTTTACCCTGCTTTTACGCCTTAACATATCTTCCAAGGACTGGCCATGATTTTGTTCACAAGGAAAAACCATTAGAAGTTTCTCCTGCCACTCTGACCATGTAAATAGAATAGACGTTAAACTTTAGTACCAAATTTTAGCCAGTCCTTGCAGTTTTTGCACAGAGAAATGTATAACAGTTTTCTCGTCCCAGCCGTATACCGCAGCACATTCGTTAACTTTTTAAAGCCAACCGCTGACATTTATTCGATGGATCAAATTCTGATAAAACATTTTGACTATCAATTCTACTTATAGGTTGTGAATAGTGCTCGGACAGCTGTGACGGTATTGTCTTAAACGATTTTATAATCTTTACAATATCTTCGGAAGAGAAAGTTGGACTACATGACCTGGAACGACACCCTGTATCAGTGACGTGGTCCCGACGATCTCCTCGACGTCGGTCCTAGTCTTGCGATGAGCCTCGACCCGCAGTCCTGGAGCGCTTCTGATGCTCGTCGATGCGGTGCCCGTCGCGTCGCACCTCGCACGATGCTTTCCGAGACTGCTGCCGCTCGCGCCGCGCCTCGCATGGTGCTTGCCGGGACTGCTGCTGCTCGCACCTCCACCGTGCGGTGACGTCACGTTCCTTCTGAAGCTCACGCTCCGACCATCGCTGTCTCCTCCGCGTCAGTTCTCGTTCCAGAACCTGTAAGCTTCTACTGCTGGCGCGACTGCGACTTCTTCGATAACCCCGGCTGCGACTGCCATCACGACTCCGCCGCTCTCCCGTCCCGCTCTGCCGAGCAGGTGTCTCCAAACTTCGGGCAACCTCGCTTCTTTCGTCCATTATCTGAAACTCAATAAACAACAAAACCAAAAAGAAAACAATTAAAATCATTTGAATATAATTGGTTTGAAACGGAAAACTATCCAGATGAACAATCGTGTCTAACTTTGTTTAACTTTGGTAATATTCTAAAAACAAAAACAATAGTAGCACTTGACAAATAAAAAGAAAAGAAACTAAGAAAAATAGTTTAACCACCATGAACACAAAAATAATGTACTTGTATTGCGGTAAATAGTCTAAACTTATCATTTCTAAGAAGATAATCTGCTAACGAACTAAGGGCGTGTAACAACTTACAGATTTTCGATTTCCACTTCTGAGATGTAAGACCTCCCAAATTAAACGCCGAACATCTTTACAAATGATTGTATTTATACAAATAACTATAAAATAAATATTTATAACATCTTAATGCTTTTCCTTCATCCGTGCAAATCCATCTGTCAAAAACCCCCCGCGCTCTCTTTTTGTTTTTCAAAACTATATATATTTTTAAAAGCGGCCAATCTCCATGTTATGCAACCTTACAATATAAATAAAAACCTTTCAAATGCTTATCAATGAATGGTGTTCAAAGGACTTTCTACTTGGCCGCATATTCCAGTGGGAAACGTTTACAAATATTCGGCTATCATCCGTTTTTACAGATTTCATGCACACGCCGCGCCGCGCCGACCGGAAAAAACCGAAAAAAACTGAACATTATGAAATTCACATTCAACGCAAACTGCGCGAGAAGACGGGGTGTATCACTTTAGAGTTCCACAAGTTGTGAAAAAGGGTTTGTTTTTTATAGATTTTTATTGATTTATATTTTGGGTTTACCTTCTTGATGTGAATTGGGGGCCTTGTAAATATTTCCAGCAAACAAATTTTTGATATAAGATTTTTTAAATTCGTGTTTTGATAAAAACAATTTTATGATAATGTAAGATCATCGTAATTCAATTTTTTGCCAATACACAATTTATATTTTAAAGCGAATTTGAAGCTTATGAAAATTTCATAGCTGATTAAAATAACAAAAACTGCACTTGAATTAAAAATATGTTTTCCAAGATATAAATTATTTTCATCACCGATTAAATGATGATTTAATCTGCGTATTTGTGAGGTAATAAAAATAATTTCGAAAAAATAATAATGCAGCGCGGAGTCAGTGTAAGTGTAGGATAAGGGCAGACAGAACAATTACAGCAATTAAAAATCCGAAAAGAGCTGTCCCCTAACTTTCCTGTCACACACTCAGTATAAAAAAATCTCAATTTTGGAACACAACAGTTCTGAACCCAAACTTTAAATCTTCTAATTTGTGGTCCACTCATGTGAATGAAGAGGACAGTAAATTTTAATTCGATGTTCCCGGTTTCCCACAGTTTCATCGGAGGATCGTTCAATGAATATAAAATGGGCAGAAGGGACAACCGGGTCAAACATACGTAAATAATAACTGAGATCAGTTACTGCGATAGGTAGGATTGGAGTGAATAATCTTTTAGAACTGTATTATTCAGTCGTTTTGGACATTAGCTTTGAAATTGAAACGTTTTGGACGGTTTTAGAAAGTTAGCCCTGTTGAGCCAGCAATGTTTATAAAAACTATAATCTAGTCCATCCAAAGGTTGCCTGGAAGAGATCGCAGCTAGCGATAAGGCCGCCTATTGTAACCATGTTTAGTTTTTTAAGTTTTTTGTATTTCTTCTTGGTGTACAATAAAGCATATATAAATAAATAATATGAGGTTTTACCATTAAATGTAATCCAAGTAAGTAGATTTACCCTATATTTCCTTACTATTGAGCAAGCCAATCGAAACCTATCCATTCAAATCAGACAAAAATCACATTAATTTGAAATACTTCTCCAAATTCAATGAACCTCAACAAAATGAAATTCACTAACTGACTTCCAGCATACAATATTTTCCAGACTACTTGCAATTTGAAAACCTTAATAAAACCAGCTGTAATAGAAGCTCGGTCTCCAACATTACACGCCCCAAGTTCCTTCAAATTGCTGACTGGTGGCACAAAACGCCGCAATTTTACACTATTAGCCAAACATTAGATATTTTACCTATCCACAGTTCTCAGTAGAACCTTTAGACCTGCCGACAAGTTTGGCCAACGTCCAAAACTCGCTAATGGAATTTTGTACGTCTGTGACCGAACACTCTACAGTCGTCGACAGAAGAGCACTTGGATGTAAAAATTATGCATCAATTCACTGAAAATATCCTTTTACTTAGAAGCCCTTTACAGTGCATATGTTAGGGGAGCATTGCCAATACTTTTGAGACTTCCCGACTGGAGGTTATTAGGGTTTTAACAACGTATTTATGTAAATTGTTTGTTGTCTAAAGAATTTAATTTCAAGATTGTATTTTTTTTTATTGATGGATTTACGGTACTTAAATTATATAACTTATGTGACGGCGTCGTATAGGTAACGTGTTTTAATTCAATGTAATCTAGCGATCAATAACTTTAATTACTAATGTAATTTCAAATTATATGGTTTGCCGTAAATCTCATCGGAAATTCCGTAACAGCCAATAATTTACGATCAACTTAAAATCAAACATCCAAAAAACGATGCAAAAAACCTAAAACAATTTACTCTGACATAATCAAAACAAACGACATACTAACCATATTTACAACTTCAAAACCGTCAGTTCCAAGTTTAAAAATGTGACATGTCGCAAAATTTAAAAAGTAAACAGCGCAAAAAGGGACGTATTAAGGAGCATCGCTCAGGGCGGCGCATCCAGGAAATGATGCTCGTTAAATTTTCAATCTTCAACCGAGAGCGGCGGCTAATGACAGCTCCAGTCATTACACGGCCCTTTCTGTAGCGAGCTGCGATAGATTTTTAAAAACTGAACGTGATCGACGTCATAGAGACGTTATTAGACGCTTTTAGCTATTTATCAACGGATAGCGATTGGATGGCAACGTTAAGGTTTTTATATCAGTATATTTTTTTGGTTCTTACTAGGATTTTCTTTGCAATCTCATCATCTCTGGCGATATTATCCATCAAACCGGCATACCACAGTGAACTGCTGTTTGGCGGGAGAAATAGACATTCCGGTGGTATCTACTGGCACATATTATGAGAGACCTACAAGTATACGTTCACAAAGTTGATAAACAGCTATACTCCGAACAAATACATCGACCAAATAAAGACTATTTAAGGTATTAAATCACCAGTGATAAAAGAAGCATAATTGACACCGTCCTACGAAACTCGGTGAGTCTTTACTAATACTATAGGTTTGTATACGTGTAACAAAACTAATCGAGTTGAAAACTGGCATAATATAGTCATACAAACATTATTCAAATCTTAGTTGTGAATTGTAATCGGTTCAGTAATCAAAATTTTTCCGATCACTGCCCACATTTGGGTGTTCCTTAAATTTTATTATAACTTTTTAAACAACCACGAATGTTAGAAAATTCAGTCAAAGCGGAAATTTTATTTACATCCAAACATTCGCAAGTAAAAATACGAACGTAAAGACGTCTGCGCCTTTGAGATGGGCACAAACAGACAACGCGGTGGAATACTTGCGATTCATCCGAAACCACTTGAGTTATACTTTTATCAACACACTTCAAAATAGGAGGTTATGTTTTAAACCTGCACATATGTCCGTTTTCTTTAATAAATAAATACACCCAACAGTCACATACACAGTCCGACCCCACACTAAAATTGAGTCTAGGAACTGCGAGAGACTTTTTGGGCTCACAAACACATAGACCTGAAAAAAACTACCTGTGGTTCAAACAAATATTTGTTTCGGTGCGGGGCTCGAACCCATCTAGTTTCACAGCGTGCGTCTAACAAACTACGCCACGGAGGCTATCACTGCTGTTCAAAAATGTGTAACGTATTTAATAGAGACAAGCTCAAATCGATGATAAGCGATACGTATCCTCATAGACAGGAGCAAAAACTAACAGCACCATGAATAACAAAGCAATGCTCGGCATTCCACTGCGCTCGTCATCCTAAGACATAAGATGTTAAGTCTCAATAAGTCCAGTAGTTACTCTGGTTACAATATCCTTCAATCCGGAATGCAACAGTGCATTTACGCTGATGTTTGGCAGGAAAAATAGACATTGCGGTGGTACCTACCGGCTACCTAGGCGACCTCTCACATATGAGAGACTTACCAGTAAGCTTAGGTATCCGCAATTTATGGAAAAATGCTAATCCAATTTTAATGGGGCTTTCGATATAGTAGGTAATTTTGAGAGGATTATAATTAATTTTACAGAGACTGAAATAGATAATGATGTCATTATAGTACATCCATACTTGTATTTCTACTTCAAAACAAATCTAAACTTGAAACGTAAAAATGTAGTTCTATTAAGGTTAAAAAAGGTTCAGAACATTTCTTTGTATATTAGGAGACAGAGCAGGAAAACATATTAACGTCGGCGAACGTAAAGTTCCCCGCACAAATATTTTAAATTAAAAATTGTCGAGCTGGAGTAAACATTGCGAAGAAATTTTATTAGGGTATTCTACTGATGTGCGCGTTTTAAGATTTGTTGTTATGGCTTTGGTTTAAAACTATAACTAACATTGGATTTGTTTGTAAATTAATTAAAATCAGTATAGCGCCTTGACATCGATCGGGATTACACAATTTGACAGTATAACACGAACCTATACCACTGTTTTATATACCTAACAGTCACTTTTTAAACCAACATTAAGATGTAGATTTCGTCTCAGGTATCAAAGACTGACGGATTTTCCTTCACAATACACACATATTTGGTAAAATATTTATAATCTAGTCTCGGCACAAGAAAGCAGATATTATTCCTGTATTTTAGATGAATAGAATGACTGCCTCGCAAGCGCAATTCTATTGCGGTATGATTGCAACGCTGAGGTCTAGGGTTCGGCTCCCGGCTCAGGCAGTAATATTGGATCTTTTTACTCATTATCAGCCTGGAGTCAAAAATTTGTGCCCCATACGGCGATAGGTTCGCCCCATAGTTCGCCCCCTATCGCAGCATGGGACGGAACAAACCAGGCGAAATCTGGGTATCTTGGCAGCGCTTCTGCTTACCCATCTGGGCAAAAGGTTTGAGTTTATGTACATATGTATATAGTATATACATATATTGTATGGAGAGAAATACCAAAAATTTTGTTGGTACACGAAACAACTATTTATTTTTCAAATTAAAAACAAACTTATATTTTAAGAGAGATTCAAACAAAACAAATACCAAACTCATATATTTGAGACAAACTCTCGTTTGAAGTGAAACTGTAAATTACTTCTCTTGCGAGTTCATATTACGCATTAAAAGTGAAAAGTAATAACATTTATTGCTAAGATAATATAAATACTTTTGACGGTAAATCTCATGGACGAAAACAAAGAAATTGATAAAAACGAAATCAGAAAGTCGAATCTCAAAAAGCGTTCAATAAAAACAAGTTTGGGCGAGTGTGTTGAGGTAAAACCAATTTGTCCACTGTGTTATCGCGAAAACTGTCCCGAACTATGAACATTTTCCACCTGAGCGCCTTGCCTCAACTCGTGAAAAGTTTTGTGTCTTACCATTTTAGGGACACATAGAAGGCTTTTGCGCATATACATTCTCTTTGTATATTGTGTGAATTATTTTATATTTAAATTAAATAAATAATAATATATTAATAGTCGTACAAAAACACTAAAATAAAATCGTACAACAATAGTAATTTACGAAAACTGTATGATTGAACTCTGATGCCAACTAAAGATTTAATTTGTGGTATAACAATTGATTAAGCATAAGCATATAGCATAGCATGATAACAGTAGTAAGCAATTAAATTGATGGTAGGTATGCGCGAGTGAAAATCGTTATAGTAATATATGTATAAATATTTGTCGTGTTTCGGGTTCAACCGAAAAATGTCCGCAAATAGACCGCTATTTATTATGTCAGCTGAGGGAAGATATAAATAGAATATGTGGTTATTCCCTTCCTATCTTACTAGTAAGTACAGGGATTTGAATAGCTGCAGTTATTAAAATTTGTTTTTTTATGACTTAATTCCACCAGTGCAGTTAGAACATGCATTAAAAAATCCTAGAAGTACGAACCACAAATAAGAGAGAAAAAGTTTTTTAATTGTGGTATTCAATAAACTATAGCAATTTACAGTTCCAAATTATATTCGCTCTAACTCTGTAAGCTGTGACCACAAACTAGATTTAATATTACTAACAGTGTTCGGGAGAGAAATATAGGACCATAACAGAAGTCCTATTCGGAACAGATACTGATTGCTCAAAATAAATGAAGACGAATTGTGTTTCCATATTATTGAGAGAGTATTTAAAAATGAAATTAGATAAGGGCTTATGTATGGCTGGCAGAATTGCGGGGTGGTAATAACGCAAAGGCCAAAAATAAGAACTGAACTGAACTGAACTTATGTATGGTGACAAGACAATCTAAATGTATTGGAACCAAAATAGTAGGAGTTTTCAGAAAATTAAACCAAGAAGCAAAATGGATGGGTGATACAATTCAGGGTAAAAGAACGAACAGTAACCTAAATCCCTAAACCTGTTTGGTTTTTAAATACGTTTTCTTTAAATATTCAGATTTAATTAATTAATTTGGAATGTAATGTTTAACATTAATACGATTAGGCATATTAGCACAAATCATGCAATTGAAATGAAAATAATTTAATAATATCCTTTTAAATGAATTTTAGGCTACAAATTACAAATGGTTGAAAGTAATAAGTTTACAGTTGGAAATATATTAGTTTGTAAATGTATTCGTGTCTATTTATTTAAATGTAGGGTCATTCAGGGGTCAATCACCCTAAGGGCGTCGGTCGGGAAATAACAGCCTTGTTTTCTTGTTGAGTGTGTGACACACTGGGAGAAAAACTATTGTATTTTCCACACTTATTTATTAATTTGTAGTGTAATCTTATATTTTATTTTTTCGCTTCCTTTTTTATATCAGGGCCAATCAACATATCGTATATTATTTGTCAATAATTTGAAACCTTTTATTAGCCTTAATTTTATGTAAGTATAAAAATATGTAGCCCTTATTTGTAACGCCGTTGGTTTGTTTAAAATAAAAAAAAATATATATTAAAAGCTAAATTAGTTCAGACATACCTCCTCCATTAAATTCCTCAAAAAACCACCCCTAAAAATTGTATCTGAATATTATAGAGAATTGAGTTCGTTTAGAACAAAGACTATCATAGATATGTTAAGAGCTGTTTTGTGTTGTCTTTTATTATATTTTTTGTATGTACGCCCAAGCCACTTATTATTTATCAAGAAAACTGTACTGACAAGAGCACTATTAAAGTACTTGTTGCTTTTACGGTTTGTGAGTCATAGAAAATTTTGGAGTCCCAGCTATTCCTTTATAGTTTTCGTGATTTGAGTGCTACTTGCTACATTATTTTTCAGCCAACAACAGAAAAAGAACGAATAAGTTAATTAAAAAAAAAATACAATATTTATACGCATCTGAATATTTAAATCATGTAATATTCCCAAGACTATACCCTAACCACATAAGATGTTAAATCTTAATATATCTAGTAGTTACTCTGGCTACAATGTCCTTCAAACCAAATCACAACAGTGCATTTCCACTGTTGTTTGACGGGAGAAATAGACATTGTGGTGGTACCGACTCAAGCGGCCTCTCACATATGAGAGACCTACCACCAGTAATTTAAATATAGATTAGTTAAGGTTTTAAAATTGGCCGGAAAGCTGCTGTGTAGATGCGTCAAGTAAGATATTTTTTTTTATTTATTTTATTCGGAAAACAAACTATTCTATATCTAGTTAATGTACAATATTTAAATTACAATTAACAATTAACATGTCTTCCAATCGAATTTGTAATAATTTCTATGGTAAAGTCCGCCAGCCCGCACTAGGCCAGCATGATGGACTATAAATGGCCTCACCATTCTCAATCGTACTCTCGATTGTAGAGGAGGTCCGTGCTCTGCAGTGGGACGTATGTGAGCTGATACAATATATACAGTACAATATTCCCAAGGCCAGTTGTACCCCAGTCTTAACGTCCGTCAATGGATAGGACCACGTAGTCCGCGCCGGGTAATATTGGGCGTAGTGGAGTTATGTGCATACCAGCACAAAGGGTGGCCGGCACGCTGCGCCCGTCCGCAGCGGTAATGTGCCGTTTGTAAGAAATTCTAATTTTCTTTTACCCTACATTTTACGGGTATTACATTATTTCTATAGTATAGATATAGTTTGGTTATTTATCAGTTGTAATGTAAGATTGATCTCTCGCTTTATTTTCAAATGCTGGCCAAGTTCCTACGCAACCATAAGGATTATGTATATAGGAAATATTTACCACTAAGGTTCCTTTAGGTAATTTAGCACCACAACAATCTAAGCCAGTCTAATTAAATATAGGAGAAATACAAGCAAACGATAATCCAGCCGAAATGTAAATTACTTACGTCTAGCTAATATACCGGAGTACCCTTCCCGTAGGTTGGTCGGCGCTAATGATGGTGATGGCTATAGGCTATAGACCTACTAAACAGTTTGGTCCATGACAATCAACGAATCAGACGATTATTCAGCTCAGCGGCAGAGCAAGCGCTATGCGTCGCGAAGCGCACACGACACTCATCACAAAATGACGTAGGTACCCAGCGAGAGGTAAGCGACGACAAATTACCCTCCACTTAATAATATTTACGATAAAATTAAATACAATAAAGTATTTTTAAAACTACGTAATGTTAATGTGAAACTGTAGCTATACGAATAAATTATAATTGTGATTTTAAACACAAATTCGCGGCTACTACGGGTATAGTAGTACTAGACACACAATTAGTGCCAAAATAAAATGGAGTGTGATAACTTAATTCAAATGTTGTTTGCGGTTTCGATAGACATGTTTATATGTTTTGTTTAAAGCTGAATTATATTGTCTGGTTAACAATTTATAGGTTTTTGGGAATATCCATTGAACTAATGTTGCATATAAATATTGGTAGTTGAGGCAATTAATTTAATTTAAAGTACAAAAACCTAATTGTGATTTTTATTTTGCGTAAAAATCACATTTTAAAATGAGAAACATGAATTATCAAAATAAGTATCAGAATAATTGACTAATATTTGACTCGTCCTACGTTATTTTACAACAGGTACTTATTACCTACGTATGCAGTTATAAATAAGTAGAAAATTATGTAAGAATGTCCAGTATATTGTTTCTTTCTTATCTGTACGTCCAACCTATGAATTTTCCTAATAATTTTTTTTTTTTTTTCTTTATTAATAAGTTTTCTTTTTTGGTTACCTCTAATTGCAAGGATTTAGAATACGTTAACGTACTTAATCAACATTTCTTGCGTAAAAAAATAAGTAATCCATATTATTTTTATTTGCGTAGTAATCTACATAATTACACACATTTTTATCCACTAACACCAAACACCAAAACAAAACATCCCAAAGCGAACGGTCATTAGTGTAATTTATTTGTTTACAGCGCTGAAATTGTATCACAAATATTTTTACTCTCAGCCACGAGAGAATGGGAGAAAATACCTTTGAAGTTCATTGAGAAAATAGCGCAATTACGGCCAGCAAATGGGCCGTTGATATTGTAGTTCCGGCTTGTGGCACACGACGCCTGTAAGTCACTGGGTGTATTTTATTATAATGCTTTCCTCTTATTTCTTATACGTGAAAATATACGAAAAGATTTTTTGGACACTTTAATAGAAAAACGGTGGCCGTTTTCTTACAAGTTTACATGTGGAGCTAGTAGTATATTGTTAAATTGAGGAATAAACAAATGTATTTCTATTCATCTATCTAGCTTTAATCATATATTGTAATGGATTTAAATCTTCGGAGACTTTGTTCTTCTGCACACTACTAGCATATTGTTGTGATTTGAAGTTGCTCTCACATAACATGGAAAGTATTAAATCCTGGAAGGTTAAAGGTTCTTAAATGTTATCTGGAACAGATTGCTCAATGCGATAAAGCTGCCGTTTATACTTTTTATTATGTTATTTTTTAATGGACTATACAGTATGTATGGTGCTATTAAGGATAAATAAATCGAATTGAGAGTTTCAATTAAAATATATTACGTTCTTTTCACAGAGTACATTTTACATACTAGTTCTTTTGTCACATTTTTAAAGATTTACCATCGTCTTAAAACTGAACATTATTATACAAAGGCAAAAGGAGTAAAAAGGCTCTAAAGGGTAAGTAATCCGCTGCATGCCCTATATTTCTGAATGAACGGGCTCTACGCTATAATCCGCTACAAAGACGCAGCTCATATGCATTATGAGCAAGACGCGAACCGATCTTGTGAGGGATATTTTTCAATACATTTTTGACGCAATTGTGTTACAATATGAAGATTGAAGAGTCAGTTAACAACATAATATTACAGGATCAAAATATGTAAAAGTTAAATTCTCAAGGTTGAACGAAAAGCGTCTATATACGAAAGTAAGATTAATTAACCAATAATCTTCAGATCGACATTTTTTTTATCGTAGTGAATTGTGAAACAAGCGTGCCATTGATGGTAAGCGATACGATCACTCATTGAAAGTAGCAAAACAAAAGAACACCATGAATTACAAATCATGCTTGGCATTCCACTTTCCCTAAAGGCATTCAAAGAAAACTTGTGTGAAACAATCTTAATCTAGCAGGTTTTAAACTTTATTCATAAGATAAGAAGTATTAATAGTCATCATATATTATATTCATTATGTAGTGTATAATAAGAGTCATTTTCAGCACATCTCTACACGAATGGAAAAATGTTTACTATCCCTGACTTACATCAATATATTGTATCATACAGGATGCAACATACGCCGGAAAATTAGCACCTTACTGAATCCACCTTCCTCGAACAATAACCATACCCTTTCTGATAGAAAAAGTTACGTAAGCGCAAATAGGGTTCCGGGAATGTTAGAATATAATCAGCTTAGGGGAGCGGAGAAATCTTTTTAGATGCTGATGGTTTCAGGTATATTTATGAACTATTTACTTTTTTTTTCAGAGAAACAATGGCAGTAAAGAAATGACATAATAATAGCAGTACAAGAGGCGGCCTTAGCACATTAGGTAATTTCTGCCTTTCAACCTTTGGATGGATTTATAAATAAGAAAAATGGGAGGGCAGTGTAAAGCGAATAAGAAACAATAATAATCTGAAATTACTACGGAATGGAGAAATGAAATATCCGTAAATGCAATAAAATTACAAATATTCTTATATAACATACTGTTAGATGATATCAGCCAAATAAAAGGACCTCCAGTCCATTGAAAGAATTTTTATAGCCCCCGACGCCAATAAAAATTTGATGACTCGCCCGAACATTCCTTAAAATTACAACCTGAATTTCGGAACCATATCGATGCACCGATATTTCATCGTAGCCAATGAAAATGTCTACAAAACGGGATATAGTTGAAGTGTGCACTTTAATAGATTTGTTTTGTAGCTGTAAAGTTGAGAGAGTTTTGGTGACCGCGGCATCTTTAGCGCACTTCGGTAGTTCGAGATTTATGATTTTATTATACAAAGGAAAGTCAGTTTTGTAGTGTTGTTGTTGAACTCAAGTTTACGTCGTAACACAGTTTTAAAGTTATAGTAAAACCTCTGGGTCATGTTGGAGTTTAATATCTCTTTATACTAATATGACAGGTATTTTCACAACTTTATCCCGGGCTATTTGTTTTGTTTCTTTCGGCCGCACTTGTGCTTTGTTCTTTATTATAGATTCTCTTCAAAAAATCGACACTAACTGATGATTTTGCACTTCATACTATATGGCCTAACCACTCTCCATCGTCCTCTCGCTTGTGGAGGAGGCCCGTGCCCTGTAGTCAAGGGCGGATCCAGGGGGGAGGTCATGGGGTTCATGACCCCCCCTGGGATGGCCACACATTGTCAAAATTCATTAATTATCTTGTTGATAAAATTTATAAGCACATTTAATTCTTTGTATGTCGATAAATAAAGTAAAAAAGTATGTGTGTGTTCACAAATCACGCCTGTAACTAACTTTAAAAAGTCATTATTACGAATTGGAGTATTGAAATCGGACCCAGTGTTCTGACATGAACTATATGACCCCCCCCCCCTGGCGTAAAATCTGACATGAACTATAATGTGACCCCCCCCCCTTGGCGTAAAAGCTGGATCCGCCCTTGCCTGTAGTGGGTCGTATATGGGCTGATACAGATACAGAAGTAATGACTTAATTAATATGAAATTTATCTGAGTACGGCAGATTATGCCAATAATGAGTCAAGAGCATAGCGCAAATATGTAGCTAAATTATACTTCAAAAAACAATCCTTACTAGTTACCCAAAATTCGATTGCCAAACGTTAATCCTTGCGAAGCTTAATTCTAAATCTGAATACTTGTATTAAGAGGAACCAATTTTTTAATAAATAATATTTATGTTTTAATAATGTAAAGTATGTATTTTCAAGTTCTGAGTTCGTCGACCTCACTAATGTAGACTATAAGTATAACCGCAAATTATCCTCAGTCTGGAAATATTATTCTACTAAATTACAGCCACCACTATCTCAATGATATACGAAGATACGTAAGTACATTCGAGAAACTGGAAGTTTTCTTAGGCTATCCCCATATATTTTGTTAGGGTTAGATATTAAATAATTTTAGGCAAAATATATTATCTAGATGTAGGAGTTTCCCTACCATTAACCGATTGGTAAGAAAATATGAGGGATATTTTTTTCAATAACGCAATATCCTTACGTTCAAGTATGGCATCGCCAAATTACGTGGAATGAAAAAATCATTCGTATTGTATTTCGCATCTCGCCAATTTTCTTTGTGATTAGGGTAACCTTTCTTTTGGAGAAAAGTGCAGGAATTTCATCGCTATCATAATATTTTCCTGCATACGGACGATATTAGTTTTAATTATGTTGATTGGTTAGTTATAAAGTCTATCCTAAAAAAATAGAAGTTTGTAATAAATATTTTAAACTTTATCAGTAAAATATGCAGGTTTTCCTTACTTCGGGAAGTAAGCCGTGAATCTCAGTTACGTTTAATGGCAAATATAATACATATAATAGTTATTTATTCAACTCAGAAACCTAGGAAATTAAACCTTAAACAATATACACTTATATAGACATGACAACTTTTATTACAGAAAAATACCTACCTATATTTAAAATATATGAATACCGAATTAATTTGAATACAACGAGTAAATAGCAATTACAATAAACCCTATATCCGCTGAAATTCCGTAAGAAAAAAGCTGTATAATTAATATAACCAAGAATTGTCAAGAAGCAAAACACGATTTTACATTAGTCAACCATTGTCAATGGCAAATACGATTATCCACGCGATCCTATCTTGTACTTTTTCATGGTTTCCTTAAGATCCATCTGAGGTTTATTCGCTCCAGTTGGCTACTCGACTGGATACGTATAAGTACTTTCAGAATCCCTCATGTATTGAGAGTTATATTTTACGTGAATTGGGAATGATAAGTAATCCGTCCATTTGAAGATGAGATCCGATCTTATGGTTTCATTGTTAAGCTCACAAAGGAAAACTACTCTGGGACTTTTATTGTGCCTACACGCGTATATAAAGGCAGGAATAGTTGTTTTATATACCTTTTTATATGGATATATTGGAAGAACATAATAGTATTGAAAGGAAGAAAGAAAGGAACTATTATTGCTGGCGAAGTCACCACTTCGTCTTTAAAAATTACTACTGATGAGTAGTGTGAACTTTTGCTAAAATCTAATCTTATTCATCTATTTTGATTTATATATAATTATTTTAAGATCAATTTACATTTTTTATATGCATCTTTTTACTTTAAAGTAATTTAATAAATTAAGTCAGTGAAAAAAGCTATTAAATAATTACTATCTATTTCTATTTCATTGGAATATTTTATCCTCAAAACACATGAATTCATACAGATACCATTCCAGCAATTTCCGCGTCGTCAACAAAAGAATCGTTAACACCGACCTAAAACAACAGAATACAACATAAAAGCTTATTAATTCCAACTATAATCCTTTTCATACATACGCATAAAACCAGCTGAATGCCGCAAATATTTGTGTTTCATTTTGAGAGTTAACGATGTTTTTAATCCTCGGCACTGGTCGGCCATTATCGTTGCACGCGGGAAGTGCAACCACGGTGGATTTAACCCTCAATATCATGTGCACACGGGTCATTTTTGTCCGTTGAATTTGGTTGGAGTTGCCCCAAATAATTAGTGAATGGGACTTTTGCTTTTGATGAGATTTTGGGATAAAGCACTCGGTATGCATCGCCGGTTTATTTAGATCGCTGAATGCGGGCTAATAAAGAACACACATTCTTGTAGTTTTCTTGTAGTGCGCTGGTTTTGGAAGCGGTGTTCGTTTAAGAATTTTAAAACCCGGGTTTTTTTATTTAATTAGTTAATCTGTTCTTTGCTTAAATACTTGTTGTCTAAGACAGAAAGAAGTGGATAAACATGACGGAGCCCTATACCCAACAGTAGGTAGATGAGGGCTGAATATGTTATTGATGCAGTTTTTAGTTTCATTTTACAATTTATAGGAACATATACCACATTGCACTTAAAATCATGCGCAATACCTTCCCTTCCATACATCAGTATAAACAATAACCGAAAATCCAGTACCAATTAAAAAATATAATCCGTTTTATTCAAACAAAATCCGTGAAGTAACAAGCACAGTGCTACATAAACGAAGCGCAGTAATTGCACCCTTACGAGCCCCGTAGACAATACAAAATGCAAGATGCAATAAAAATTTCACATTTTGCAAATCGTTCGAGTTTCCTCCTCCATGTGTCCGGTTTGTCGAAGCGAGGCGCGTCCAATAAGTGCGCGACATGATACGCGTCTATGCATCGGCTACGTATGCTATATATGCGATATTTTGCTATTACTGGCCTCAACTGGGCTTCAGGGACGCGATTTATAAAACGCTGTTTGATATGGGGAATATTTTTATTGTTACTTATGTACTTGTAAAATTACTGAATTTTACGTCCAAAGACTTTAACTAGGTACCTACTTACCTACACAACTTCTGTAAATTAGATGTTTTAATAATTATCTAAGGGCAAATGAATATAGTGTATCTTTTTTTGCTACAGGCGTCAGAAGTGATTTATTTAGCTCCACAGCCGACAACGAGCCAACTGTGCCACGTATACTATTTGCTTAAGTAAAGCATTTGAAGCAGTAGTCTCAGTCTTACAGTGTTATTATAGCAGAAGTGTAGGTTTTTTATTGCAATGTTGGCGAGACGAGCGTGCCGTCCGCCTGATGGTAAGCGATACAACCGCTCATGAACAGTAGCAAAACCAAACAAAACCTTGAATTACAAAACAATGCTTGGCATTCCACTGCGCTCGCCATCCTGAGACATCAAATGTTAAGTCTCAATATGTCCAGTAGTTACTCTGGCTACAATGTCCTTTAATCCGAAACACAACAGTGCATTTAAACTGCTGTTTGGCGGGAAAAATAGACATTGCGGTGGGACCCTTACAGGCGGCTTCTACCGTATCAGAGACCTACCACCACTAAACGTAGGTACAGGTTTAAGCGGCACGGTTCAAAATTGAAATGAAATATCAAGGTTATTGAGAGGCTTTTTATAACTACGCGTCCCGGGCGATATTTCCGTCGGCAAATGAAGCTATTCAGCTGAATAAATAATGTACCTTCGAACATATCGACAGGACAGTTGTTACCAAGGTATACGAAGTTTTTATTTGGATGAATCGCTACCTACCTAAGGATTTCGTTTTTTTCTTAAATCTTGATACGTACCTTAGTAGGTACTGTTTAGCATTAAAAATTACGTTGCTACTTTCTATCGTAATAATGTTTACCTATATCGTTTAACATGAAATATAATCCCTCTGAGGGCTATATGTTTCTGAAGGCTATGTAATATGTATTTTTTTTTGAGATTCATGAATAACATGACTAACAGATAGCTTGCCTGAAGTAGAACGTTACGCCTGCTCATAAAGCATGAGCATTACTTAACAATGATAAATAATTAATTAATTACTAAGCACGGCACTGTGCACGGATCTCCGAATAATTATGGTTTTGGTTGCCTAATGCCCAATAACCACTGGCTACAATAAATACATCCACCCAGTCACATAATCAATTCTGATCCCACCCTAAGATCTAGTCTTGTGCCATGGGTGTCAGGAACCACGAGAGACTTTTCGTTCTCACTAACACCCAGACCGGATCCAAATATTTGTGGTTCACACAAACATTCGTCTCAGTGCGGGGATTACCTAAACCCGCGGCCTATGGTGCCACGGGCTTTCCAGCATTCGAACGATTAAGTTAGGTCGGTAAGTATTAAAAATTACCTATGATAGAAAGTAAAATAATATGGAATAATACTACTCGAAAGCAGTTGTACCTACATTAAGTCCGTTTCAAATCCGAAATACAGATCCAGAAAATCCGGACCGAATTTGTGTCGCTTTTGCACTGCGTCTAACGTAAATCGGAGAAACTAACGATGTCGCTTGTACCCTGGAAATTCGAAAAGATAGTCAACGAGGATTTTACCTCCATCGCCTTCATTTTGAGTCAGTTATTGGAACAAAAACAAAAAATGGTTTCTGTCTGCTTCCTCGGTATGCTTCGAATGTTAACTTCGGGATATTTTAACTTCGGCAAACTGAATTGATTTAATAACTCATTGTTTTCCCTTACTTTCGAATATATCGGGACTACAGTGAGTTTTCCACTACAAGAACTGCACAGAATGTGCAACGCTATGCGATGATATTTTTTTCCACTTCATTTTTTAAGAATCAACCCTTCGCCACTGGCATATACCTAATTATATTCAACCATAGGTATACTGCATCTACGTATTCAACTGTTCAGTGCACATAATAGTCTCTCCTAACACCGAACATGACGGGTAGGCGACACGACGTTGATGGGTCGTTCGGAGTTGCAATATTTTTTTTTTTATTGACCTTTAGTAGGCAGACGAGCATACCGCATACGATCCGCCTGATGGTAAGCGATCACCGTCACTCATGGACCTTCGGAATGCCAGGTTGCTGCCTACCGTAATGATAGGGTTCTCTTTAAGCGTCGTTTGAAGAATGACAGGTTAATAGCGCTCGGGAAATATCGAAGCAGGGAGTTAATTCCAGAGCTTACACATACGTGGTAAAAAAGAATGCTGGAAACGTACCGTGCAAGATCGGATGTTTTCCTGGTGATAGGAATGAACTTTACTGCGGTGATGGATGGTGCGATGGTAGAAAGGTGAGTGGTAAATGATAATATAATAATAAATGATTAAACCCTGGACGACCCAGGAGTGTCGTATCGCCGTCTTATTAAACCCGTTGTTTGGCAAGACATTAAAAGATCTGAATCATACACTTAAGTAGTAGGTACATCAATAATTAACATCTATGATCGGAATAATACAATTATGTAGTATTTGAACACATCGTTTATTCATGGATTGCTTAACAGTTTGAAAAAGAAAGACAATTTACGGACATCCATTGACACTTACTTATCTGCTATATGATTTTCCGACACTAGTGAATTGTAGAAACATTGTAAACAACAATATAATCAAATAAAACAGTAGGTATATTTAAAGTCAAAATATTTCCTATCTTAGGTATATTTATTTACCCTTACAAAGTACAATAAAATAAAACACTTATTCCGTCACTTAATTACATTTAATAGCTATAATTTGCTTCTGGCGGGTGTGGGGGGAAGGGTGGGTGTCCAAACGGCGGTGGCCCACGTGGTGGAAACTGTGGCCTGAATGACGGTGGAGGTGGCCTCCATGGGGGCGGTGGGCGAGCACCTGGAGGCAATGGTGGTCCGAAGCCTGGTGGCCCAAATGGTGGGGGTGGGAAGTGGTGGAATGGCGGCGGCGGTGGCGGCGGCCCTGGTGGCGGCGGTGGCCCAGGCGGTGGCATTGAGGACGGGGGTGGTGGTGGCGCCGCCATGGGTAGTGGTGGCGGAGGCCTGGCGTTCATCGGAGGGCCTTGAGGCGGCATTGGTGATGGGGTCGGCGGCGGAGGCGGCGCCATCAGTACAGGTCCCATCATGGATGGAGGCGCATCCGCGAACAGCTGGTGAGGACGGTCTGCGTGTGACAGCGGGTTCTGGGCGGCCAGCAGTCTGCAAACACAAGGTAATTTTAGTTAATATTTCATGGTGTAATTTATGTCTACTTCTTCTAAAAAAACAAGACACCAGGCAACTATAACCACTTTGTCAAGAGTGCCAACCAAGAAGAAGCAGATAATCATGTATTTCCTAAAACAATGAGCTGTGTTCTCTATCTATAAATAAAAATAATTATTATCCAGTTCCCTTAATACTTCATAAAATAAAATTATAATTAGTTCAATAGTCCTCTTCATAACTTATATTCAAAATGTATATTGACTTACCTACTTAGAACTAGAACTCCATCTTATGTTTAATAATGACCAGTTACAATAATCTTTCATAATTCTTACCTTTCAGCAGCAGAGCCGTGTCTTTCTCCCTTAACGTCTTTCTTGAATGCATAAGACACTGAAATTGGTCTGTTGCACAAATATTGATTGTTCATAGCTTCAATAGCAGCGTCAGATGCCTCAAACGAAGCAAAGTTGATGAATGCAAATGCTTTGGAATTTCCTGTTTCTGGATCTCTCATCACCTAAAATTAAATTATGAAGATTAAAATCTCATTACTTTTCATCTATCAGTAGAGATCTATAGAGAGATATTTCTTTGCAGTTTAGTAAGGCTATCTAATCATAGCTACTTGTTCAAATTACTTGAATTAGTAATGAGACAATTACAATAATAGTCAGTCTATGTCTTTTCATTTGACAACCTATTGGATATTGGAGGAACTTGCAAGTGTCAATACCTAATAAAAAGACATTATATTCATGTAAAAAAACTATTATGTTATGGAGAAACATTATTGTGAAATACAATACACCAAAAAATAAAAAAAATATATTATTACAATTTCAACTTACCTTAGGTGTTTGCAATATAACCCCAAAAGCGGAGAATGTGTCATATAATAATTTTTCATCTACTTCTGGATCTAAGTTTCCTATGAACACATTGGCACCAACATCCAAGTTCTTTTGATGTGCTGAGGCCTTATTTACCCTTACTGGTTTGCCATAGAGTTTTATCATGTTCATAACCTGTAATATTAACAGAATATAGTACAAAAATAACATGATTACTCTGATATTAATGGCTCAGGACTAGAAAAGTTTCAAGATGCTAATTTTAAGCACTTGTGTTTTGCAGTAATCCATTAATGATCAAGTATGTCACAACTCAGGTGAATAATGGAAATATAAAAGATTCATCAAATCCATTATTCTTATAGTCTTATTTGCACACAGTTCTAAAACGTATTTGACAAAACATTGAATAGTCTGTACAACTAGTATACTTTTCTTTTATCTCATTCTCTGTACTGCCCCATTAGTTCTTTGTTATAATAATCCAGTCCATCTAAAGGTTTCCTGGAAGAGATCACAGCTACCGATAAGGCCGCCAATATTTACCATGGTCTTCAATTTTAAGTATTTAATCTGTAGATTGTTTCTTTTTATGGTGTACATAAGTACGTAAGTATACATAAATAAATAAATAAAATATGTTTTCTATCTGTATTTGAATAAGGCCATAAGTGTAAACTTTGTTTTAATAATAAAGTTGTTTGTAAAAAATACCTTTATTGCATAGTCAGCATCCTCCTCTCCCATAAACTCAACAAATCCATATCCCTGGTGAGTTTGTGTCACTCTATCCTTTGGCATATGAACATTCACTAAAACATATCAAATCAAAACATTAAAAATACAAAAATTTCAAAGATGGTTTGTCAATGGAGGAGGTATCAACTTAAACTTCATACATGTTAGCAGGCGATTATTTATAGGGAAAACTTTATTTGCATCTCATAGATTAAATATACTATTTTGAAAACGAGATAGTTGGAGTGCATATTATGTGTTCATCTTTATCTGTAGTCTAGACTTAGAGAAGTGACTTGTGAACCTTATTATGGCAATGTCTGATATTTACCTACGGGTCCAGCTTGTACGAAAAGCTCCCACAATAGCGTCTCTGTGACTCTGTCATCAAGACCTCCGACATAAATCGTAGCATCTGCAAAAGGAAGGGCGGGAACATATTTAGTGAAATTATCGAATAAAACAGAGCGTTTAATTATCGTTCTAATATAGTTTTAATACGTGATATTTTGTGATTTTATAGGAACTAGATGTAATACTAATTACTAAACATAAATAGCGAAAATGAGAACATAACCTCACATTTTCATTAAATGATTATTACTTGGAAAACTTCGTGCTACATAAGTTTTTATTGTAAAATTATGATAAAGCTACGTATTTTCATGTAATTACAGATATCTATTATGTTAAAATACCTTGATTTCTTTCTGCAATTGGCCCCGCTGCCATTGTCTTGATTGACAACAGACAACAACTTGTTTAGTTTTTTGACATTGACATAGACATAGCTAAAAAAGCGTTCGCGTCAATAATACAAGATTGACATTATAGTTGGAATCACAGACACTACATCCGTTTTGAATATTATGAATTAAAATCATATTACATGTTATATTTTCATTATTATTAAATTATTGATATCTTTTAATTTTATTAATGACGAATAAATAAGTTTTATTTCTTGTTTTCTATTTATTTCAACTGTCAGTTTAGCTGTAAGTTGTCAATGGTTGTCAACACAGACGACTAAAAATACAGACGGCCAACTCCATACAAATTTTTTAACACGTTATGAAAACTCACACAACGAAACCAAACATTCTTTTCTACATATATAATTCATTCAATCTTCATCGGATCTTTCTTTCTTTTCATTGATAATTTTGTCACTGACCAATAGTATTTAAGAATTTTGTTCATCGTATTTGAGCCATCTCTTTCGCAAGTTATACGTATATATATTTAGATGCGTTTCGCACCAGAGCTGGAAATCGGTACTTTACCGAAATTACCGATTTTGAAATATTTAGGGATGTACGTTAAATTTTCAGCAATCCGATTTTTACTACCGAAAATTTACCGGTTTTTTATTTGGGTTTCATGCTTATATGTTTAAATATCTGGATTTAAAATGAAAATAACAAATAAAACCAAGTTATAATTCGAAACCTTTACTCAACAATATATTCTTTGATTTATTTGATTTTATTTTTTACATTTTTATCTTAATGAATATTATACCTACAATAGTTTTTTATACATCTTCAGATTCATTTAAGCATTTCCAATTTGTAAATATCAATTTTCTTTATTTTAGGACCAATAAAACAATGCCAAATCTAAGAACATGACTACAGAATTGAAATATACATTGACAAATAAAAATTTAAATGCAAACACTAATTATTGCAAATTATATTTTACAATACCATGAAACAGCACAAGATTGCTTTGTTTGTAAATTTTATCCAAGACAAAATTAATATAAAGTAAACAACAAAGAAAACGATTTGGCTTACTTTTGGAGAAATTGAAAAGCAAAAACAAGACATACATAATTAAAATAAGCTATCAATTAACAAATAATAATTAGTCAAATCATGGAACACATTAAATGCATGACAGCTAAATACTAAAACTTTTTTGATTCATTATTATAATATATTAAAGGAATAGGCAAAAAATATGTTTGGAGTATAGTCATTTTAAAGAATGTTAATGCTATTACTATTATAGTATGCACAATGTAGGTCTGTCATATATACTTTAATAAACTACTGCATTGCACTGGATTTGAAAATACAACAAAAATCTTTAGCAAATGCATTTTTATGAGAATTTTAATTATTATATCAAGAAGTATAAATATTATAAACAGATTATTAATGGACATACATAATAACTTCTGTTGTGATTTAATCTTCACCAATATTAACATATAAACCTACAGTGTAATGATCCTGCAGACACAGTAGAGACTTTCTTTGTACTTCCAACGATGAACCCATTTGCCTGCGAATTGCTTGGAAATTTGACCCGAGTCTAACCTAGAAATTATAAAACAATTAATTAAAAAATAATTATTATAAGGGCACAATCTGTTGAAGTTGACTGCTTTCCTGACTTTAAATACATGTAATCATAAAACTTTGAATAATTATCAATTAATATGTTATGAACTCGGAAATACCTATACTGAAAATAGCTTTAATCTTGCACTGTACTGTACTGGGTCGACTCATATACTTTCCACTGCAGAACATGAGCCTCCTCTACAGTCGAGAGTACGAATGAAAGGAGTAAGGCTACTTAATCCATCACTCTAGACACTAACAAAAAGTTAACCTTATCACATGTTCAGAGATCTAATAAATCTGTATTTTAATAGGTATTTATTTCAACTTATTGTTATTTCTTATATTCCTGTAGCAGATTAAACTAGAAATAGGGTCACAGCGGAATAACAAATTATTATATTTACCTTCAATAAGTCAGATGAGGTTAGATTTATGTTTTTCAATAATATGGTATTTCTCGCTCCGCCAACATAGCTGTACACTTATTAAAGTGTTTGTATATTTTGTTTGTGAAGGCTGCACAGATATTTCTATGTTTTTTTCGTTTGTGCACTCGGGAACAAAACACATAACTAAAATTAATAATTATCACGTAAATCACAAGTTTTTAGATACGATTTACACAAACAAAACTATATCACGTTTGTACTGTTAAATATTTACGTTACTGATTACAAAACAGATGAAATAACATGCAATTAAAATAAAATAAGCAAATCCAAACTAAACAACAATCGACTGTTGAAAAATATGGCGGCAATATGGCGGCCACGGCGCACGCCGGCACACGCACACATTCATAAAAGTGAAAGAGATGGGGCGAAAACGACATATGAGAAAGCGAGATAGAAAATTGGGTTACTTTTTATGCCCGAGATAAACCGGCCTGGTTGTCAATGTTACATAGTTGTCAATGTCAAGTCAACAAAAAAAAATCATTTGAGCGCGCATCTTCGCAATCTATGTTTGTGTTATTTACGTCGGTCGTATAAAATAAAAAAATAAAAATGCAAAGCGCTTCAGATATGATATCTTCTTTGTTCTGGTTCAAAGATGAGGATGAACCTGATGATGACAGTGATCAGTTAATATTAGAGCAGTTTGTGCAAAATGTTGAAGACTTTAGTTCACAGTACGGAAGCGAAATCAGTGTCTCGTATACAGCTTTCAATCTTCGGGGTCCACCATCTAATTTTCCTGATTACGGAGATTATCCCCAAGCCTTTGTTATGGTAAAAGTTTTTGAAAAACTACTTGCATGACATAACAATTTGTGTGAAGTTGTTTATGTATTTTGTTTATTTTGATTCGCAACATTCAATTTAATTGAGGAATGCAAAAATGCTTAACAATGTGCTTAAGTTAAATTATGATACATATGATTTTTTATTAATACTTGTGTTTACTTTATAAAATATAGTAAATAAATTAATTGCTAAAAGTCATAATTGCTCATATAATTTAATGGAATTTTAATTTTGAATTTATCAGCCACTTTATTCTTTAAATATGTATCTACCATAATTATTGGTTTATAGAGAACTTATGGAACATGGTGGGATGATGCCCCTTCAGCACAAGAAGATTATATGCCACAAAACACTAGTGCAATATCAAGCCAGGACTTTGTAGGTTAGTAATTTATTTATAACAGATTAATTAATTAATTAATTAAATTACATATTTGGCATAATTCAGTTTTGGAGCTGATTTCAGTTGAACTACTAAAATGGATTTATTTAATGAACATAATTATTGAACTTAATTGCATCACTATTATTGTGGAGATTATACTCAAATCTATATTCAGAAACTACAAACTATAAATTAATATTAAATACAAATACCAAACTTTTTTGCCTCAGTATATTTAAGTAGTTTTCTTATACAAATAGTAACTCCAGTAATTGAGATGGCATAATAACATTATTGAAATATTTATAACCATAATTTTGTGATAAACTTGCATTGTTATTTATTAATTACTGTCTCATAAATAATCTTGTAATTGGTGGGAAACAGGAAAAGGGAAATAACATTTGCCATAAAAATTAAAAAGTTAACTTCATACCATAAATTAAATGTAAAATGCATATGTACACCACATTATTTTAACTATTTTTTCTCTGTACAGTGAGTATAGTACTGTTACTATAATTAAAAA
This sequence comes from Hyles euphorbiae, assembly GCA_023078785.2. Lineage (NCBI taxonomy): Eukaryota > Metazoa > Arthropoda > Insecta > Lepidoptera > Sphingidae > Hyles > Hyles euphorbiae. The sequence continues at coordinate 11,670,852 of CM041036.1, forward strand.
ACGAATACAATGAGTCAACTCATATTAATGACTTAAAAAACAAAACAACAAATATAAATAATAGTAAAAACAATAGACTCCCATATGCAGTAATTTATTGATCTAAATATAATCCATGTTTATTATTAGCTTGACCCAATCACCCCATGAACTCATTACCTAAGATAAGCTCAAGGTTTGTTACATTAAATGGGGTATGCTTGCTCTTTGTTGTTATTATAAACACATAAATTGTTGTCTAGTGTGATTCTTTTGTGCAAGGTATATAAGTCTATTATGTCCAGGTGCATATCACTTTGTTATTTACCTTCACAATTTACCAAAGCATAACAGCTATATAATTAATTATTTTACTAATTTATAACACGAAGAGAGTATCTCGCGGAGATAATAATATGCCATTATAGCTAAACATCTCTAGATCAGTCCACATTAACCCACTGCTGGGTATTGGCCTTATTGCGTGCCACATGTTTCTGTCCTGTGCCAAGCGAGCACACTATTTTCCTGCAACTCTCACAGTGTCACTGGTGTAAGAGGCAATATAACATATTAATGGCCAAGTCAACCTCACCTGCACATGGTACAACCTGCTGACCAACAAACGAGGCGTTGATGAAAAACTTACCAAGACGCTTTGTCTATGTGTTATTATCAATCGCTTCACATAATCAAGAGAAATATTTATATGATGCTACTTCTTTAGAACATTACGATAATCGTATTTTCGAGTAGATAAACTCTCCGCCAAAAGGGGGTTTTTACGCTATAAAAGGGCATCTGTAATAACTGATTTTTAACTCACTTCAAAACTCTATAAAACATCATAACTAAATACAACCCATAAATCTGTACCGTTTTGCAAACAATATTACTTTTGACAGAAGTATCGTTTGAAAGAGCGGTGTACCCGCTAGAGGTGTCAATATTTGAGACATACAACCCTGGAGCGTTAGTGAGGATATGGGCCAAAGGACCTACGTCGTGGATGCTGCTGTGGGAAGGAGAGCCCGAGTATGTTGGAGACAGACCTAGGATTTTCAGCCCTCCTATAAGGCAGCTCAACATTCCTACCAGGTATGATTTGTACTGCATTAAAGACTGACGAACGAGCGACCATAGGTGTCCATAGGAACTTGAATTTGCAGGGGGAATAATAAATTCTGACATAAAAGTCCCAAATATGGTAAGGTCTACTAGCGAAAGATTGTTACCTGTATTGTTAATTTACGGGTATAACTTTCAATATTACCCAGCTAAAGTGGCAATGCCAATGGCCCTAAAGTTCTCGAATAGAGGTCATGTATCGGCAAAGGCATCATAGAACGTCCATATACACAGTCAGGTCATAACTATTGTCACACAGTAAAAACTTTTCTTTTAGAATGCTAGCCACAAAAAAGTTTATTGAATTCGAATTTCGAATTGTTAATGAAAATAAAAATGTATACTTTTTAGAATTTTACTCATTTTTAAATATGGAGTGGACGCTTGAAGAAGACCGTGTTGCAGTTATTGCGTTGCATCGTTGCGGTTACGCGCCAATTCAAATTTTTGACATACAGAAAAATTTTAATATAACCAAAAGATTCGTTTATCGTACCATCAAACGATACAATGAAGACTCTAGTGTAGATGACAGGTCAAGAAGTGGTCGCCCTCGGTCTGTTAGGACTCGAGCAGTGATAAAAGCTGTGAAGGCGCGAATTCAAAGAAATCCCAAACGTAAGCAGAAACTGTTGGCCCTTCAGATGGGGTTAAGCAGAACCACGGTGAAAAGGGTGTTAAATGAAGACTTAGGGCGTCGGGCATATCGAAGAAAAACAGGACATCGTTTGAATGCTCGTCTAATGGACCTGAGACTGAAGAGATGCCGCGCTTTGTTGAAGCGGTACGCGGGAAAAAACTATCGGGAAATTCTTTTTTCAGATGAAAAAAAAATTACCGTAGAAGAGAGCTACAATAAACAAAATGATAAGGTGTACGCAAACAGTAGTGAAGAAGTGAGCAACCGTATTCCGCGTGTCCAACGAGGTCATTTTCCATCCTCGCTCATGGTATGGTTGGGAGTTTCTTATTGGGGCTTAACAGAGGTACATTTTTGTGAGAAAGGTGTAAAAACGAATGCAGTTGTATATCAAAATACAGTCCTGACGAACCTTGTGGAACCTGTTTCTCATATCATGTTCAATAACAGGCACTGTGTATTCCAACAAGATTCGGCGCCAGCTCATAGAGCGAAGAGCACACAAGACTGGCTGGCGGCGCGTGAAATCGACTTCATCCGGCACGAAGACTGGCCCTCCTCCAGTCCAGATTTGAATCCGTTAGATTACAAGATATGACAACACTTGGAGGAAAAGGCGTGCTCAAAGCCTCATCCCAATTTGGAGTCACTCAAGACATCCTTGATTAAGGCAGCCGCAGATATTGACATGGACCTTGTTCGTGCTGCGATAGACAACTGGCCGCGCAGATTGAAGGCCTGTATTCAAAATCACGGAGGTCATTTTGAATAAACTTTAGTGTCATAAGAATCTATGTTTTGTTAAGTTCATTTTGGTATATAAATGGTTACATAATGAATAAACTTGTTTCAATTATTTTATATTAAACATGTGACAGAATTTATGACCTGACTAGGTACAATTGAGATAGGCAACGCAAATATAGTTGCTGCACATCTCTAAGAGTAGCTAATAGTTCGCTTTGAAAATCTTTATGAGTATGGGATATCGTCTAGAAAATAAACTATGATATTTTATTTTTCATGCCAAGTCGTAAAAACTCAGTCGGCAGTAAAATAACTTTTCAATTAAAGATATCGCAGCGGAAGTTGTTCTAGTTGGTCCGAGATTTCCTTATTGGAAATTTATGATTCTTTTAACTTGTAATAAATAGTTATTATTAAATGGGAGAAACGTGATGTCATTAAATTTAAAATAGAGCAGAAAATTTATTATTATTGATGCTAGAAAATAACTCGAAAAATGCGCAAATAGAAAAATATATCCCCACTCTAAACTATTTACATGATGTGTAAAAAAAGCAGATATTTTATGAAAGATTACTTGGGGAGTTCAGAATCTATCAGTACATAACACATTTAGTTCTTTATGACAATATCATTAACGTGACGAATTTCACACTTTTTTGAAATAAAATATGTAATCTATGGTATTTCCTGTTTATTTTGAATTACCATAAAAAAGAGGCAACTATTAATAAGGACGCATGTCTTTTGTTTTGAATTTACACTCATTTCAAATGTCTTTTAAAGTGCTTAATCCATAAGGTTAATCGAAATCGGACATAAATCTCATTATTTTAATTCAGTAGCTTAATTAATTTATTTGCCAACAGGATATTAAGACTGGAGTTTAATCATAGACTACTACCGTACTATACGGAACTCGACGCAGTTCTACTGAAAGGAATACAACCCCCGAACATAGTGAAACTGAAGAATAACATTATGTATTCATCTATTTTCTACACCAACACACAACCTGTCATGGAAAAAGGTGAGTTATTTTCTATTTCATAAAGTATATTTTGCTTTAATCGTTAAACAGGCATATTTTTCTATTACTCAGGTCAGGTAAATGTATAATCGCCTCTCTTGATTGTAGAATATTACCGCCACCCATGAACTTCTACGAAATCGTATCGATCGTACGTAGATTGCCGACCTCTCTAAATGTGATGAAAGGCAAGAAGAAAAAGCGTATTGTAAAAGGGTTATTCTGATTGGCAAGAAATTTATTATGCACCTAAATATTTCTACCGATGGTCGTTGGGGCCGAAAGGTTCTTGAGTGGAGGCCACGTACAGGCAAGCGAAATGTCGGACTAAAGTTGCGGGAAGTCGGTGAATGCAGGCCGCTTCCAACAGGTCGATGTGGAGATCCTTGAGGGAGGCCTATGTTCAGCAGTGGACTTCCTGTGGCTGAGATGATGATAATGATGATGATGAAATATTTCTAATAATCGATAGAAAGCCTGCTTGCTTCTCTGTCGTTGTAGAGGTATCGCCTTTTCTTGGTTATTATACATTTTTCATTCTTTTGATGATTATATAACTTTTTACTCAAATGTACTGCAGAAAATCGTCCTTCACTAAATAGTATTTTTTAGTTTTGATTTATCTTTAAAATTATTTTCCGTGTTGATTTTTTACGCTGCTATTACTTAAATGGTTAAGTGTTTTATTTCTGTAAAGGAGTGAGCATTGGTGATATTAATAAAGAATGTGTAATTATTGTTAAAAATGGAAATGCTACTAAAACATTTTAAATAATTAAAAAGAGCCATGCAATAAATTGGACATACAAGCTGCGGACGATATAGTAATAGAGTTACAACCCTTTTAACCATTTAATAGCACAAAATTGTAAATTACTTTGTTACATCAGATTGCACGGGGTATAAACCCCTTTTCCTATGACTCAGCGGCCATATCGATTCTTTAATGACGCTTGTAGTTAAATCCATAATCCGTAAATTTGTTAGGCAAGGAGAAATGTAAATTTCTTTAAAGTTTTACTCGTTTCAAAAAGGAGAGTCATTTTCCTTCTTTGCCCCCCTCCCAATTTTATGCTACTGCAACACATCTACGATCCAAGCTTTATGGATGTTCATGGGCGGCAGTGATCACTTACCATCAGGCGACTTTGTTTACACGTTTGCCGGATATATTTCATAAAAAAATAAAGAATATGCTCTATTCCATTTAAAAAATATTTTGTTGCAATTAAAAAAAAAACTTTATTAAAAATCATTCTAGACCAAGGATCGGCAACCTTTTGAGACGGAACAGCCAAAAATTACAATTTACAACATTTCTTATTGTTTAAAGAGCCACAATTTTTTTCTGACGACTGTTACAACGCATATCACGGAGAAGGGGTGCGGTAAAAGCCAGGACAAGTGGCTGAGAGATAGAAATGGTGCCTAATCCTCATAAATCGGTTGAAATTTTTTTTTTCAATGTATTGTATTGGCGTATGGAATTAAATAGCCGTAGATTCACATCTTAAGCACGTATGTATGTACATTATTATCGAGAAACGTTTTCTACAATTAGTCGTCTAGCGATTACAAACTCAAGTGTTTTTCCTGACCGTCGACAATATAATCAGCGATAACGTAGTCCGCATTTATGTCTTTGCAGAGTATAAATCTTACGTAGCTAAAACCTATTTGCAGTGTAGATTATTTTTTCATGTCCTTGGATTTTCTTGTTTGCGAGCTGATGACGCCTTAATTATCTAGATATTGATAAATTTCTGACATCATTATTCTAATGAGAACTTGGATGTAAATAGTGTTCTCTTGAGTCGGTTCTCATGATGGGATTTTTATGACAAGAGAATTTAAAAACCACAATACAAAGGCCATTTGAAATAGTTAAATTAGGTGCTACAACATTGTAATGTGCAAAAATTTACCTTTTTTTAACGAAGATAAAACTAGTTATTATGTCCTTTCCGCAATCCCTTGGGTAGCGGGAATGAAGGGTGTGTCGGGGTCACTGGCCTTCCAACTGAGCGCATGTATGTTAATGCCAAACTGTCGATAACATTAAAATCCTACGCCAGCATATCAACCACAACCTTTCGATTGCCCTCTTCGCGCAAATCAAGTGTGACTGTGGTCCCCGCTATTCAGTAGTCATCCCTTATGCTTCGGAGATCGTCCTCGTATGAGGGTACGTTCATGTGTCCGCTTTGGCCTTATTCAGGTGTTGACTTCGGAATCACGTTTGGTGATAAGCCTCCCAAGTGCATCGAGTGATGCCCACGGCCCCGTTTAGTCGCCTTCTATGATAGGCAGTGGATACCGGATATAGAAACTTTATCTAATATTATAAAAAAAATCAATAGCTCTATCGTTGATTGATTTTGATGTATGAAATTTTTATTTATTTTAATTTATTGTACTACACTGTTGTGGTGGACTCACAGATCACTTCCAATAGATACCGCATTACGATAGTTTTGTTTTGAACCGAAAACGCCAACGAAGGGAACGGCGCGGGGGGTGGGCGGGTTGCAGCGCGGTCACTGGAGAGATGAGGCATAAGTCGATAAATAAAAAATGTATCGATAGTTCGATTTGCCAGTAAGTTCATGTGATGATCGCTTCTATAACTTAATTACCAACTTGTTAAATGTTTGATAATATTATTTCACCGGCCTGATCTAATAAATTATACCAACCGGCAACCGCCAACTACGAATAAAATAGGATTAAGATTTATACTTTAGTATGTAACGGTTTTATTTCTATCATTCACTGTGTATTTTTGTATACCATAATGGCGAAATACCCAAATTAAGTGTTGATATAAAAGATCAGATAAAAATATGAAATAGTAAATAACTAAACCTCACGCCCTAAAGGGCTACAATAACTTATTCCGTTTCTTGAATTCTGACGGCGGCTGTAGTAAATGTAATATCGACAAGTGACGATGAAACCCAGTTGACGAACTATGAATGTTTTTGAGACGATATATACATCATCATCATCATCATATCAGCCACAGGAAGTCCACTGCTGAACATAGGCCTCCCCCAAGGATCTCCACAATGACCTGTTGGAAGCGGCGATATATACAACGTATGTTAAAATTAGTGCAATAGCTTGTGCTACTGATTCTCAATAAACTTAATATACTAAAACTTACGATAAATACCCTCCCATTATATTTGAAAACGTATACAACTAGAGGGAAAAAAGGAAATTTAATTACGCCAAAGATAAATAAAAAAATATTGTAAAGTACCTTGGTAACTAATTTAACTATTTCAAATTACATAAAATAACGTAATTATGGTAATTTGCAATTTTTATTTAAATCAATATATATTTTGTGACATTTTCATTTAATAAAATTAATTTACATTATTGTTTTACAATAACGATATTTCTGGGAATTATATTATAAACATGCGTCAAACACTAGAAGAACGCGTGATTTCGCCAAAAAAAGATGGCTTATTACGGTTATTGCTATGCGAAAAAGAGACGGCTGATTCTACATCCGAACTCGACTGTTTGACATTGATAGTTTAACCAGTATAAATTGAGCTCGCTCGGGACCAAATTAATTTAAAGAATATTAGTTATCGATGAAAACTTACAGATACAGGTTACAGATACAGATAGTTATCGATGAAAACTTATTGCGTTTTTTTAGATACTTTATTGTTTTGAGTTTTTTGCACACCATTTTATTGAACAAATCATTATTAACTGTAATATTATGTTCCCAAAATGTAATTTTCGCTAACGTGCGACGACATGTGCGGGTCCACTACTTGGACGACACTGATGACGCGACATTTGGCATCGGTTTATATCTATCTGATATCTTAAATGTGTTGGGCGCAACCGCTGCCTTGCATTAGGTATCTATTGGGAGTGATCTGTGGGTGGACTATATGGCCTAACCACTCTCAATCGTAGTGTCGATTGTAGAGGAGGCCCGTGCCCTGCAGTGGGACGTATATGAGTTGATACAGTACTAATACTAATTGTTCACATGAATTATTATGAACTCAAATAGGAAAGCTTTGTATCTAATGTGAACAGGTCTTTATCTTTCAAAAATCAAAATAATAATTTATTTTTTATTAGTTGAATTCGGATTGCGATCGCGTGTGCATGTATTAGTCGTGTGCATATAATTGTAAATTCGTTTTCAGTTATTTTGAGTAAATTTTATTAATTTCACTATGCTTTGAACATTACCTAATTTTATAGCTTTTGATGTAACTTGTGTTATGTGAAATGTAAAAGAAAAAGTGATTTGTGCTACCAAACTGTGACAGTGTTTTCGTGGTATTGGCGGATCCTGCGCTTGCATCCTTGCCTATCAAGGTCATTACGGTTTAGATTACAAGGTCAGTTAACTATTTTAGTGGTCATCAATGACAACTAACCAGCCCATATGAGTCACCGACGGCCTCCGTGGCGCAGTTGGTAAGAACTGCCTGTGAAATGAGAGACCGCGGGTTCGGTTTCTGCCCCGAGACAAATAATTTCCATGAACCATAATTATTTTTCTAATACCCGCGACACAAGATTTGTATCTTAGTGTGGGGTTAGTACCCAGCGCCGGATCTAGGTTTTTTTCGAGGCGGGGCAAAAACTGAAAAATGCCGCCCCCCCTTGCCTATATTTTTATCTTAATCATCATCATCATTTTTGGCAACCAGACGCCCACTCAACACAGGACATCGGGAAAGAACGTCATGTTACCACCATGTTAAGCATTTTTACACGCTTTATATTAGCGTCACTTTTGAGGGTTAACGTCACACACGTCTGTAAGCTTTGACTCTAGTTTTCCTACACGTAACCCCTGGGTAGTGCCAAATGAGTGATACAGTTCGTGGTGGTAGGACTTAAGTGTCCGTCTGGGTAGCGATCACCGTCCACGGGGCGTAAAGACCGTAATAGTGATCTGATAGTGATTTTGTACGTATTTTTGATCGACCCGCCGGCCAAAGAGACAGTACAGTACAAGAGCCCAATCGTGGCTAACCACCACGAGGGGCTACCTCACCATGTCGCACATAATCTTGGGCGGGTACGTCGTGCCGGTTGGTGACCGGATGTAGCCGACATTTAGCGACATGCCGACCCTTTCATGCCGGTGCCCATTCGGCCTACTTAATGCCCGGACTTTGGCTTCTCGACGCCTCTTCATCAAACCCATCCCTTCAACTTCATGACAGCGCGATTAAACAAAGCAGGTCTTTCAGCGGTGCATAACCCCACCATCGCGTTCACTATGGAGTTCACCAACATCCGCGAACTCCAAACGACCTTAATGCCGTCCACCACCATCTCGAGACGGCCTAGTCTGCTTTGCTCTTCTTGATGGAGACGCGGATTCGTTGTCCGGCCGAATATTCCTACCTGCTGTACCCCGGTTATTCGCTTGAAGAAAGCTTCAAGCCTAAAGACGGGGTATGCTTGTATGTATATTCGGTTGGACATCTACTGTCACCGTTTAAGCTGCATGGAGGTCCCCTCCTTCTCCGCTTTGTGTTTGCACGTGAATCTTGGTTGCCTGAGCCGCATCGACGTGTGCCTTTACAGGTCTCACAACGGGGAAGATGAGACGACGCGGCTGTTCAGGTATCTCAGCCATGTGGCTGATGACGGGCGGACGCAATTTCCGTCGGCTGAAATGGTCTTGGGGGATTTCAATGCACATCAGAAACTGTCGCTGGGCCCTCCAAGACTGGTTCAGTTGTACATTCATCCTGGGCTGTTTAAAAATAACAATGGTGGTTATATCATTGAGATAAAACGATGTATGGCGATGGCTAGAGGGGCAATGGAGAAACTTCGGAAAATATGGAGGAATCGTAATACTAAAAAAGCTACTAAAGATCAGGCTTGCCCGAGCACTTTCTCGTATTTCTGTAAGCCGCTGAAACATGGACGTTACGGGAGAAGAAAAATGTATCTTCTCTAGAGATGAGATGTTGGAATGCTTAGAATATCAGGTCCGAATTCCACACAAACGTTTCAAGAACTCGGCATCAAGTAGCGTCTTTCCGAGATAGTACGGCCCCGTATACTTCGAACATTCAGTAATTTCTCACAACGAATAAACGACTCCATAGAACGTCTTATGGTTAATAGGGCAGAGTAGACTGATATAGACCTAGTGGTAGGACACCATACACATACATTTATATACATTATACATACGTACAGCGGCACAGATATTATGGCGGATATTATAAGGATAGCCTTGTCAGGCCTCAAAACTTCCAGGTCTGATTCAAACTCAATTTCCTAAAAACGGAGTGAATACAATACCTTTTTTTTAACGGATATCTACGCGGAGATCATAACGTGCATGTCGAGGTCTCCAGCCTTCCAATCTGACGCACGGGGACAATTATTGTCCGTACCGCATAGATTTTGCAGCCAGGATGGATGTATTACGGACAATAGGCGATGCGGATGAGCGAGTAACACCTAGTTGACTCGCCGTGCCACCCGGCGCACTTCCTAATATGGCTCCTCACAACTCAGGTAGGCGTAGATTTTCTCTGCAACGGACGCCCGACGTGGGCGTCCGCTATGAAACCACGAGTTCTGCCGCACATCTTAGAGTTTGCTAGCGACCCCAATGACCCCTATTAATCGCCTCTTACGCCAGGCAAAGGAAACCGTGAAGGAATTTTGCCGCCCCTTGACCACGAGGTGCGTGAAAACAATAAATAACCAATTTGAAAGAAAAACTATATTCTTAGCAAGGAACACTAAAGACTATAATCAATGTTAATAGGTGTTTTTTCACATTTAAGCAAGATTTTTTTATAATGTATAACTATTGGAATATTTTATAATATCCAAGTATAGATATTTACTTGGGAGTGTCCTACCCCGAATTGCCCCCGAACCAAGGTCTTGTTTCACCTGTTGCACCTGAAGAAGTTCTCTATAGTCTTCGTCGCATGAAAAACCGGAAAGCGGTAGGGCCTAACTATATTCCGATAGAGGCGTGGAAGTCGTTGGGGCTTCATGGTGTGGAGCTTCTTGCTGCGTTATTTAACCGCATCCTAAATACCAAAAACATGCCTGACTCATGGCGGTTGAGTGTGATAACTCCCGTGTACAAGGGTAAAAGCTGTGTTCAGGAATGCGGTAATTATCGTGGCATTAAGGTCATGAGTCATACCATGAAGCTTTTCGAACGCGTCATCGAGTCCAGGCTCCACCAAGAGTTTACTATCTCTGAGTGTTAATACGACTTCCGTTCTGGCAGTGGTACTACCGACCCGATATTTGCACTCAGGATGCTTGGCGAGGCATACAGAGCGAAGAAAACGCCACTGCACATGGCTTTCTTGGACCTTCCACTATGTGCCGCGACAGACAATCTGGTGGGCGATGGGGGTGAAAGGGATACCGGAAGCCTATGTGGACATTATCAGAGACATGTACCTCCGATCCGAGGCCTTCGTTCGGACCGCCGTTGGCGATACGAATCCTTTCCCGATTGATGTCGGTGGGCACCAAGGCTCGGCGCTGAGTCCATTCCTCTTCAGTGTTGTGCTCGACGCTATTACGTCTCACATCCAGGACCCTGCGCCCTGGTTGTTGGATGTATGCCGATGACATTGCACTGGTGGAGGAGGACCGGCGACTTTTGGAGCGCAAGGTCAACCGGTGGAAGGAACGCTTGAGAGCGGTGGTCTGAAGTTAAATTTGGCGAAGACCGAGTACATGGCTTGCGGGAGTACGGACCCCCAAGCATCGTGATAGGGAACGAACTTGCCGTGAAGACGGACAAGTTCAAGTACCTTGGGTCCGTACTGCATGAGTCCGGTGACATCGCCCTTGACGTCAAAGCCCGTATAAGCGCTGCTTGGGCTAAGTGGAGGGAGATCTCGGGCATACTCTGCGACCGCAGGATGCCGATGAGGCTCAAGGGTCTCACCTATAAAAGCATTGTGCGGCCGGTGCTCCTGTATGGGTCTGAGACGTGGCCTGCCCTCAAGCGGCACGTCCAGGAGGTCCACGTCGCGGAGATGAAGATGCTGCGGTGGATGTGCAACGTTACGCGTTTGAACAAAATCCGTAACGAGCACATCCGTGGCAGTCTTGGTGTCCGCGATGTGGCTGATAAACTCCAGGAATCCCGCTTGAGATGGTATGGTCACGTCCTAAGGAAACCGCAGGAGTGCGTCGGTTATGTGTGCCTGAGCCTCAATATTCCCGGACCTCGACCGCGGGGTAGACCAAAGAAGCGCTGGCTCGATGTCGTCAAGGAAGATATGAGGGTCAATGGCCTTACTATTGAGGATGCCGAAGATCGGGCGAAATGGAGGAGAATTTGCCGGAAGGCAGACCCTGGCACCGGCCGGGATAACGCCAGGTAGAAGAAGAAGAAGAAGATCCAAGTATAGATATTTAATAAAGTGTTTATTATTAAATTGTCAACGTGGAAACGTGGGAACATATTACTGAAATATTTTAACTATTCTTAATTTTCAAACCTCATTTTTTCAGTGTGTAAAATATTGCCTTTTATTATTTCAGTAAATCAAAACAAAAAAAATTGGCCCAGATTTACCGCCCCTTTAAATTTGCCGCCCTAGGCTCCAGCCTACTCAGCTTACTAGTAAATTCGCCACTGCCTGTACCACATAAAAGACGTTCGATGGTTAATCAACTAAAACTAACTACTAAACACAAATTGGATATTTGAAACTAAACGTAATTGTTGAGATGGATAAATTATTATACATTCCAAATATTAAGTTTTCATCTCTTTTTCACGCGCCTCTATCGCATAATCACTAATTCGCGCACGGCGAAAAAAAAGTGTAAGTGGTGTTACGTTATTGATGAGTTTTGTAGTTGTCTCCCAAGATTCAATATGCCGCCCCCTGAACTTGCCGCCCGGGGCACGCACCCCGACTTCCCCCCCCCCCCCCTAGATCCGGGCCTGTTAGTACCCATGTATGTGACTGTTGACAATATTAATTTAATATCTTTTGTACCCTGAGCGTTATGTACACAATCGCACGACATAAAAGTAAATAATGAGCTCTGCTTATTTATTATTGAGTGTCTACCGTTCAGTTGTAAGGTTCAATCACTTTAGCGTAATGTGTTAAGGGTTAGCATATGTAACTTTAGTTTTTTTTTCTCGGCATCTTTCTTAATATTCGCTAGCGCCATGCAAATCCGTCTTAATTCAGATGCCTTCACCATATACTATAATGTATATTGGCAGGTGCGCCGTTTTCTTGTCCACCCTGTATAGTATAAGTAAGTAATTAGATTTTTTATTATTTATGAAAGTAAATCATCAGTATGTCAGCCGTGGAGCTGTTGGTTAGACGCCGGCTGTGAAATGAAAGGCCGCGGGTTCGATCCCGGCATCGAAACAAATATTTGTGTGAACCACAGATGTTTGGTTCGGGTCTGGATGTTTGTGAGACCGAAAAGTCTCTCATAGTTCTTGATGCCCACGACATAAGACTCGATATTAGTGTGGGGTCATGACTATGTATGTGACTGTTGGGTGTATTTATTAAAAGTATTAGGCCAGAGTAATAAAAAAAAAGATTTACTGACGTTCCTTTAACCAGCAAAGGAAACACAGAATTTGCAATGAATGAATGAATGAATTATAATATCGATGTTTTGCTAAACCCCCACAGTTCATAATTTAATGAGTGCATTAACTACTGTTTCGAAACTGATAACCTAATCTTGTTTTCACTGAGTTCTCGTTGCACCTAGGGAAAGTTATTTAACTTATAACGTGTTAAAATTATATGTTATTATTATAATAAAAATTAAATTGCCCGTTCTTCTCTGGCGAAAACATCTTTGTGAACCGGGCGGTAGTGGGAAAAAAGTGACTGAGTCTAAATAATGTATGGCATTTTGTGGCTACAATTAATATTTCTATTTAATTTCATTTGAAATATTGTTTTCACATATGTTTTGGTCAAGTTTCTTCAAGTTTATCAGCGTATTGACTTATGTATTCATTGATCTATAAAAATATTAATATAAATATGAGGATTGGTTCCTTTGAAAGACTAGCAGCCTTATTCATAAACAGTTTTAAAACCTATTTGAGCGATCGAGTGTTTTGTCTTCTTCGCTCAAATTGAATTCAAAAGTGGTGCGAAAGGGACAAAAGACCATCAATGACTCGCTAGAAAAGATACTAAAGTTTTTTTTTAATGAATGTTATTAGTATTCGAGGTATGTTTTTAATAACTCTTATACTACTGCCGGCATGAAAGTGCTATTGTAATGTCCTTGTACGTGAGACGCATGCGAAATAAATGTTCTTGTACATTCATATTTATGTCTGTTAAATGCACTGTCGAGCCAAAACGCACTGTCGAGCCAAAATGCAGGTAAAGGTACATCGAATTTCAATTTACATTACTGCTGGAAATACCCTCTGAAATGTTCCGAAATTTGCCTAACAAAGTAATGTAATAAAGTATTGAAAAGCTCTGATTATTTTGAAAGAACAAGAACATACATATTATGTTTTATATTAAAGACCGCCGAGACGAGCGATAAGACCGCCTTTTGTACATTTTTTTTTTGTCATTTATTTCTGTATTGTTAGTTTTAGGTGTACAATGAAGTTTTAAATAAATAAATAAAATACATCATGCCGAATTTCACCATATTATATATTGGTTTCGAAAACAATTTACTTGTATTCTAAAATCATAGCATAAGAGCCAAAATTCAAAACATGTCCATTTTATCTGACGTTTTATACGTCATTACTCGGATTTAGTATGTGTGTTTTTTTATCATGCATTACATATATCCGTTTTTAAAAATCTAATCTATTTACCCATCGTAGGTATTCATTATAAATAATGACGACTACACGAGTGGCTGTTCGTAATTAGCCACGGGAAAATGACTTTATTGGCATATTGTTGAGACACATTTACTTATTGCACTCGATGCTACTATGACGCAGTGGCGTGCCTAGGGTTGTGGACTAGGGCAAGCCCAATATTTTTTTAGTAACATTATGTATTGGTTCAAGAGCAAAATGGTATTAAGAAAGAAGAACGTGTTTATCATGCGATAGAGGGCGAGCCTATGCGATGTAATTAAATAAAAATAGACCCCAGATTCGAATCCGAGACATCAACTTTGCGCCATCGAGGCATTCCCAGACCTACCACACGATCTATATCAGATTAGGATAAAAACCAATAAAATAATAACTATCTTTATCACCGGTATGAAAAAATCTATTACAACAAGTCGTTTCGAAAAAATCTAATAGATGGCGCGATTTCCACGCCATCTATTTAATATTGCCAAAATACTAAAGGGCCCATCATTAGTTTTAAATAGATGAATAAAACAAATGTGTAAGTTAAATTACTTTTGGGCATGCATACGTAACTTTATATTGTAATTATTTTGTAAATTAATAAACGGCACTACAATAGCACAAGTACGGCGTCGTGTTTAACTTCGCGGCCACAAATTATTGTTAATATATTCATGTTATGTTTTTGTGTAGGTATGCATGTGATTTTTTGATTCATCATGAGCTCTGAAAGGAAGCTAAGGAATATCTGAAAAAACACTACGATTACTTTCTACGCGAGCATAATGTTCTGAAATCTCATCACATATTATGTATATGACGCATAAAGAGGTTTCTATACGCTGTTTACCGAAATTATGAAAATATATTAATGCATTCACATGTTTTTGTCAATTACTATGTGGCGGTAGCAATACGCCAACTTAGATTTAGCTTATAAAATAACACGCTTATTATTTGTAATTTTAACTTTATTTAAACATGCATTTCATTGTAAGATATGACTGCAGATGTTTAACCATAAAACATCTGCGAGTCGTTTTATTACAGTAAGAATTTTTGTGTACCTTATTGTATATAACGGCCGAGATGGCTCAACATGGTCAGCGTCAGACATTTTATAAACTCGTGGGCGGTGATAGGAAATGATAGATCAAGTAAAACACTATTTGTAATTAATAATTATTATTTTTAAGGAGTACAAACAATAAAGTGAAACGCGCAACGGTTGGGTAACGACCACTCGCTCTTGCTGTCCACAATCAAAGTGAGCGTCTCTCTTGTTTCCCCCAGCCAGGCGAGCGCAGCCACCCACTCCGTCGAACGCCGCCAGGCGGCGCTTGCGTTCCTATTTTTCATTGTCACACTAGATGGCGCTTGCATTTTTCTGCTGTATTATAATAACGCTAGGTGGCGCCTGCGTTTCAATCTCCGATTGCGACACGGCCGTCCTGCTTGTACACGTCCTCGTGTTAAGTTAGCCTGTGGACGAAATATAGCACACCAGAATGCTTTGTTTCACTCGGTCATTCCTGACCCAACTCTAGATTTAGCGGATAAAAAAAAAACAACTCGACAGGTTTACTTTGGTCGAATTTTAATCATCAAGTTAGGCACACATTACAAAATTAATACTAACATGCCTGAGACATTTACTGCAGTCGCCCAAATCATTTTTTTTTTAATGCTTTACAGTATTACAAACGCTATCTTCCAGAAACTCCATCAAGTAAAATCTCCATCGCCACGGCTCTCCAGCCGACCAACCCAATTACAATTTTAGTACGCATATCCATCAAGTGGATTGCCCGTGTGTACTACCCAGTGCATCCACTGGTACACGCAGCATGTACTACCCAGTGCCACCACTGGTACATACAGCATGTACTACCCAGTGCCGCCACTGGTACACACTACGGTCTTTCCAGACCCCGACCTCCGCCAGCGTTAAACGCGCACCGCGCACCCACGGACTACTTGAGTTGCCCCAAGAGACACCGGTTTCTACCGGGCTACGGTTACGTAATAACTGCTGGTACGGTCAAATACTATACGGCCGATAGAGTTCATTACTTGAGTTTCACAAATTAAACATGTTCAATATCATTACAATCATTATCATGATCGATTTCGACTGGTACGTGACTCACAGGCATCTTTCTTAATCTATCGTGTGCATATTTGTAGGTACGATTAGAATTTAGGGCTTTCAGTGTGTAACGGTCGCCATCCAAAATTTCAGTTACTTTAAACGGACCTTTATGGTGCGTTCACACAATCGTCGATGTTCGCCGATGATAGGCGATGACACGTTTGCGCATCATTGCCACAAATTTTGCGCACCTCGCCACGTATTCGAGCGAGTTGTCAATAGATAAGTCGTCAAAAATGGACGTCGATCGACGTCGATGCATTAGCGGTTGCCACGACATTTATTTAAAAAGCGCGTATAGATACGAGTTTTATGAATATACATAAAAACCAAATAATACCGAGTAAACAGATAAGTAGAAGATGGTGGATTTTAAGAATTTACCGCAACATAACTAGGTATTTGTAATCGTAAAAACAGCGTTTTTTCTAGGGATATATTTTACACTACATAAGAAAACAATATGTTCTTATTATCGCCCTTGAGTTGTTGTTGTTTTGAATCATCATTAACATTTCTGATTCCTTCCCGTTACATCCCGTCTTATCAAGTTTCATTCGATGCCATACCTCAATCCTGTCCTATTTTATTCGCCTCATACTTTCTAGCATACCATCCACTTACATGCAAATAGAGCGTCGTAGATAGCCAGAACAACCCTTAAAGTAACTTATTATTTGTATTACGATTAATATCATGGTTATAAACACAAAATAGAAAATAATACATTATTTAAATAATTATTGAAACGATTATATTGAATAACAAGAAGATAGACTTATATAAATTACGACGGATATATTTTTTGAAATTTATTAGGATTAAAAAATTTGCCTTATAAACGTAATAGATAACGTAACTTTACCCGTTTACACAGCTCACACAAGGCAATTGGTTCAGTGGTGTAGGCGTAAAAGTTTAACAGGCACTAGACTGTCAAACAAACAGAAGTGATAGAGCCAAGCTGTTGTCAGTTATTGCTCAGCATGAATGATCAACGTGAAGTAACAGCTTTTCCATTGCATTCGGTAAGTGAGATTGCTGGATGCCCAATGCTCCTTTCTTCTTCCCATCCTTTCTCCTTTCCACTCCTCTGCCATTTCATGGACACGCAATACATCTTTGATCCGAACGTTATGGATGTTCATGGGCGGTAGTGATTACTTACCATCAGGTGATTTGTTTTCTCATTTTCCATTAATAAAAACAGACAGACAAAGAGTTTCGTTTGAATTTATAATATTAAGTAGACATAATAAGATGAACAGAATCAGAGCAGCACGAGCAGAGACATAGAATTAATTGGATTGATAGAATTGGCTGGTCGTAAAATTATAAACCAAATAACTCTGGTGGATGAACCCTTATTCATCACATAGCTCTGAATTATAACAAGTACCACTAATACCTGGTTCAAATCAATGGGTGAATTGGCTATGGTAGAATGCTGGTTTTGAGATGAGATGTCATAAATATAATGAAAACAATAAATAACACCCAACAGTCACGTACATAGTCCTGACCCCACACTAAGATCGAGTCTTGTGTCGTGGGTCTTTTCAGTCTCACAATACCCAGACCCGAAAGGAGTATTTGTGGGTAGAACAAACATTTCTAGCGGGGCGGGGATCGAACCCGCGACCTCTCAGTTCACAGCCGACGTCTAACCAACTTCGCCACGTAGGCTGGCATATGATTCAACGACATTTATTTTTCATTTTGGAAGTCAATCATTTAACTAATCGCAAAGCCCGCAATGCCTAGTGTTTTTTAAAGCAGGTACTCATAAAACTCGTAGTAGAATTTCATAAAAATACGAAGTTATTAATAACAGACATATTAATTGGATTAAAAACTTGAATTGGTAATGGACGATGAAGGTTTTTGGTCCTATATATCCACAGACGTCCACTGATGTCAATTGTGTCATCTTTGTCAAAAATATAAAAATATACGAAAATTATGATTATTTTATTTAGTATGGGGTGTAATTAAATAATAATGTACAAACAGTTTATTTAGAATTATTTCAATTAGTAATTGTGCTTTTTACGTACACTATATTGCATGTAGTGAGAATTGAACCATGGTGTGGAATTTTATAATAAGAAAATGAAACCGAAGAAGTTGCAGCAGGCAACTAGGTGCAGATACAGCTGAAACGCACGCGTGCCCTGTCCTATAATTCGACTTATTTATTTTAAAGTATTTTTTGTATATTCTTGTTTGAAATAAACATTTTCTGTACATCTATAATTTTATTTATTTTCTTTTAGTATATATTGTAGAAATATCAACCCGCAATAGCAAGCTAAAGTGGAAGTAGGCGGACCTTATAACAATAAATGAACAAATATTTTGAGAAGACCGGGTTTCTGTAAACGCAATGCACGTCATCGGCATAAGCGGAGTGATATTCATACAGATATAAATCATAATATTCAAATATATAGTTGTAAATCATGTACAAACACTTATAAACTATGATACTTATTTCTGAATAGATTTCGTATTGTGATCAAACTGAACCAATTATTATACGGAAGTAACTGATAGCTCCGGAAAATGCTAGCTGTTGTTACTGAAACTTGTATTTCGATATTTTTTTAATGAAAAATTTAATTTCTATAGCAATACACTGTCACAAACCCGCGGGGCATGTGGCTAGAAATCCATAACTAGCGGATCGTCGACGATGACAGGCAAACATGGGTATTCTCACTTTACTCTCACTCTGATTACCGACAGTTGGCGAAAAACCCCGAACACGAATGTTGTAAAATTTTACCAGGGTTATAAGTTTTGGAACAAATCCCTAAATTGTGGGTGTATATCTTAATAATTTAATTGGTTCATTTTATGATAACGAGTTAAATTATCAGTCATTACACTGTAATGTGAGTTATTTAGTATTATAATAATATAAGATTAACAATAAAAATGCATTACAAAAAAAAAACACTACACGAGTCAACATTATAAATAATTTGTTACTTATTTTAACATAAGCATAATTTTATTTACTATACTTCGCGGAACCGCTACATTCTCCAGATTTGGGAATGAAAAATATTTCGTTAGCAACACTGCTTGATGTACACGAATATCGGCAATGAAAGGCAATAAGCCGTACACATTACCGTCATCGCCTATAGTTGCCGATGTTGGGCGATTATGTAAACGGGGCATTATACTTTGCATCTAATTTCGTTTGATTTCGCTCTTCATTTTTTAACAAAACAAAATCACCAACATCAAAATTTCGAATTTTTGCCTTCGTTTTGTCAAATCGGGTCTTATCATAATCTGCACACTTCTTAATATTTTCAGAAGCAGATTCGCGAATTTGGTTTATGTCTACATCGGTCTCAACTACATTGCTACACATCAGCGACAATGGCCTCGCAACTTTACCAATTAAAAGCTCCAGAGGAGAAGCTTTTGTCACTCGATTCATCGTACAATTCAACGCTAGTTGGACATCTCCTATAGAGTCTTGCCACGATCTATTACTTGTCTCTATTGCAGTTAGCATCGATTTAAGAACACTCATGACGCGTTCAACTTGACCATTAGCGCGAGATGATCCTGTCGCTATCAGTTGTAAATTAATATTCTTGCTGTCGCAAAAATCGCGAAACTCTACTGCAAAAACATCGACCTTGGTCAGCGATTATACGAGTAGGTGCACCAAAAAGTGCTACGCTTTGGTTTACTGCGTGTATACTACTTTTAGTGTCAATATTCTTTGTATGATAGAGCAGCACGTATTTCGTGAACGCATCGATTAACACGAAAATGTATTCTTTTGTGTCATTTTTTCCGCTGAGCTTACCTGTCGCGTCTATATGAACCGTATGCCAAGGGGTTGTTACCTTAGGTATCGGGTGCAGTTCAGCTTGAACTTTACCGGAATGAGATTTCGCAACTTTGCATGTTACGCAGCTTTCTACGAACTTTTTAACGTATTGAGCCATTCCCGGAAACCAATAAAAATCGAAAAGCTTTTCAGTTGTCTTTTCGGCACCAAGATGAACAATAGAGTCATGGAAATTATTAACTACTGACCATCTTAGAGCCCGAGGCAAGTATGGTAAGCATTTAGTTCTACCATTACGCTGAATTTTACGGTGAAGAACACCTGAACGTACTACATAGGTTTTGGCTGTTTGTTCTTCCAGTTGATTATCTTCTAAGTCCGTTACAATTTTAGAAATCTCTACATCGCGCTGTTGTTCGGCTTGAAGCCAGTTAGGTGAGAGTTCAGTTAAATCAACGCGTTTAGAGTTTATACCGGTTTCTACAAATTTGGAATCAAGCGGCAATGGGTTTCTTGAAAAGAAATCTACATGCGACATACGTTTGCCTTCTCTATACACTATATCAAAATCAAAAGATTGCAGAAAAGCCCACCATCTATGTGCACGAGGGGTCAGTTCATGTTTTGTCTGAGAAGATTTTAACGAGTTACAATCAGTTACGACTGTAAATTTCCTGCCATGAAGATACTGCCTAAAGTGTTTAATAGAGTTCACAACTGCAAGGGTTTCGAGCTCGTATGAATGGTATTTGCTTTCTGCTGGGGACGTTCTCTTACTAAAGTAAGCTACCACGCTGCGCTTACTATCTGCTTTCACTTGAAATAAGATTCCTCCATATCCTAAGCAACTTGCGTCTGTATGGAGCTCTATCGGAAGCTCTGGGTCATAAATAATCAACACTGGGTCGTTGGTTAAGATAGAAATTATTTTCTGACGAACTTCTTCGTGTTCTTCCTGCCATGCTAAGTTTCCTTTCAAAGAAGTCAATCGGTATAAGGGGGCCATTATTCTTGAGAAATTTTGCACAAATTGGCGAAAATATGACGCTAACCCGATAAACTGCCGGAGCTGGTTAACTGTTTCTGGAGGTGGTAGAGCAGTTAAAGCCTCTATTTTTCTACGATTAGGTCTGATCTCACTAGACTCTACCTCAAATCCCAAGAACTCTACCTTCGTCTTAAGGAAGGAGCATTTCTTGAGGTTTAAAGAGAAACCAGCTTTAGTCAGAACCTCTAACACAGTTTGAATTCTCTGTAAACCCGACTCTACATCCGGAGAGACTATTAAAATATCATCAACATAGACGATTACATAATCATGAGCTAGATCACCTAAAGCATTCATAATAGCTCTCTGAAATACTGAAATTGCATTTTTCAATCTGAAAGGCATAGTAAGAAACTCGTATTGACCCTCAGCTGTTATGAAAGCAGTACATTCAATTGACTCCTCGCTAACAGGGATCAAATGAAAACCGCTAGCGCAGTCCAATTTTGTGAAATAATTCGCACTATGAAGGCGTGCGATCTGATCGGAGATCAGAGGAAGTGGGTAACGGTCAGAGACGGTATTACTGTTAAGCTCCCGGTAATCAATACACATGCGGTCTGAACCATCATGTTTCTTTACAAGAAGAGCTGGGCTTGCGAACGGAGAGCAACTTGGCCTTATAATATTCGCGTCTAACAGTTCTTTGACACGACTACGAACTATGCATCGCTCTTCCGCAGACATCCTATAAGGTCGTCGTTGCACTGTACGATTTGGATCTAACAACTTAATTTTAAGCTCTCCTGTGGTCACGCGTGTCGTAGGCAAACCGGTGATAAAAAAATAAGAAAATTTATGAATTGTTTGCAAAAGCCTCGACTTGTCGTTACCAGCTACATCCGTCACGATAGTAGTTAAATTTAATTGACTCTCACTACTTTCCTTATGGCACACCGAATTTACAAAAACGGATTTACTTAACGTTAGTTCTGTGGCCGTCATGTTTACAGAAAAACCCTGATTTAAAATTTCGCGACCTAACATGACATCATTCTGTAAGTAACTGTCCGGCAAAACATGCAATAAAATTTCAAGATGGCTATCGTTAATCACTACACAACACAAAATCTGCTCTGTACTGAATACTCGTGTTTGACCAATGCCAGTCATGGCAACAACGTTGTTAATTCGTTTACCACTAAATTTCGTTGCGAAACTTTCTTTTACTAACGAGCATTCAGCACCAGAATCGTAAGTAAAACGTAAACAGTCACCTCTGTGTTGTAACGTTTCTGACGGTGGTTGCACGACGCAGACATCCACACGTCGCTCACCCCGCGCCGCGCCTGCGCCACCGACGCCTGACCCGCTATGGCCACCGCCGCCGCCGCCGCTCGTACACTGGGCGGATATGTGGCCCGGTTTGCCACATTTAAAGCACAATAAAGGCTTTGATGCTGGCTGATGCACAGATTTGGTCGATGATGACGTAGACGTCGTTGATCTTCCTCTTGAGTCCACCAGTATGCTTCTGCATTCAGTGCGCTTATGTCCAGTTTTTCCGCAATTAAAGCATCTAAGTGGGGGTATTTTCGGTCTCTTAATGTCATGCGTATTTGATGATTCACCACTGTTGTTTACTTTGCGTTTTAAATGCGAAAATGCGTTCAATTCTTGCTGCAATTTATCCCTTGATGCAATGTTAGTAGTAAACGCCATACGTTGAAGTCGCGAATCATACTGCGATATGTGAGCGAGTACAACCGCTACAGCAATTTCTTCTTTTTTTGCATCTTTCCACTGATTAGTCAGCGACGCAATCAAACGACTTGCGAACGCGGGAAGCGTTTCTTTTTCGCTTGGTTTTTCACCAGACATTTCTCTCAGTCTCAGTCGAAATAAATCGTGTTGTGAACAGTACCTTAAACTCGCTCCATGTCATGCCTTCGTAGGCTACCTGGGACAGCCACGACGATGCTTCACCTTTTAGCGCCTTGCTGACCGCCAAAACAAGTTGACCGCCGATTGGTGGATTTTCGGCGAAACACAAATCTGCCGTCGCACACCACGATCGCGCGTCGGTATCACTTCTCTCAGGGTCGAATGTAGGGAGTTCTCCACGGCAGGCCGGTTTTGGAGACTGTAGGGCTTCGATCAATGCTCGCATGTTCTTGTTTTGTTCTTCAAACATTGCACGCCAAACATTAGTTTCCGCGGCTTGACCCGGCACGCATCCCACTTCTGATAACGGCCGAGATGGCTCAACATGGTCAGCGTCAGACATTTTATAAACTCGTGGGCGGTGATAGGAAATGATAGATCAAGTAAAACACTATTTGTAATTAATAATTATTATTTTTAAGGAGTACAAACAATAAAGTGAAACGCGCAACGGTTGGGTAACGACCACTCGCTCTTGCTGTCCACAATCAAAGTGAGCGTCTCTCTTGTTTCCCCCAGCCAGGCGAGCGCAGCCACCCACTCCGTCGAACGCCGCCAGGCGGCGCTTGCGTTCCTATTTTTCATTGTCACACTAGATGGCGCTTGCATTTTTCTGCTGTATTATAATAACGCTAGGTGGCGCCTGCGTTTCAATCTCCGATTGCGACATATAATATTCGTTAAAAAGACGCTGTTCTAAATTATTGTTTCCTAATTGTAATGACCCGTTTATGCCGGGGCAATAAAACTGTATTAGTTAAGTTCTTTAGTGGCGGCAATCCTTTGCAATTTTTTAGACAATAGTACACATGTTTTGTAAACCATTCGGTTCGGACAATAGCCCAGATGTTTGGGCAGACCTTATTTTTTAGTTGAAAGGATAGACCTTATTTTATTGTTTTACATATAATTTCTTTGAGATTTATCCCCACCGATCCTCGTTCGGGTAGACCTATAAAAGGGTCGGTTTATTTGGATAAGAAAGACGGTCTGCCATCTCTCGTCACGAGCACATCTCGCTCCGAGTCGCATAGTTATAATTTTACTCTGTCTCTGTATTTATTAAGTGTTAATTTACAAAATATACAATAGTTAGTTCCTGGAAGTGAGTGCTTATTCTAATACCTACACTTATAACCACCAAAACTATAAAAGTACCAGTTAAATTATTTAAATCACTATAGCCGGAACAATTCCAAAAATTTAAGTATTTCGTTGGAAAAAAATATACAACACCGACAGTATAACTTATTAGTATGAGAACATCCAGCAATCTATGTAGTTATGTGCACTGATTTATAAAATTGTATTCTATAGTTTTCACTACTTTCGAGAAATACACAACAAATCAGGCGTAGGTTTTCGACCAGATACGAGTAGTTGTTTGTCTACGAAATGTAATGAATTTACCTGTTCCTCGCCGATCAACACTTGCACACACTTCAAAACATCACAAGGCACATTTTCACCCATTATTATACATAATAAACGTAAAATACTATAATGAAACAAAAACTAAACGTATAAGTATGTTCAGTTGTTACTGGTTAATCGTCCGCTCGAAAGACATAATAATAAGCATGAAGCTAGCCACAGGTCCTAAATTATGGACAATTCCAAATTAAGTATTCTAATTCTAATATACATATTAATAAAAATATTTAAAACATCATAATACGGTCTCAAAAAATATCTATTTATTTTATATATTATCCAATATAACTTGTAGCAAAACATAAATATTTTTCGATAAATTTGGATCTTAATATGACATGTCAAGTGCACAACTTCACTCCGCGAAGCCGGGCATTTTGCTTGGTACAAATTGCATAAAAAAATAGCTATATGTATAGGTACGTAGTGTCATGGTAATAGCATTTCACCCAGAGGTGCGACTGAGAGGGCAATATACGCCAGAAGCCAGGTAAAAGCACACGAGAGAGAAAAAGATAGATAATACTTTGGTGTGTTCCATCTTTTTAAGATATTGCGTCACGCGTTGATTTTGAATGAAATAATTTTATATTAGTTTTAGACCGCGGCGCTCGCTTAGGCGAGTTGCCGCAAGTTGCCGGGCGCGGCGCGGGTGTTCCGTCGCAGGCGCGGGGTCCATTATGGCGCGGTAAATTTAAAAATGATAGACGTTTTGCAGTAAACGAATATATTTTATTTAAAGTACTGATTTGTCTTTAGGATTGAGTATATGCGTATTAAGTAAGGCAAGCCGGGCTTTTGGGCTTGTATGGAAGTACCGCCACTGCTATGACGTCATTTGTTTGTAATCATCTTTTTTATGGAAAATTCTTAGTTTATCATACAATCAGACTAGTTTTAATTTTATTGAGGAGCAAAAATAGCTCTTATGATAATACATTCTGATGCAATTAATATTGTGGTATTATAAAATCTCGGATTAACAATTACAGATTACCGATTTATTGGTTAATACTATATTTTGGTTATGTTACCCGGTTTAATTACCCGGTTGTAAGAGTCAAATGATGTAAAATATCAACAACACAATATAGGTGTAGAGTACGATAAAGCTATGAGTACGCAGTGAATAATTATCATGTCAATTCTAATAGTAATTTGAACTGAACTGAAGATTGCGTATGGAAAAACGTATTGTGAAACTAGCTCTGGAAATATCGTCATATAATATGAGACGGTCGCACGAATGAGATGGATACGAAATATTTTTGATATGTTAAATATTTTTGATATGTTCGTCTGCAAATTAAAGAAATTTTAGTAGGACCTTTTACTATATTTAAAATAAAATACTGGTAATGCAACTTCAAGGGATTTTTGCGATACTTAAAGTACCTAAGATAACTAAAATAGTGATATAGATGAGCAAACGCAGATCAGTGCATTACAGGATATTTGTGTCTAAAATAATGTAAAATGTTTCGAGTGCAGTAAAACATGAAGATAATATAGGAAGTTATGAACGAGTGTTACGTTTCTCAACGGTGATATCCATTAGAAGCATATTGAGTTCTGTATATTACATCTAGTTGGTTTTTAATGATCCTATATTATGATCAGATCCGTAGAAGTGATTAGCTATGAAATTATTGATCACTAATTAACTTTAAATTGAAGATGGAGATTATTCACGCCTAAATTACTTTGAGTTTAGTGTCTAGTAATAAGTGGCTAAGGACTTTCTTTATGCACCATGATCCTAAATATTGTTGATTGGGGCTCGACATTATGTTTAGTATTTGTGATACTCGTCAGTTACTCTTTGAAACTCATTTAAAGTAATGTCGGTGTGTTTCATTTCTCTCTTGTAAAAAATATTTACGTTTTTACCCTAGCCTTTCGTATTTTGCCTCAATACGAAACAAATACAAAATATAATTTAATTTATTCGCCATTATGATTCAGTTCAGTTAAATAAACAGAACCACTTTTCCATGAAACACCCTAACGAATAATATCATAAATATAAGCAATAATTTCAAATACATCACGTGTTGAGTCATTGAATTTGAAGACTGTAAAATATTTTTCGTTTCAGGACAACTGTTGAATAAAATCATAGCGTCGAATCTTCACGAAGCTATTGCACCGCAGATAAATGCTCCAAGGAAACAAACGCAAATCGATACAGGACCTCCGCTTGGAGATTTCCAACGATTACCAGTAAGTAATTATCAAAATGATTTTGTTTTTCTTGGTAGATTTTAGTATTTGGAAAATCCGTCATAGTTACATCGACGGATGTTATCATATTCCAAATTCCAATAAATCAATTCTCCGAACAGAATTGCAATTCTCAATGGGTGGGATATGGAGTATTCTACAGTAATATATCGCACCCCCGCGCCGGTGCAACACTGTCACTTATGCAAACATTTAAAAGATTGGAAGGTAAATAATCCTATAGTATATTTTTAAACTATTATGTAGTCATTATTTTATCAATAGTAAGTTAAAATTTGATATTTTAATATAAGCTATTCATCTTGTCCATGTCTTGAAATATCTTATTTTTATACGATGTCAAAGTTTCGAATGCTTCCCCTGAAAAGTTGCAAATTTGCATAAGGGACAGTGTTGCACCAGTGCAGGGGTGCAATATATAAAATATTTGACGGGGAATCAGACTGATTGCCTAAATCTTCCGCCATCAGTTCATGTGAGTCGTCCATAGCTATGTATCGCCGGCGGTCTCCAGTAGTCTATTGCAGCTAAATAAACACGTTGTTCTATTGCCACGATTAGTTTTATTGTTCCAACATAATTAGGAAATCAAACTTACAGAGATTTTCAAGTATGAAAACAGATTTAAAGTAAACGGGTTCACACGAGTGCGATTCCGCCTTGCTTTTAAAATGAGATAACGTTTTCCTCTACACTGTCAAAGTCATCCTTTCATTTTGAGACAAGTAAGCAGTGTTGCCGCGTGCGACTCCATTCGGGTGTTGCCCTCTTTAAATCTTATTTTCCAAAGACAAATCTATTTCCATCTACAAAGATCCAACAAGTCAACACTATTGCCATGTATCCAAACTAAATAAACCATCTCGCCCCGTCATATTATAATTTCATTTTAGGCGTGGCCTCACACAACAAATATTGTTTATTTTCAGGAGGTTTATTAAAATGCATAATCCCTTTACGTGGGAATGATTTACTTGTAATTAGCCATGATCTTCTCTAGCTTCATTTATAACCGGTTCAATTAATTATGCGACTAATAAGGTTGAAGGTTTTGGAAAAACATCGTCATTTACTACGACTATGTTTTGCGTCTGAACATTAGTTAATAGTTTATTTATTGCGACGTATTTGCGGTGATGTTGCTGTGATTTAATTGTAAATAATGCTGGATGCAGGCCGCTTCCAACAGGTCATTGTGGAGACCCTTGGGGGAGGCCTATGTTCAGCAGTGGACTTCCTGTGGGTGAGACGATAATGATGATGATGAATATCTCGTTTTAGTATCATGAATTATTAGAAATTGAATTGATACGCACTATAAACGATACCATAGTCGTTTTCATTCGAGCTCCGTAAAAGGAAAACTAAAAATTAATCTCCAACTTTAATTTTGGTGATAAACCATAGAATTGCACGGAAATCTCAGGATTATATGATAGATATAATCCTGAGGTATAAACCCAGATGCCTGGGCCTAAACATAGGTAGGATAAGGCTCTAAGGGTCATCAATGAATAAAAAAGAATAGCAAAGCGAATCCAAGTCACGTTGCGCGGGAGACGACGAAAGTTAGGGAGAAGGGATGTCTTCGAAGATTTGCGTATCATTATATCCGTAGTGACATATTAAAATTGGTGTTCAGGTGTCTCAGAGGTTGCTATTGAGTAATCCCAGATGCTTAGTAAATCAATGTTAATAATATTATATTGAACGCTGAATAGTAACATTCTTCGTAACACAATGGTGAGACAATGTTAAATAACTAGTCTTTAACGTCATCGTGTTAAAGTGTTTTGATTATATTCTTTGTACGTTCATAATGACATTATTGATAACATCGCGATCATTTAAGTTTCTAGAATTTTGAATTTCACTAAAGACCTAGTTTTTCTTCTTCATGTCCCAATTCCCGACTGAAAAGAAGAACTAATGCGGGTAGAAAAACGGCAGAATTTTGTTTTAAATGGAATTTTCATTTATTTTCCACGATATTTAACTTGGTTTTATTACTTTCGCCTTATCTATGTAATGGAATCATTGTTTTAGATTTGAAATTTTGCACACTTATTTTCTTTTACACAATATGTATTTGTTTCCTCATTATATTTTCTTGATCATCTAGATTCTAGTCTATTGCTCGTCTAAAATGTCCATTATGGTATCCTATCAATATAATTAATTACCAGATTGTCTTCGATTGCATCTTACGACCACATAATAGGTATAGAATTTATTGTTCTCACGGTATGTTTACATAACTGTGGCCCTTAGTTCAATAGCCCAACTTGTCAAGACGATTTTGCTTATACGAGTATAAGCGTACGACATAATAGGGATGAGTCTGAGCGTAATTTTTGGTAGTTTGAGGTAATTAGTTCGTCTTGGTAGGTTACTGCATTCTACAACTGCTTCGAAACGTGTTAAATTAGTCAAGAATATTTTTTTGCATACAACTTCTTATGTAACACGTACTGCTTTTAATATTTCTTCGTTAATCGAAGTTAAATCGGATTTTTCTATTGCAATAAATGTCGTGAAGATCATGCAATTCGCCTGATGGTGATACGGTCCCTCATGGACAGAAGCAACATCAAACGACACTATGAATTACAAAGCAGTGTTTGGCATTCCACTGCGCCGTCCTGAAACATATGATTAGTCTCAAGATGTCACTTAGTTACATTGGCTATAGTTTCTTGAAATATGATTTAAAAACGAATGTTTCTATGCTCTGGATCTCTGGTTCTACACAATAAGACAAATATTTTTGGGTAAATATATTTTAAAATTAGGTGGCTAACTTTTTCTTAATTCAAACGTTAAATATGTTTTTCTGAGCATAATAAAATCACTTTGGCTGTAGTGTTTTAGGTTGCGACCAGACCTCATCGTTATTAAATAATATTTAATTTAGAGCCCCTAGTCCTCAAGCTAAAGAATTAAAATACACGGGAGACTAAAAGTAAGGATTTTTTAACACCATTACGATTTGCTTGCTTGATTATGTTACAGTTTGTCAAAACAAAACAATAAACAATTCATTCGCAATTTATACAATAAAATTTGCGACTAGCAACCCACATAAAGGAACCGAGAATAGTTTATGCTAAATAAAGTTTATTTAAATATATTTGGTATTTTTCCATCATGAATCTGAGCAAAAACTCTCCGCTAAATATTAAGAATGGAATATTTTCTGATTTATTGCGAACATACATTTTTATAGACTTTTGTTATTTCAAGAATAAATGTATGATAAAAAAATGTAAATGTATTTTATGTTTTCCGTTCAGTGATTTTGTGTTATTATTATTTAATAATAAATAATAATAATAAATAACACCCAACAGTCACATACATAGTCCTGACCCCACACTAAGATCGAGTCTTGTGTCGTGGGTATCAGGAACTACGAGAGACTTTTCGGTCTCACAAACACCCAGACCCGGAAGAAATATTTGTGGGCCGCACAAACATTTCTCTCGGTGCGGGGATCGAACCCGCGGCCTCTCGTTCCACAGGCGGCGTCTAACCAACTGCGCCACGGAGGCTGTGAATTTAATTCCGTGATACCTCGCAGACTTCCTAATTGGTGAAAATTGTATCAAATTAAATTGTTTTTGTCATTCATGTGCTTCCGAGACGGCTTAATTGTATTTAAGTAGTGAGCAGGGTTATATTATATCTTTAGTTATATATTATTTGATTTCACTGGTTTGGTGGTGCATTTGTTAAACGATATGATTGCAAAGCTGAGGTCTCGGGTTCGAATTCAGCTCGTAGTCAGGATATGGCTGGAGTTGCTTGAAATAGCTATAGGCTCGACCACAGTGACATCGTGGGACGAAACAGGCAAGGTGAAATGTGGGTTTGGCAAAGCACCTTTGCCTATTCCTGGGTAAAATGAACGAGATTATGAATCTATTCCGTTATTTAACTTATAGACCTTAATCAAACCAGTTATATAATGTCAGGGAGGTAAAATTTTAAATTACTCTAACGGTAGTGATTTGTGTTGTTAGTGCTAGTGTCATAAAATTTGAGTATCTTTTCATAAATAGGTTTAGCCGTTTGAGCGAGAAAATTACTTGCTAATTCCCCAGGAATATTAAATTTTCCGGGATAAAAGCACACGTACCATGGATTTCGAAAGACTTTTGAATACAGTTTGACTATCTATGAATAAGTGTTAGAGATTATGATTAAAACATTGGTAATTCAAAAGAATAATTGTTATTGTTAAATAAATGGTTGAGAAATTGTTCATCTCACAACCAAAATTATCTTCCTCTCTAGCATTTAACAGTGTATTCAATGCTAAACTTGAATCACACACCAATAATAGAACAATACCTGACCTAGACACATCTGAGTCAACCCAAGTGCCATAACAGTAAACAAATTAAATGTTCACGTCAAAACATTGAACCTGTTGAACTGTGACAGTGTGACGTGACTGTTTCAATGGAGATTTGCAATGTTTATTTAATAGGCAATAAAAGTCGGCATTGTCTTGGCAGTTGATACTTGTAGAAGTAATCGTAGCTAGACGTATAGATTTAACTTATTTGGTTTGATTTGTTTGCTTCTATTAATGGTTCTATTCCTTTATCCAACACTTATCTAAATAAATATCGTTTACGGTCTTTTGGCGTGCGAATGGGTGGTTAATAATAATAAATAACACCCACCAGTCATATCTATAGTCCTGCACTAAAATCAAGTGTGTCGTAGTGTCGTAGGGATCAGGAACTACGAGAGACCTTTCGGTTTCACGAACACCTCGACCCAACAGAAATATTTTGGGCCGCACAAACATTTCTTTTGGTGCGTGGATCGAACCCGCGGCCTCTCGTGTCACAGGCGGCGTATAACCCACTGTGCCACGGAGGTTGTCATGTTGTTTCCAAAATATTAGGAATATTTTTTATCTATTTAACGCATTGTTTCAGATCTGTTTTCTTAAAATAAAAAACAAGCATTTATGCCTGTAATTTAATAGTATTAAGATGTCCAATATAGTCAAATGCGGAAGGAAAAAACTGTTCTTAATATTTTGACAACAGCATGATAAGACAGTACGACTTTAAATACTAACACCTTAGCCTAGGACTTAGGTGATAGAAAGCTTTTTGAGGTTGCAGCTTGGTAAAAAATTGCATATTGCGATTACACTTACTATTTCTAAAAAAAAATATTGCTATTTTGTTTATATGGTGTTTATTGCTATTTTCAGTAAACAATCAAGTATACATAAATATATACCTTATATTGGAATACATAAGCATTCTTTGAGTATTTTTCTCTAGCACCTGAACGAAAATAATCATTGCGTGACTTATTCTTATCAATATTTCGTAACATTGTTATATAGCATTGTTTAGCAATTTGCACTTCCAAGAAGGGTGTTGTAAATATTTTAGCACTGTCTTAATATGACAGATCGACCTCGTGATGAAATGACGTTTTAATACCAAAGATGGATTGTGGAGGTGTGTCCTTTGTTTGCTCAGACGGTTTTTCCGGAAAAGTACACATGGTTAGATGTACTAATTAAACTATTCTGATATATTTCAAATACATACTAAGTGCTTGCAGATGTTGTTCATTTGTAAATGCGTGTATGTCATGTCTAATTTGGTCGTAAACGTATTATTGGCATAGGCATAATCACTTGAAATACCTGATTTGTTCTATATAGAAATCTTGACTAAAGCTTTATTAACGAGATCCTCGTGAATGTAACTAAACAGTCCCATGATTTTTGTCTTTATCTTGCAACAATAAGAGTCATTTAAGAGCATGGGTACTTGGTCATAATATTCTTGGATTGCACCTTATTTGAAGCGCATTCTTGTCCAGAATAGCAAGAGAAATAAAAAATCTACGCAGTAGTTAGGTTTATATATTCGGGTTTCGAATCCCTTACCTCAGACTTTTCGGAGTCATGTGTGTATTGATAGTCCAATCACCAAGCACTAAAACGGTGAAGGAAAACATCGTGAGGAAACCTGCATACCATAGCGGTTTATAACAATTTCTATGGTATGTAAGTCCGCCAACCCGCACTAGGCCAGCGTGGTGGACTATATGGCCTAACCACTCTCAATCGTACTGTCGATTGTAGAGGAGGCCCGTGCCCTGCAGTGGGACGTATATGGGCTGATACAGATTAGGTTAAAAGATAATTTGCCACTCTCAATCGTATTGTCGATTGTAGAGAATGATTCTCTAGCGTCGGTTATTATTGTGGGTTTTACACCTTGTAAGGAGATCGCTATCTGCTTGGGTGCAAATATACTACCAGGACTAATATCCTTGTTGTTTTACCTTTCAGGATGAGACCATACTAAGTGTAATGAAGTATCTAGACATGCAGTCGTTGTGTCGATGTGCTCAAGTCAATCGTCACTTCAACCGACTAGCATCAGACGCTATATTGTATAGAAGTATAGATCTCAGACCGTATTGGCATTGTGTTCAATCTCAGGTAAGGATATTACATTACATATTTATCATTAATTTTACCTTTTTTTTCAACTGTCATCGATATTTTTTTATTGTTTAACGACTATCAGTGGTAGTTACATTAATGTAACAAAAACAAAATATCAATAATAAATTAAATGCATTACCATTACTTACTACCTTTAGCACTAAAGCGGTGAAGGAAAACATCGTGAGGAAACCTGCATACCATAGCGATTTACAAAAAAAAATGGTATCTCAGCCTGCTAACCTGCACTAGGCCAGCGGGGTAGACTATATAGCCTAAACACTCTCAATCGTACTCTCGATTGTAGAGGAAGCCCTGCAATGGGACATATATGGGCTGATACAGATTACTTTTAGTTGCCACTGCATGCCCTTTAGTTGTTACTGCATATTCAATTACAGCGTAGCTTGGAGTGAACAAAGAAAGCCGTCGTCATTTCTAGTACAAAACTTATGTATTACTATCCTATTATACAATGCGTTTGTGAGTGATTATTGGTTTCATCATAACAAATCACCACAGGAAGTCAACTGATGAAAGCTAACTAAATCCCGATGGGTTTAATGTAGCCAGAGTAACTACTGGACATATTTAGACTTAACACCTTATATCTCAGGATGGCGAGCGCAGTGGAATGCCAAGCATTGCTTTGTAATTCAAGACGTGGTTTGGTGTTGCTACTGTTCATGAGCGGTCGTATCGTTTACCATCAGGCGAACGGCAGATCGTCTTTCCATTCATAGCAATAAAAAACTTTAATTCAAGTCTTTATTTCTTTGCCAGGTACTAGTAACATTATCAATGAGATGCAAATATTTACAAAAACTGGATCTATCGTGGTGCGGCAGCCATTGCATGATTCAGTCCAATTACGTCGTAAAGTAAGTTCTAGAATTCCGTTTTTTTTTGTAACGCCATAACGTAGATTAACATTTTATTGATATCTTTGGGTTATTCATGAACCGTGACGGTTTTTTGTTGGCTGTAATTGGAGGTAAAATTAATTTTTAGAGGCACCTTTTGACATTAAATAATAACGTAAAATAAAAACATGTTTAGCATTCGAACACCGGATCGTAACTATTCTTAGAGAATAAATTGATTCTTATTTTTCTGTAGATAATGTTATGATTTTTTGTAATCGTTTTAATGTGGAATCTTTAGACATCTTAAACACGGTGGAATAGATATTTTTTTTTAAATTGTAGGGAACTATTTATTTTTTAATCGTTACCATAAGACAAGCCGAAAAGGATTTGTCTGTATCACACATTGAGGTATTATACTAGAGCGGACATCGGGAACGAAATCTGTGCGTATGGGGCATGCACACGGGTATACAATGAAGCGGGATGGAAGATAATGTCACTTCGTAGGCGTGACAGAGACAGAAATAGAATGTACCCTTCATTTTGTTACAAACATTTTGTTTGCAGTGTCCCCTCTAGTATATTATCTCAATGGTATCCATAGATTTAGTATAAAACATAGATCGGCAATGTGAAAGAGATAGAATAATTTAGCTCATATGTTAAAGCGAGATGCATGATGCGACCATTCGTTTACACAGAAGTAGCCAGCAGTGACCCAGAGTCAAAATATGTCAAACTAAGCGAGCAACAAAATTCGCTTATTTTCATAATTTATTTAATTTTACAGTACTTGGTTATATTTATTAAACGTAGTTTATTATAGTGCATTGTGTAGTGCCAAGGTGTGGTTCATGCAGGCGTAAAAATCCGAAATAATTACAGTTTTCATAGGTACCGGCCACTTTTGCACAATACTTTTTTGTGACGATATTATAGAATTAAATGGAAATCCGTGTATACATATCGGTAGAAAAGAATATAGTATTTCATTGTATTAATACGCTGAAAGCATCCATTGCGTATAAAAAATAATATCAAATACGTGAATTTACAATAATTTCAACCAAAAGTAGCTAGGGATTGACTGACAGGTTCGATCAATAAAAGGTTGTCGATAAAATAGTCAATGACAACACATGTTTCCCTACATTTTTATGGGGCTATAGTATGTTGTGATAGTGTGCATTTTTCTCCTTGTTCTACCTGGCGTTATCTCGGCCATATTTCCCGGGCCATTATTATAGTATTCATTCTACAATATTACTTATTACTTTACTTTTTCTCATTTTTTTATATTTGTGGTATATTTATTATAACACTTCATATGTGTGATTTATGAATTAAGAACCTGTTTCAATCTCTGCCAAGAGGCTGTCAATTTATAATAGTAAAACAAGAACATATTCGATATTATTATAAAATATGCGATACTTCTATGCACAATATCATCATCCAAACATTGAAGCAACATTATTCATTTATCATAACATTAGGTATAGGTTTAAAATTTATAATTCTCATAGGAAAAACATTAGTTTAGGTGACGAGATCGAGAAAACCTTTGTAGTTTATTAAACTGTCTCTTTCTTCAGTCACAGGAATGCGACTAATGAACATAGGCCTTCCACAAGAATGTCTACATCAGTTTGTTTTAAGCTGCCTGCATCCAACGACTTCCTGCAAGCTCCTCCGTACACCTCCAACGCAACACTTCCCAATGTGTTACAAGTCAATTAATTGACTTAAATAAGCATATTTTTTTAACTCTAGTATAAATATACT
Organism: Hyles euphorbiae; assembly: GCA_023078785.2. Classification (NCBI taxonomy): domain Eukaryota; kingdom Metazoa; phylum Arthropoda; class Insecta; order Lepidoptera; family Sphingidae; genus Hyles; species Hyles euphorbiae. Next base: position 11,706,960 of record CM041036.1, read on the forward strand.
TACGCGAATTTTACTCATTGAAAAAAACTAATAATCTTGGATTTTGTTGCAGACTGAGTCCACCCTACGACTACGAAAGCTGTAAAGTAATCGAAACTTCGCGACGGGAAATTAAAAAAATAAACCGAAAACGCTAAAACTTTGTAAAATTATACATAGTTTTATTTTATAAAAGTGTTTTTTGTTCTCAGTTTAATTAGATGTCTGTACTAAAGAGTCATACAAAATATCTCAAACAAAATGTTTTCCAAATAATATGACAATTTATCTTTATTTATTTGTGTGTTTATCAATCTGTATTGAAATAAACACATCAATAAGTTTCTGTTAATATATAATAAAATGTCGCATATATCCATAACATTTTATTTCACAACGACAGCTATATCGATATCGATATGATACTATCGAAAGTGCATGGTACACCACTATATGTCAAGCACACATGTAAACTTCACGCACACAATCGTAAATCAGTTTTGGTCGCGCTGAAAATGACACATTGCCGATCTATGTTCTATACTACATCTATGATGGTATCACATAATTGACTTCTCTGATTACTAAGTAGAATCATGTAGAATTTTGGGCCAGAATGTAATTGATAAGAAAGAGTTCTCATTTAAGTTGTAAAAGGAATTTGTAAAAAATTATGGCATAAAAATATCAGTCATAAAACAATGAAATCCTTAAGAGTTTAAAATGATAAATACCTCCAAAGAAATATGTAAATTTTTTATCTGAATAAAATGTTAATAAAGAAACGTTGAGTAATAAATATATAGGAAGAAAAAAACATTGCTATAAACCGGAAAATGCATAATTGAATTGAACAATGAACAATAAACTAATACATTGTTGGGTGTAAAGAATCATTCATTGTGTTATTCGCCTTTGACGATGATTGCGTGATGAAATTATCGCAACAAAACAATTTAATACCATATCATTATATTAAACTTAATCATACTACTTATATTAATATTTCATGACGTTTTTCTCGTTATTTGTTTGGGTTGTCTTCGTTAATTTGTTATAGTAATTGTAATAGATTATTAATTGGAAAAATCGTAATCTGAATGATATAGCATTGACCACTCACCATACATGTATTTGAAAAGTAATTTTAAAAATTGTATTTTATGTAATTCTGACTATCAGCGTGAAACTAACTTAAAATTATGAGTAGAATTAATGGGATGTAGGTATGCGTTTCTATACGTCAATTAGTTGGGCCCTCATCCCTTTTGTAATTTTAAGACTTTTTTTGCGATCACAGTCCTATTTGTCTCAGTCAATATAATATTTATTTAAACAAAAAGAGTAAAGTAATATAAAATAGCTTAGAGTATTTGAAATATTGAGGGACTGTTGTTACTTCAAAAACGTAGACAAAAATGGTGGTGCCGGGCCACATAGACGAATTAGTTGCAAAATAAATTTAAAAATAAATAGTTTAGGCCTCTTTAATTGCACTCAATTTTTAAAAAGGTCATAAGGAATTAACATCAATTTCTACTTAAATCATTACTCCAATTTTAACTTATATCGAAGAAAAAATTACAAAAAATAAACATTATGATAGCGCTCCCTCCATAATATGTATACCATAATTAAAATGGTACGTAATAATCTGATGATGTAATGTAAATTATTCCAGTTTCCTTAAAGACAGCGGCGCTGAGTTAACACATCTCCGCATGAATTGCTGCAAGTTTGTGGACAACGCGGTGCTAAGAGCTATTGTTGACACCTCCATGTACTTACAAGGTACGCTTCATGATATATTATGTAGAAGTGCTCTCTTTGAATGAATAAATAGCGTACTTATAGATTTTATTATGTAAGAATGTTGTTAAATTTGAAGTTATATAATATAACGTAAAGCTTTAACTTTCTGAGTGGTGAAAAAAAAACAAGTCTAAATGGTATAATTAGGACAAAACATTGTTTGTATCATTTGACATATTTTTCGCGTCATACTCGTGAACGGGTGCTGTTTGTGTAGACTAGTCTGCTCAATTTGTAAAAAGTGTGACTGTCAAAAGTGACTGAATCTAAATAACATGTTATCGATTCAATACATTTTTTTAAAATTTCATTTCAATGTACTTTTTTCAGAGTTATGCCTCCGTTCCGTAGTAGGATGTTCTGATTGGATATGTCTGTCAGCATTGAAGAGGTTGAAGCGTCTAGATCTATACAGAACTGATATAACTACTGCAGCCGCTGTAAACATCGTCAGATCAAATCCGGAGTTGCAACACCTTAATGTTGGTACGCATTTATTTTTATAAAATTATCTCTAATGTAATCGTAAGCAAACCTGCATTCTATAAAAATCGCTAGATTTTTTGTGGTAGAGTCCCGCCAATTTATTTTTCGGATTTCAAAAGCTCCTTGTATACAAATTTATAGGTTCCTTAAATGTTAAACGAAGATATTCTATAGAATATGCAAAGAAACAATATTATTATTTTCTCACTACCTTTATGAAATTCTGACTTGACTTTCATACATATTGTGTTTGTTTCTATTACACAGTCATGTATATATCACGATGTCCCTACGATATGATAGGATAGAGCCTATCGCCATATCGGGCACAAGTTCCTGACTCCGAGCTAATAATAAATAGGAAATTCCAATATCACCCGGAATTTGAAACCCAGACCGCAGCATTGATTGCTATCATACCTTAGTACAACTGTGTCACCGAGGTAGTTTTCTTTTTAAACATAAAAGTATCTATGTTACAGGTTCATGTAAAATGATTTCTTCTATGGACGAAGTGGCGATAGCGTTGGGTGCGAATTGCCCGAACTTAATCTCGGTGGACTTTTGGAAATCGTATTCTTTGACGCCGAACGGAATTCGAGCATTAGGCAATTGCACGAAGTTACAAGAACTGGATGTTGGGTGGTGGTATGTATTTAAATATATTGTTGTTTTATGATAAAGTTTCACTTGCATTCCAATGATCGTACAATATTTCTATTAGAACAACTTTAATCAGAATGAAACGTTACAAAAGTGTACCAATGACAAGACAAAAAACAAAAACACAACAACCAGAAGGAAACATAACAATTTTTTTAAAACATAGATTTCTTTCTATAATATATTACCAGTATTAAAATTTATTTCATTAGTTTTTTCCTGTTTCTGTGCACTAAACAGAGAATAAAAACCGGGTTATTTATATGTATGTATTACATACATACAGTTATATCTATTTCTGTACACTATTGTGTTATTTTTCAGTCATACATCAGAATCATAAAATATAAAACCTACCCAGATATAAAGACAAGCGAGAAAGAAACTGCGAGACTTTTTAGTCCCACAAACCCCCAGACGTGCGGGAACCGAAGTCATTACCCTGGCTATGGACTTTCGTTTCACAGCCGGCCTCTCACCAAATACGCCATGGAATCTGTCAATTCATTATTTCCAAACTGCGAGACTTTAATCCCACACCCAACCCCAGACGTGCGGGAACCGATTACCCATGGCCTGTAGTTTCAAATCCCTTACCAACTACGCCATGAAATCTGTCAATTAATTATTTCCAAACTGCGAGACTTTAATCCCACACCCAACCCCAGACGTGCGGGAACCGATTACCCATGGCCTGTAGTTTCAAATCCCTTACCAACTACGCCATGAAATCTGTCAATTAATTATTTCCAAACTGCGAGACTTTAATCCCACACCCAACCCCAGACGTGCGGGAACCGATTACCCATGGCCTGTAGTTTCAAATCCCTTACCAACTACGCCATGAAATCTGTCAATTAATTATTTCCAAACTGCGAGACTTCAATCCCACACCCAACCCCAGACGTGCGGGAACCGATTACCCATGGCCTGTAGTTTCAAATCCCTTACCAACTGCGCCATGAAATCTGTCAATTAATTATTTCCAAACTGCGAGACTTTAATCCCACACCCAACCCCAGACGTGCGGGAACCGATTACCCATGGCCTGTAGTTTCAAATCTCTTACCAACTGCGTCATGTAATCAGTCAATTCATTATCTCCCTATACAGTTTGCAGGCCGGCGGTTCGGGCGAGTGGTTATCATGGCTCAGTGGTACAGAGCTACGCAAATTGTTCTTAGGAGCGTTACGTGGTGTATGCGACAGAGATCTACGCGCGTTATTACCTAGGGCACCTAGACTGGCGCAGTTGGACCTACTCGGAGTGAGGGCTGTTACGCCTGATATTTGTGACACGTGAGTATTATGTAATGAATATTTATTAGCTATATGGTTTAATTTATTTTAGGTGTGATGGACATATTTTTGTTTCCTCAGAATATTAATAAAAATGTCGGTTTGACTCGCTCGGTACAACTGTTTCCTTGAAAATCGACATAAAGCAGCAACTTCGTTGACGTATCTGTATTTGTATCAGCCCATATACGTCCTATCGCAGGGCTCGGGCCTCCTCTACAATCGAGTGTACGATTAAGAGTGGTTAGGCCATATAATAGTCCACCATGCTGGCCTAGTGCGGGTTGGCGGACTTGCATACATACAGGTTTCCTCACGATGTTTGTCTTCACCGTTTTAGTGCGTGGTGATTGACTATCAATACATACGTGACTCCGAAAGTCAGAGGTGTGCACTGGGATTCGAACCCGCGGTTTACTGGACCCATGGAAAACATATATCTAGGGTTGCCGCTATACAAGCGTTCATAAAACTCTAACGTCAAATCTGTGTATTATTTGTACAATTTTTTACAATTTCATAACCTTATTATCTTTCAATTGCAGTATATTGGCGGAATGTCGAGAACTCAGGCTTTTGGACGTCAGTTTCTGTGACCAAATACAAGAATCTCAGGTGAATAAAATAAGCAAATTAATTTTGATGTAATCATATTTTAAAAAGTATTGCTATAAGTACTAGTCCCAGAGATGACGACCAAAACCATGTATCATAGCAATACGGTCGAAACTGTATAAAATCGTTAGATTATGTAATTCTAAGCCCGACTAGGTAGGTAGTAACGGTCAAAAGTGTAGCAATTGCATGTGAGGCTATTTCTGCTGTGTCAAAAAAAAAGGCAGTCGGTATCATAGCAATACGTCTGATATTGGAAATGTACATAGATTTTATAATTTTATGACGAATAAGTTGGTTTTCAGACATTTTGCGCGTAGTATATAGCTGAAGCGAATTTTTGAAAATGTCAACAAATTTAGCCGACCTGTATCATAGCAATCCGAATGAAATTTTTTTCTACTGTTCGTAAATAAGGCAAGATTGCAAAAAAAAATGTTTTCAGACAATTTAGATGTCGCATGTACTCCCAAAAGAGAAAGGAACGTTTTGGAGTCGCTTGGCCGATGCCTGAGCGCTTCTTACGTTTCTGCTGCGGTGGGAATGGTTTTTTCGCATATTATACTCCTGCCACTCTCTTACTATACATAGTCACTCACCAGCTGTCCTAACCGTTGAAATAACGCTCACTTAAAGTGACAACAAACTATAAGTAGCTCAGGCGGACGTGGGTGTGTCGCTGGTTGTCCGAGGGCTCGCGGACGTTTTTTTTCTTCTATTCCCAATGATAAGGCATAGTTTGCTCATCTCCCATTGACGAAGTTTTCGGGGATGGAAGAGTAGTATTTTAAGAATTCAAAATTATCAATTATAATAGACGTTTTTATAGCATAGATACGTTGTCCGCGCTCTATTTTGGCAAGACAAAAGTAAGGTGATTGCCCAACTTGCAATCAGTCACGCTTCAATACGGTCGATATCGAAAAGTTGTCTGATAAGGGAGGTGCTACACTAAATTCTTCTGATATAATTTTTTTTACATCTGGTTAATTCATTTCATCAATTTCAACAATTTTCAGACAGATTGCTATGATACCGATCGGTAAAATTCCTTAACATATTTAGAATGGTCTCAAAATTTGTTGCATCCGAATTTTCTTCTGAAAATATTTTTTTTTCGTATTAACTAATCCTAATTTACCCGTAAAGAACATTTTCAGACGGATTGCTATCATTATATTTTTTTGTCTCATTTTTAATTTTTCTAAATTATTTTTTGGGTTCGCGCTACACTATTAACTTCTGAAAAATATGGTTTCGGTATCTTATGGCTTTTATATAACTACAGTCAGAAAATCAGACAGATTGCTATGATACAGTCCGGTAACATTTGTTGACATTTTTGAAAATTCAGTGCGGTCAAACGCTACGCGAAAAATGTCTGAAATTGGTATTTTCGAGTTCGAAATAATCAAATCTATCAATTTGATGCGGTTGTGGCCGTATTGCTATGAGACAAAAATTTTGGTTGTCATCTCTCGTACTATACGATAAACTGAGGTCCCGGGTTCGAATCTCGGGTTGGGCAAAGTGATATTGGGTTTTTCTATTCATTATCAGCCCAGAGTCAGGAGTTTGTGCCCGATATGGCGAAAGGTCGCCACCTATCACAACGTCGGACGGAAAATACAAGGCGAAATGTGGGTGTCCTGGAACATCTGCCTACCCCTTCTGGGAAAAAGGCGTGAGATTATGTTTGTACACTTTACCAAATATATGTGGGATAAGATTTATTTAGTTTGATTAGCTGTAGGTTTTATTTTTCATGTCACTGGCAACCCCGTTGTCAGTGAAGTTATCTGTTATGGTGCGTTTCAAAAAGATTTAAAACGTATTTAAAGACTGTTACGATTTACCGTTTAAAAATACACACTTAGGGCCAAATACTGGAAAGCCAATTAACTTTTAACTCCGATTAACTAGCTCTAATGACCTGTTAAATTGATTCCAGTTAAATATAACTTCGATTAAACCACTTAAGAATTAAATATTTAATGGGGCATTATTCATCCGATTCGTATTCTCGAAAGCAACTTAAGAGTTTGACAGCTGTCAAACAGTCAAATTTTTAAGAATTTCTAGTTTTAAGCAGCCGTCGTCTTAAGGCCGCCTGCGACCACTCTTAAATTTTTAAATTCTATATAAAATTTACTAAAATGACTCTCGCTTCGGTTTCATCGCTGTCTGATGACGATATAGCTTCATCAAGGCGAGTCAATCAAGAAAAAAATCAATGCTTTTGACAAATACAAAGAAGAAAACATTCAAACAAAGTGAGGTTCCGCCTGAAGAAAGAAACTGTTCTGCATCTGTGTTCCTTGCTGGAGACAAAATAGAACCCACTACAAATAGAAGTCGATTGATAAAAACTTGCGACCAACTGTTACTTGCTTTATGATATTCTACGACAGGCAGTTACCAGAAGATTATTGGAGATGTATTTCATGTGGAACAGCCGACTGTACAACACAAAGTTGCAGCAGAGTTAGTTAAACTCTTTGGTTAAACTACAAAATCGTGGCATGGAAATTCCCAACTAACAACAACAATGCCATATTGCGAATGATGTCTATGCGATCGCAGGAGTGATTGAAGTTATAAATTTCATACATATAAGGATCAAATCTCCAGGTAATTTCTACTTATAATAATGTATACATAACTATTAAGCTTTTACATGTACACAAATATATGTTTTCTTATCCTATTTTAACTAAATGTGCTTCTAAATGCCTAGCGTATTTTATATTGTGTAGTAATCATTTAGAGTATCCCTTTTTACTGTACATAATATTATATTATTAATCATAGAATAGAATAATATATTATGCACAGTATAAAGGCACACTCTAAATGATTTCTACACAATAATTTATATATATATGCTTGTTGGAATCAAAACATTTAGCAGGTAATTGGCTCTTCCCCAGCCCACTGTACCCCATATAACCAAGCTCTCTAAATAGTTGTAGGGCTAAATATATAATATAATATAATTAATCATACAATGATTTGTACTGATTGTAGCTATTCAGTATATACTGGAACAATGTTCAACTACAATAGTAGTTTCCTATAAAGAATTCAATTTTATGAATATATTTTTTCAATTTACATAAAATTATTTGTAGTTTGAAATAAGAATATTTGCTAGAGCTCTAATTTTTATTATCTTGTTTTTAGGAGGACCACAAGCAGAAACATTTAGAAACAGAAAAGGCCATTTTTCTATAAATGTGCAAGCAGTCTGCGACCCTAACTTGAGGATAAGAAACATTATAGGCCGATGGCCAGGCGCGGTGCATGATAGTAAAAATTTCAATGATTCTCCTTTATGTGCATTTCTGGAAAGGGGAGACTGAAGAAGCTTACAATCAAGACCATACTAAAACAAGAAACCCAGTGGAGAGGGTCTTTGGTTTTACAACAAAGATCTTCTTGTCTGCAAGTTGGGCTATAAGTTTTTGAAAATTAGCTTACTATTATAGAGGCATGTGCTGTGTTACATAATATAGCATGTTCCCAGAATGATCATATATTGGAGATTGATCTTTCTGAATCATTTCCACCAGCTCCACATAGTATAACCAATGAAAATGTTGCAACAAGGAATAATATAATAAAATACATATTTTAAACCGTACAGTGCATTTTATTGAATTACCATGGAATGAATACAAATAAAAATGAGTTATGTTTTATTGTAGTATATTTATTTTAATAACAGCATTAGTACATATTATATTTTTTTAATTATCTACATTTCTTTAGATCTGTCTTATATATATATCTATATTCCTTTATAAACACAAAATAATAACAATTATTCTAACATTAATTTAAAACTAAATTAATAAATGTACTATTAAAAATGTACAATAGAAATATAATATGACATTTTTTAACAATGAAAATAGGTGAAATAAACAATTTATTTTATGTATTACATATTAATTAAAATTCACAACATTCTTCAACTTTGATTTAAAACACTGTTTTCTGATGCAAATATTTCTTCCTTCACACAATTTGTCTCATTCTTTTTTGTATATTTTTATATTACATACTCATTTCAAAAGGGTGTGTATTGTCCAAATGATTTGTTGTATGCATGATTTCTATAGCGTTACCTGCAAAAGTGTTTATGTTAAAGTATGTCATAATTTTATATATCTCTTTTTATTTTTTATATATATTTGTTGAGCTTACTTATTTAGTCTATAGCTGATATACATGGCACTATATATATGAGCCATATTTCTTGGACGGTCTTATTATATAGGTACACATTGAATATTTATGTACTCCACTCCAGCTCCTGAAACAAAGGGTTATTTATAGTTATACACATTGTACCATACTTTATTTTCCATATTTATTACATAATACTACTATATGAGGAGGAGATAATATATAGGAGGCATAATATGAGAGAAGCCTATAGGTACCCAGCAGTGGGATCCTACAGGCTGTAGATGATGATGATGATTTAAAATGTGTGAATAATCGATTCATATTATATATTAAATAGTTAATTATCATATAAATTCGTTAAAACTTAGAGGAATACGTGTATACTTACCTGTTTATAATATCCAGCACAGCTTCTTTCTCATATCGTATTTATTTACATAGTCTTCTCCATTTGGTACTTAGGTGGTTCTGCAGCCGTTGTTTGGTATTTTATATACCTATTTATTGAAAAGATATTCCAAAAACTAACTTTAAAACCGAGTGCAATTGTAAACAATAAATAAAATAAACAAACATCATAATATTTTTAATAAACTCGCTACGGATATAGGGACATAAGTCTTTTCACCCACATGATTTTATTAACAGATTTTTAAAATAATAACATGGCAATATATAATATAGCTTTAAACATAATCGTAACAAAAGTAAAAACGTTACAATGATTCCTCATATTAAATATAAAGGGTCAAATTTCCAATTTAGGGAAATCATGTATGAAGAATATTGCGTCAAATGGAACGTTTATATTTATACAATAAAAATTGTAACTGAAAACAAACTTTTCGTTAATCTGTGGAAATTTAGCTGGATGTTTGCTGAGTAGACCGATTTATGAGCTAAATGGCTATCCAGTATTTCATTTCGAAATTTAACAGAACCTCAAAATAACGTCATATCAAATGAGTCCGGTGGCTGAGTAGCAATCCAGTATTTGGGGGTTAATGTGGAATCCACATTAAATTATGTATAATAATCCCAATAACATTTAATAATCCCACATATATAATATTTTTTCAGGTACTTGAATGGCGAGAGCAGTATCCACACGTGAGCATAAAACGTTCGTTTCAATCAGCCAATCTGAACACGACGCCAAACGCGTTGTTCCTAGCGCCGAGTTTGGAATAAATTAATTTGTTACATTGAGGTATTATACTAGAGCGGACATCGGAAATAAAATCTTTGCATATTGTGTGAGCATATGGGAAGCGAGTGCGAAGATAATGTAACTGCGTAGGCGTGACAGAGTCAGAAATAGAAAGAGTGGTACGGTACTGTCCCTTTTGTTTCAAACATTTTGTTTCAGTGCCCGCTCTAGTATATTTTAATGATTTATGACGACTATTTACGTAGACGTAAAATCACGTCAAAACACGCTTGTCTCTCAAAAATCCGTCTCTCGTATTATACATGCATAATTTTACGGAAGTTAAGTTTTTAAATATATATAGGTACGTGATATTATTTTGATAAAGTTTTTTTTTTGGAGTTCAGTAGGGCCCTTTTGAAAGGGATTGTTCGATTATTAAGTTTTCCGAGTTAATTTCAAAGCAATAAACGATTAATGTAAGAATATATTTGAATACAAAACTTTTTGCTAACTTCAAACATTTTTCGGCAGCTAAGTTCATAACATTGTCAATTATCGTGTATGAGATATATCTAACTAATGAAAGGGATTAGAAAATTTGTAGGGTTACTCTGTAGTTCGACACGACGACGAATGTTCGGATATCGCACATAAAACTTTACGAATATGCCTTAATACTTTACAAAAAGTTCGAATCCTGTATTGTACATCTACATCGTAATCTTAGAATTCGAAGTGAATGATAGGTTTCATAAAGAATAGTACATAGATTTTTAGAAGTGGAAAAATCTTATACGTTGAAGTTCATCGTCCGAACATTGGAACTTCGTGTCGTCTCGGAGCATAAAGTAAGCCCTGAATATAATCTATTTTTCAGGGACCGAAACCGGTATGGAAAATACCGGTATTTTTTGGTATCAACCGAAAAAAATAATACCGATATTTTTAAAGGTAACCCCTATACGCCAATTTTATTGGATTCCTAGAATTGAACCGGTATCATACCGGTTAACGAAATAAGGGTTACCTCTATGTTTCATGCGCCGTTCCTTATAAGTCAAAGCGGGGGCAGTGCCTGTGTGTGGTTATACCGCCGTTTGTCTTTACTAAACATTATGGCACTATACCACACATTTATCTTTACTCATTTCATGATTTTTTCAACAGAATTACACACCAAAAAAGAAATGAACCGAATCCAGCGATATTGTGTAAACAACACGACAAGTATGATATTTATTTGTTATGCAACAACAACGCATTTTGTTTTGCATTCAAGGTCTTTTTAGGTTACCGGTATTAAAACGGTTACCGTAAATAAGGGTAACCTTTATAATGCGTCATAGCGGTTACCGAAATTTTAAAGGTAACCGAAATTCGTCGATACCGGTACCGTAATGTCGAATGGGTTTCGGTCCCTGCTATTTTTATACTATTCATAATTCGCAATAAACAACAACCACCATAAATATGATTGATTACTGTTTAATATTATAAAATAGTTATGGATTCTAATATAAATTACTACTTTTAAAATTATATTAAAATATAGGAAAACATGAGTTTAACATACCAATGCGTGTATGCTATACACATTCTCTAAAAAAACCCTAACAAAAGTACTCCCTCCCTAATAAGTGACTACTTTTTTTACAAAACATAATTGACGTTAAAATATTCTTGAAAGTATAAAAATAGTTGGAAGATAAATTTGAACAAGATATTTTACTGAATATTCTTAAATATTTGGTATTTAAAATATGGGAGTTATAAAAGACATATTCTGTATCGTGATTTCGAAATTGGCTTTAAATTGAAATCCTTAATAAATATTAACGATTCAATTCATCAAAAGACTGATTAAATTATAATCTGAATGTCAAGATCTATCGTAAATAATATGCATTTACATTCGAATATTCAATTTCTCTTTGAACCGAGATGGTTGGCGTGGTGTGTATCGAAATTTGGAATTATAATTAAAATATAAAATTATCTATTTAACATTTGATATATTTTTTCATATTATAAGCAACAATCATTTATAGTATTAACATAACCATTTTTTTTTTGTTTTCGTCTCAGTGAACATGATATATAACTCGGTCAAAATATCTGTGCACCCGGCGTTGATGACGTCATGTCGGCGCGTACGGAGTGTAAAATAACCATCCAAATACCAATCCATTACTTTTTTGTGTAATGACTGAATCATAGATGTAGTTATACTAAATCTATGGATTGAATTAATGTTTGTGTTAAATGTTACGTAATTCAATGATAGAAAAAAAGTTAAACTTTTTTTTTAATCTTATTTAGTTTATAAACTGTACATCATGATTCCAGAAAATATTGAATTATAACATCAATATGTTTAAAAATTAAAACTTTATTGAGACGCATATCGGCAACGAAAGTGCTAGACCAGGAGCCAGTGACAGATTTTCATGACCAAGTTCCTCCCAATCGAAAATTCGTGAAATGCATTCGGGACTTAATACTATGAATACTCGCGACCGTCAGCTGCGACTCCGTGGGTGGGGCGGGCAGTGGCAGCCTCCCACGCATGGAGAAAAAAAAAGTTTTTTCAGTCATTTCCTCCCATTTGAAATTTTGTCAGTTTATAGTTAACCTAGTATTTTGAAGGAAACACAAAGTCAGCTGGCCATAACATGGTGGATTATACGTCAGCTGACTGCTTGAACATGAAAAAAAAATATATTGATTCAATGATTTCCTCTCAACTAAAAATTTACCTGGTGATCGTTTATATACTACTATGAATTAAAATTAATGTCAGCTTGCTGTATCTCAGTGGAAAGTTTGTCAGCTGGTACCTTGAAATGTGTAACGCAGCAGTATCTATCACCCACTGAATCTTATCAGCTGATGACTTTTCCCTTGACTTACAGCTAGCTGATTTCTTTCATTATTTACTAGAGTATGTTAACAATCCTCTAATAAATTTTTGTCCGGGAGGAAATAACATTTCTTAAGTTATTCGTCAATGTACTTGATTTGACTGTTTTGATAACAAATATGAAAGTTTCATAATGGAGGAAATGTTGGTAAGACTAAATTGATTAATGAATAATTTATTGTAGCATATTTTTTAATTAATTAACTTTTATTTTCATGAGTTGCTTTAAAATAACAATGAAAATCAATCATTTTCATTCTTGCTTTGGCTTGAGTCGCTTTCATCTCTCTCTGATTCATAGGGAAACTTATACAAACAAAAAACGATTAGTTTAGTTTTTATTTTAAAAATATACGAAATAAAAACTAATCCGTGGTTTATTTAGTTTAGTTACAATTAAAATTACCTTAACTAACTTAATTAACTTTTTTATTTATTTATTTATTTATTTATATATGCTTTATTGTACACCAAAATGAGACACATACAAGTACTTACAAACTAAAGGCATGGTTACAATAGGCGGCCTTATCGCTAGCTGCGATCTCTTCCAGGCAACCTTTGGATGGACTGGATTATTGTGAAATTGAAATATAGGGTAGTGCAAATAGTGAGAGAATAATAATAATAAACAATAATAATTGATGTACATGCTATATTATATTAATTTACATAATATAAATACATACAAACATACATACTAATATATATTGAGCTAACTCCTGACTCCTGACAGCCTCCGTGGCGCAGTTGGTTAGACGCCGCCTGTGAAACGAGAGGTCGCGGGTTCGATCCCCGCACCGAGAGAAATGTTTGTGCGGCCCACAAATATTTCTTCCGGGTCTGGGTGTTTGTGAGACCGAAAAGTCTCTCGTAGTTCCTGATACCCACGACACAAGACTCGATCTTACTGTGGGGTCAGGACTATGTATGTGACTGTTGGGTGTTATTTATTATTATTATTTATTAACTATAATGATGATTTAAGTAAAGAGGAGCAAAAAAAAAACTTTAAAAACATCGTAGACCATCCTTCTCTCTTGTCTTCTTAAAGTTGGCTGCCGAGCCATGTTATTCGCAGAAAAACAAATTACGTGTAGGTGTAGGAGTACGAAAAGAGACTATGCGCATGCGCGCCGGTGTTTGAGCCGCATTCCCCGCGTGGCACCTCATACCGCACTTCAGTTGGGACTCGAACATTAGTCACTGCGCATTCAATGTCATAGTTCAACTTATGCGCCGGGGACTTTACGCAGTTATGGGTAAAACATCCCCTCCAAGTGTACCTTTTGCTATAACATCGCCTCTGGAGAATATAATTCTAATCCAAAATCTAGCTGCAATATATAAAGAAAAAATAACTTAAGAAATGTTATTTTCTCCCGGACGAAAATTTATAAGAGGATTGTTCACATACTCTGGTAAATAATGAAAGAAATCAGCTAGCTATAAGTCAAGGGAAAAGTCGTCAGCTGATAAGATTCAGTGGGTGATAGATGCTGCTGCGTTACACATTTCAAGGTACCAGCTGACAAACTTTCCACTGAGATACAGAAAGCTGACATTAATTTTCATTCATAGTAGTATTTAAACTATCACCAAGTAAATTTTTAGTTGAGAGGAAATCATTGAATAAATATATTTTTTTTTCATGTTCAAGCAGTCAGCTGACGTATAATCCACCATGTTATGGCCAGCTGACTTTGTTTTTCCTTCAAAATACTAGGTTAACTATAATCTGACAAAATTTCAAATGGGAGGAAATGACTGAAAAAACTTTTTTTTTCTCCATGCGTGGGAGGCTGCCACTGCCCGCCCCACCCACGGAGTCGCAGCTGACGGTCGCGGGTATTCATAGTATAAGTCCCTAATGCATTTTACGAAGTTTCGCTCGAGAGGAAATAATTGACCGAAATTGTACCTGGCTCCAGGACCATGCTAACCGTACTGTCGTGTTCGGACGAGCGCGGGAAGGAGAAAGGACAGCGGGAGGGGCATCGCATTCCTGCGAGGTGCAGAGATATTGTGACCGAGTAATAAAATGTGATGATGATTATTTTATTTATAATATAAATCTGTCGCCCTGTATAAAACAGGAAAACTTAAATACAAACCATGAAAATTTCTATAATAAATTTTAAACAGTGTCCGTATCGGGATCATATCATATCGCATTGATTCACAAATTGTCGGCTATTATGCCAAAATAACACTTGTGGCGTCTTTATCTTCGTAATATCTTACTTTTATGTGCTATAATTACATTACCTAACCAAATCATAAATTAACAATTAAAAAAATATAAAATAACTTGTAGATATCAAAAGGTAACAAAACCCTGGTTTTTTCCTAAAGATTTTTGAATATGAACCATTGATTTACTATGTATTTTACATAATATTTATGTAAGCAAAGTGGCAACTACCAACTGGGTTAAATAAGGAAACCTCAGAATTGTATGACGATATCTCATTAGTCGTTATAATTTCGGCAGGGGTTTATACGTATGCAAAGACAACATTTCGAGTTATTTATAAAAGTTTATTAAAACGAAACCCTATTTTTATAATGATATTAAAGTATAACATTTAGGATTAATTAATGTTGGAGACTTAATTAGTGTTATGTGCTTATTCATACAATTTTTAGATTGTTATTGTATAAAACGGATATATATTTATTCAAATACCATATAAATGAGTTAAATCGGTATAATTTATCATACGTAGTAACATATTGCTATCAATCACGACATGTGTCATTTACTTGCAAATCTTTTTATCTGCTATTGATTATGTATTTTGTATGCAACACGAGGGCTTCAGCTGTTGGTCGTTAAGTTCTTATTTCTGCAATTTTACATTCGAGGAATATACCTATAATCGAAGATGCTACTGTTATTGTATTTTAAGTCTTAACCTAAGGCAATAAGACTTATTTTCTATAAAATTTTGCAACAAGTTTCTACCTGTAGTAGGTTACTTAATTTCATCGCGTACAAAAATTGACGATGTAACTTATTTAATTGGTATAGCTCTATATTATTAAATTAGAATAGAAATGTATTTGGTTATGACTTCGTAACTTATTATATCAACTTATGTATGCGCTATTAAAGGGGCTAGTAAAATAATTATTTTTCGCAATAGTATACGCGTTTACTAATGCGATAGATTATTTTACATTTATATGCGATTGCTATCATCATAATATTATACGAAGCTATGAACAACGGAGTTATTGGAAAAAATATTTTATTGACCATAAATATAGGAGGAAATTAGATTATTTCTCTATATCACTCTAGTGTTGACTAATTGTCGTTAAAGTTAATTTATTACATCGCTTTTCCTAATGTTTACCTAGATTTAGTGTTATTTTTGTTTCTATTATAGTATATGTTGAATTTTTTTCGACTAGTTTATATTACCCTCGCTTTGTGAATGTTGTTCATGTGCATCAGCATTATATTTTATAAGTGTTTAGGTATTTTTTTTAATGCATATATTAGTATGTCTGTCTTAAATAAATAATAAGTAATAATAATTTTCGAATTAGAAAATATGGACTTCATCTACAATTTGTATATAGGTTGATTATTTGTGGTGAATAGTCTTGGTCATAGCTTCGTTAAAATGATGATTAATTGATTAATGATTAAAATATGTTATAATGATTATAAAGGAAGATTCCAGCTTTGCTTACGTCACGGGAGCCGGTGCAATGTCTCAAAGTCCAAACTTAAGTCATAGATTTTAAGGTTAGTTTGTATCGGACATATTTTTTCATAATTAAATGGCTACTTATTATTAAATGTATTTTATTAAAAATTACCTTTACTTTATTTTTATGTTTTTTATTACCCTTTTATATTACAGTTATTAAGTGAATTGATTTGCGAGATAAAAGTATATTAAAGTTTAATTTAAAAATTGTCTTATTACGCGGCCGCAAAATATTGAAATTCAAGAATATACATATTGTCAATTTTAATAAATACACTCCATTGATACACTCACTTTTTCTACATAATATGGAGATAAAGATGAGCCGCAACACATAAAGAAATTTAAAATGGATCCTTGATTTTTTGTTTCCAATATAAGTACATCTTTAAGTATAAAATACCAAAGCTTGCACATTAAAGCGAAAACGAAACACCAAATTTCTTAAATAAGATTAAAAATTCGGTATTCTGTAATGACACATAGGAACCAAGAAAACAATACTGAGTAATACTATCCGGAGATATCTTTTCGTTTGTGCCCTTGACCTGTCGCAACGTTTTATCTTCGACATATGAGCATGTGCGTGGAGCTAGCAGTATCGATATTTATTGTATTACAGGATATTAATTCAGAATATGATAATCCTATCCAAAGGTCCAAAAATTAAAAGGTTAGAAGAGATCACAGGTAGCATAAGGCCGCCAATAGTAATCATTTGTTTTATGTGAGTTATCTAAGATAATAAGTTTCTTTTATTGTGGTGTACAAAATATGTTGTAAATTATAAACAAAGTCTTGTAATAAACATCTTAACAACGAGATGGCCTAACAATTGAAGAAAATAGTATAACCATCAAACTTACCTACTGTAATTTATGCCATTTTAAAACTGGTTTTCAAATTTAAATCTGAATAAAAATCAATGTTGCATTTTCCGATTACATTCAGAATCCATAGTAATGGAATTTGACAGAAGAATAGTCTGTAAACCAGACAGAAAACTTTATTATGTTAAATAACACTCGAGTCCAAAAAGGTGATATTAAAATAATTATTGTGAAAAGTAATGTGTTTTATGGCGATTCGTTTAAAACTCGTAGGTAGTAATGAGTCTGGAAAATTACTTGCATCGAAAGCCGGGCCGGACAATATTTATTCAAATAATCAAAAGGACCAAAAATAAACGCAATCGTGCCATCTTAATCCCGACGACTTTAACAGAGCAGTTGCCAAGCTAACGGACAATACAATGCGTGACCTGCCAATCTCTATAGTGTAGTCAACGTGTGAACGCGCTTTGTTTAAACCCGTAGTTTCCAAGATATCAAGTAAGTAGATATTTGACTATAGAAATTATGCTAATAGACCATGTAACTACTTTCACGCCGAAATAATGGTACCACGTCTCGATCGTGTCAAACGATTATTTTATTTATGACTCTGTGTGGAAGAGTATAAAATGTGGGGATTTCCTCTTAGCTAACTATTGGAGGCGGAGATTTTGATCTCTAGCCTCTTGACAGATAATTTTCGTCAATCAACATTAATTTGTAAGTAATTTTATACTATGCATATTGTTTTTTTTTCCTCTTTATAAACTGCAGAAGCAATACTGATTGAAAATTATCGTAGTGTTTTATGACATGCTTATCTTCATGCCATGCAAAATCTGAATTATGCTTTTAGTGCAGTGATTTCTAATGTCCAATGTAATTCTGTATCTGGTTTTTCTTCTTCTTCTCTTGAGCTACAGAAAGGTCACTGCTGAATATAGGCATCCTCCAAGGATCTCCACATTGATCTGTTGGTACTGGACTTCCTTGTCGTGACTTCTTGGATGTACCATGTACCATAAATCTATTCACGGTTTTTAGTAATGACAATATGTCAGTGATTGTACTGTACAATACCAGGTCACAGTTGAATCTACATCAAGTAAACCTATCGTTAGCGATAGATCATCTTATGCTAGACGACCTGCATCAACAATGTCCAACGTAATATTTATTACAGATAATGTACGTGCAACTGTTTTTGGGTGTTCTGTTGGTCGGAGTGGTAAAGTCTGACGACCATCACATAAGAACCAACCAGCTTCCCGGTCGTTCTACTATCGTCCATCTCTTCGAATGGAAGTGGAACGATATTGCTGATGAGTGTGAAAGGTTTCTAGCACCTATAGGCTATGGCGGAGTTCAGGTAACTTGCTTAGATTTATTCGAAAATGTTTAATTGGTTTTGTAAGATTTTGATTAGGTGTAACTTAGCAAAAAACTCGCAATAGATTCATTATATATTGTGTTTAAATGGTTTTGTAAGATTTTGGTTTGATTCAATTTAGTAAAAAGAGTTGCCACAGATTCAGTATAAAGAAGGTATACTTTTTACTGGAAAATATGGCCATGGGAGTGTTAATAAACAGTTATAGGCAATTTATAAATACATGTGGCTTTTCACGAGTATCTACACTAAATTAAGTGATATATACATTTACAAAATTCCAATGTAGCTAATTAGCAATCTCGATAATGATGAAGTTGATTGCTCAAAATATATTATTGTTACACTACTTTGTATAATTATTAACTTACAACAGATATCGCCACCATCAGAGAACGTAATCATACACCTGGCTGACGGTACGAGACCATGGTACGAACGGTACCAAGTAATGTCCTACAAACTTTCCACTCGCTCCGGAAACGAGGAGGAATTTGTCAATATGACTAGAAGATGCAATAATGTTGGAGTTCGGTGAGCACTTAAATCATTATCATTTATTTATGTCCCACTGTCAAATACAGGATAGAGGTGGTCTCCTCTACGATTGACAGATTCAAGCACTTGCCAATAATGCTGACTTAAATAAATACATAGTCCTGACCCCACACTAAGATCGAATCTTGTGTCGTGGGTATTAGAAACTACGAGATACATTGCGGTCTCACAAACATCGAGACCCGCGACAAATATTTGTGAGTCTCAAACATTTGCCTCAATGTGGGTATCGAAATCACGGACTTTCGTTTCACAGCCGGCGTCTAACCGACTGCGCCACGGAGGCATTCACTTAGAATTACTAAGCAAGTAAGGGATTCAAGAACCCTTGTAATCCAATAAAGAACGTATAGATGCAATCAAGATATCCTAAGCAGTTTAGAATTCTAGACAACTTAAGTCCTTATCGCTTATGTTTTTATGTACCAACGACAATCGCATAATGAGAGGTATTTAATCGTTATCAGTTTCGGTCTGCGGGGTACCGCAATTTATATCATAACTAGCTGTCGGGCCCGGCTTCGCCCGGGTGCAGATAGTTTTTGAGTCCAATCCACATCAAGAACATATTATTTCGCGTGTCTACTAACTATATTTCCCGCGTGCCGTCGACTATATTTCCCTTCCGTAGGAGAGGACATCCCGTGCCAACAATTTGAATTTGAAAGAGTAGAAAATATGTATATTTGGTTTCCTGACTCATCCCACGGGAACACTACATTTTTCGGGATAAAAAGTAGCCTATGTGTTAATCCAGGGTATCAGCTATCACTATACCAAATTTCATCAAAATCTGTTGAGCCGTTTTTTCATGAAAGAGTAACAAACATCCATACATACATACAAACTTTCACCTTTATAATATTAGTAAGGATTAGTGACATTATGTTTTTTAATCAAGCAGATAATAATGTTTCGACAGATATTGCAACTTGTATGAGTACAGACTCATTTTGGCATAATTCATATTAAAATTATTTCGAGAAATTTCGTTAAAGAAAGCGATATAGCGTTTCTGTTCAATAACGGCAAAGTCTTGCAATGGGATGTATAGGATAAAATGTTGCGCTATCATAATAGTATATCTATAGTTAGAACGATTATCCTGTCCAGATAAAAAAGAGATGAGATAGGATAAGAGATGTAGGTTATTGTCTTAAATACGGGGTGTATTTTTCAAGACTACAACCGAAAACCAAGCCGGGTGGTAGTTTTAGCGACTACAAACACAATGTAACTATTAAACAAAAATAAAAAAAATGCGTCCTTTTTTTTGTTTTTTAAATATCATCGTTTTTTGGTTGGTAGTCCCATAGTTTTTGCTGAAATCATAATTTTAACCTTTGCATATCATAGCGTCTTTAAAAATAAAAGGTGTTTGTTCACAATTCGAGTCTCGTTAGTACGCCTGGACTTTCCATTAAAAAGAAAAACATTTTATCAGGTACTCGCATCATTACCATCATGCTAACCCAGCGCATATAACATATGAGCGAATATATTGAGTCTATTATTAGACTTGTGAGTAAACAGATGTCAGAATTGTCAAGCCCTCCAGTTTTAGGATTATTGTCACCGTAAAATTAAAGGAGATTGCCCGAATGCCCCATTTTCTTGTTTTACTTCGGCGACAGATTTTTATAAAAAAAGTAATTAGTTAGTATCATAAGAGTATTATTTACATTTTATACACAGAGCCCAAGCAAAAAAAAATTGGACTTCAAGGTGATTTCTCCAAGAACGCCGGACCCTGCATCCCAATGATGTTTATATTTATTGAAAACTAGCTGTGCCCGCGACTTCGTCCGCGTGGAGTTTAACAAAAAAGTTAATTAGTTTCTTTATGTTATTTTTTTAAACAAATGTAATTTACTAAAACAAATGTAGCCTAAGTTACTCCTTATTATATCAGCGACCTGATAAAAAAGTCCCGTCAAAATCGGTCCAGCCATTTCAGAGATTAGCCGGAACAAACAGACAGACAGACAAAAAAAAATTAACTACCATTTTCGGCACAGGTATCGTGTATATAACGATATGTTGTTGGACATTTCTTTTTATTTTCACTTTTAAAACAGACACTTCAATTTTATTTATATGTATAGATGTGTAGATATATAAATTTCCCTACACAACAAATTCAGTAACAAAAATCTTCTCACCGATACTAAGTGTCATGGTAAAATTGGCATTCCCTTTGAAGGTGTTTTTAGGGTATCATGGCAAAATATGAATGCTCTGTATCTCCATCATATCAATAAAATAGTCATATTTAGCGAAGCTGTACAGCTACACGAATAAATGCATATAAATGCGTTTTACAACTTACATTAATAATTATTGTAATCTACAATCCGGTTTAAAATACGATTCAGCCAAAATTGATATAAAAACGAAAATAACGTAATCTTCATAGATAATGTTGAGTATATCTGTTAAGCAATTCATGATTCCAATCGCTTATAACTACGTATTCTGTTATAGGATTATGCTGTAGAATTCACCAGAATTTACTAATATTATCTACGTTTGTGTTATGTTGTGTACATTATGCATCGATAATATTTCGATTTTGTAGTAATTTATGCATCATAAGATTAGTAAATAATAAATAACACCTAACAGTCACATACATAGGCCTGACCCCACAGTTAAATCGAGTCTTGTGTCGTGAGTATCAGGAACTAAGAGAGACTTTTCGGTCTCACAAACACCCAGACCCGGAAGAAATATTTATGGACCGCACAAACATTTCTCTCGGTGCGGGAATCGCACCCGCGGCCTCTCGTTTCACAGGCGACATCTAACCAACTGCGCCACGGAGGGTGTCATTATTAGTGGGATTATCTGGAGATTTGCTATACTTTGCTTCAATATTAGTGCCAGGTCGTCATAGATCTGTTAAATGAAGTAACTGAGACTCGGTTAGAACAGTGTAATTTGGAATATACATTTTGAACATTTGTAAGAGACACAGGGGCCTAACAATTCTAAGGTGATGTATATTTTGATGTGGGCCGTTTGTCACTTACAATCAGATTATTTATCTACTCCTTAATAGAAAAATCTGCACTAAAATTGTTATGACATAATATTTTTGTCATGATTAGGCGCGCTATACACTGTAGTCGACGACCCGGCGACACAGCCAGCTGAATAAACCTAAAACTGACAACAACGTCTTTAAGAAGTTTTTTATGTCGCGTCGCCCCAAAGATTTTCGACTTGCAATGATTGAATAGGGAATATGCATGTATTTATTTATTTGTTTGATCAATTATTACATTACTGGAAAAAAATATAACTTTGAAATATGAACGAAAAAAGTACATAATATAATCAAAACTGCTATCAGTTTCGGAGGATTTAAACGTCATTCTGGCGTGAACTCTCTGTGACGTCAGCGTATTAGATACCAACAAAGAAGTGTTTGGATTAAGTTTCTTTCATCAGTTGCAACAGAACTGTATTTCTTCACAAAATAATCCATTTTTGAAACAATATATATGTGTTGCAAACAATCCATCCAACAAGTGAAAACTTCATAAGATCGCGTGTGCTGTTACGTCCTTTTAAAGCATTAGCCTCGCATTTAGAAAAAAATACGCTGCAAAATTGAAATGTAATTTTTTAAGTATTTAATTTATCAACTTGGATTCGTTTAATTAAAAAAAATATATATATTTATAATTAAGGGTATACTTCTATATAAATTAAGATAACAAAAAATATATTTTTACTTATTTTGGAGTCTCATGCATATTCCCTATTGGCCAAGTAGCCCGCCTGTTTGCTATGAGCAAATATTTTTTTGTCGAACTACACAATATTATCGTTATTTACGCTACACCTATTATATCAAATATTAGCATATTTTTTTTGTCTGTGTGTCGTTCTGTTTGTAGTCGCTAATCTCGAGAATGGCTGGACCGATTTTGACAGGACTTGCACTGAAAGGTAGCTAATTTTTGCGGGAGTAATTAAGGCTACTTTAATTTTGAAAAACGAAATAGGATGCTGCACAAAAAAATTAAAACCCTTAAATTAAGAGGTAATTTTTTTTAAATATGGTATTTTAACACGCAGGTGGCTGAGTCCATTATGTTTCTTCGGTTTATTTTGATGTAAAAATATTTATACAAAAATGGGCACAAAAATCCCTTAAAAATTGAGCTATGGTACAATTCAAGTTACGAACTGGACTGGGAAAAGAATATTTTAAATGTTACTTTTTTTGGAAGTTGTTAATAAGTTTTAGAATTTCACATCTACGGGAGGGGCCACGGAAAGGAGGGAGGGAACGGAAGCTTGTGTTGGAATATCGGCTTTTTAAAATATGAACTTCAGAATTGGAATTGTGTCTCTGTAGATACCTAATTTTACGACAAGGTATAGGTAGGAGGTTATTATGTTTAATAGTATCTACTCATTATTTTTATTTTTTAAATGGAGATAAGGCGGGAAATCGTTGCTGATAAAGTAAGTAATAGGTCACATAATTTGCCAAACGGAATATCCAAGTAAATAGTGACGTAATTCGGAGTTTCAAAATTTTCTTCTTTTTAGGGGAGAAATGGGGACGTAGTAACTTAACTAGGGTAGTATGTATCGTTTCTTAAGATATAAAAATCGATATACTAATATATACGTGGGATTAAAGGACATGGTAGCCAGAGTAACTACTGGACATATTGAGACTTTACGTCTTATGCAGTGGCGTAACTACCCCATCGGGGGCCCGTGGCAAAGTTCATGATATGGGGCCCCTCGTAAATGTAAAAAAAAAACATAATTTCGATTCAATGAATTTTTGTAAGGTTGTCTATTTCGAAACGGACCAGACGCGGCAGCCAATATGCTCATGGTCTTTTCGGGATCGAATCCCGAAGCACTCCTCTGCCTTTTCGCAATCATAATATGTGCAATGATAGTCAATTACCACACACTATGACGGTGAAGGAAAACATGGTGAGAAAACCGGCGCACCATAGAGATTTGTACGGATGTCTATGGTACGTTAAGTCCGCCAGCCCGCACTAGGTCAGCGTGATAGATTATATGGCTCGTGCCCTGCAGTGGGACTTATATGAGCTGATACAGTATAGTACAAAATCTTTTATAATAACATGGCTTCATATTTCTTATCGGATTTTGGTAGGTAGGATGACAGGTAGGATGCACTGGTTGAAAACTTTCGTTTTCAAGCTTTGTGGTAAAGGTGACGAGAAGACTCGACATAGTTTACCAAATGCTGCCCAGCCCAGCTGGAACCTCGTACCCATTTTTTAGAGTTGTTTCTACCTTGTTAAAGGGTCTGGCCCAGGTAGGCATATTCGGAAACAACTTTGAGCTGGTGGCCACATACAACGATAGATTGGATCAAGGTGGTGGTTGATTACTTTAGTTTTGTCGAAGTTCATGTAATGATCTATTCGCTGTGAAGCTGAAGCCAGCATCTGTTGCAGCTCCTCCAGCGATTCCGCCATCAAGACTATATCGTCAGCGAAACGTCCTCTACTTTTGTTTATTATTTTATTATTTATCACTGTCTCATAAGAAGAACCATTGGGCTTACTGTGACCTTTCTTTTATACATTTTTTCACTTGGCATTTTTTTAAGTTACACCTGTCTGTAACATACGGAGCTATAATATTTTCCATTTCTATTAATATGTTTCAATTTCATTTTAGTTTCTACTTCGTTGTGATTATTTTGAGTCTGAATATGCATTATCGCCGAAATTTGCTATTATGGCATTTTTGGTTTCGTCCATTCGTTCATTTCTGGAACTCTGTTTACTCGCCTTTTTATAAATGAATTGCTCGTTCCCAAAGTACTGATTTATTTTAGGTAACTTTTTATTTATTGCTTCAGACTTCTTCTTTCTCTTTCGTTTTTCACTAAATCTTAAATACTTTCTTACCCTGTCGGGCTTGAGCCCAAGGCCCTATCGAACCGGGGCCCCGTCGGGCCTGAGACCCTGTTTGACCAGAGGTCTTCTGGGCCGGGGGCCCCCTAGGCCGGGGGCCCGTGGCATTTTGCGCACTATGCCACCCTATTGTTACGCCACTGGTCTTATGTCTTAGGAGAGCGAGCGCAGTGGAATGCCAAGCATTGGTTTGTAATCAAGGTGTTTTTTGGTTTCGCTACTGTTCATGAACGTTCGTATCGCTTACCATCAGGCGAACGGTATGCTCGTCTCGCCATTCACAACAATAACAAAATATATATTTTGTAAAGCATAGTTATTCACGCAGACAAAGTTGCGGGCAAAAGCTAATTATAAAATAAATCTCATTATTGAGGTCCTAAATCTGCCTCAGAACCTAAATAAAACCTGTACTGAACGATTTCCAGCATTACCGTTCGTGGCCGGTCCAATATAATTATTTTATCGTGTCGAACTTCAGAATGTACTAGCTTAGTGTTTGCTATCTGTGTATTATATATGCGGTTTTATCATTCGTAGCATAAAATTATGCAATTAATTAATCTTCGATCCAGGGCCTAATAATTACCTACCGGACTTTGACTGTATTCAGCTTGCAGACATTGATTTTGTGAAATATTTCATTGGTACCGAATGTGTACCGAAGTATTCAAAGTTTTAAGCATTTACATTTCTCGAATAATTTCAATAATGTCAGATAAATATATGGATAGTTGTTTATACTGTTTATTACTGTTGTTTATATATGTCCGACACCATAGACACACAATTACGATCATTAAATATTTAAAACCATTAAAGCTAATCTTCGCTCAATTATAATACTAGATACAGGGCCCGGTACAAAATCACACGCCAAAAGCGGCCGAGGCTGCCTATACTTATACATTTGAATTTCGAACTACGAGATGTAGCAAAAAGTCTTAAATTATAATCAAATTCAGGTAACAATAAACCTTATTCCTTTAAATTAAGATTTATTATGTTTTAGACCATACTAAAATCAAATAAGAACACACGTTTATTTCCGCTCTTATTTCTCTTACTGTTTTTAGGCCGTTACTTATAATCTAGTGAATATTTAATCGAACAAGCTAATAATTCACTTAACAAGTAAAATGTTTTGCTTAGAATTTACGCTGACGTCGTCATCAACCACATGACTGGGGACAACAAAGACTCCATAGGTACAGGAGGTAGTAGAGCTGACTTCCAAAGTTACAACTACCCTGCAGTGCCGTACTCTCGAGAGCACTTCCATCAACCAGCATGCTCCATCAACGATTTTAACGATCCTGTTCAGGTAAATAAAAGTTTTTAACGAAGTGTCGACATACCTTTTACTTATAGGAATAATTACATTAGAAGTTACATATAAAATATTGGTGAAAATTTCTGCATCAGCCCTTACTCGTCCCACGGCAGGGTACGGACCTCCTCTGCAATCGAGAGTACGATTGATAGTGGAAATTTATATAAAGAAGAAAATCAATTAAGAATTCCGTAAAGGAAATCTACTTTTATGTTCTGAAACACAAAAGGAATATCTAATATAGATAGTGATTTAAAACCTCGTAGATTTTTTAGTAATTACATTCCAATGTCTGAAGAACTTGTTAGAAATTCCGTGATATTTAAGCCAAGACTTTACGTGTAAAACAGGTTCGCAACTGTCAGTTAGTGGGATTGAAAGATTTGAATCAAACTGAAGAGTATGTACGCAGCAAAATTGTCGATTACATCAATTATTTGATTGATCGTGGTGTAGCTGGGTTCAGGTATTGACACGTGATTTGTGTATAATTTTTCTGATTTATGTTCTAGATTCTTCTACACCTATCATTTCTCTGTGTTTACATGTTTAGTGTTTATAATCAAGTACACTTTTTCTATTTACTAAATTTGTTATCATGTTTGCTCTTTTCTTTATTGTTTGTGTGTATTATCGAGTTGGTTTATTGTGTGTTAGAATATAAATTCTCACAGGTCAGACTATGTGATCTTGTCGGGTTGAAAGATCTGAATCTCGAACTTCCTCATGTACGTGACAAAATTGTTGATTACTTGAATCATCTCATTGCACTTGGCGTTGCTGGTTTCAGGTAATATATTATTTTAATTTAGGATTATCAAGTTTTTAATAACTTGAACATGTTTCAGTCCATAGTGTAATACTTAATTCTTGTATTTTATTGACCAAATAGTCCTAAATATATATCCAAATAATGAATTGAAGTGATTTCAATATTTAAATTGGAAGGAGATGATTTATTAATTTTCCAATGTAACTGCTAGAACTTTACTAAGTTAAAAATTATTTGTCCATATATGTCACATCACCAGTGCTATTTCAGAGTGGACGCGGCTAAGCACATCTGGCCTAGTGACCTCAAAGCAATATACGATAGACTTCACAATTTGAATACTGACTTCGGTTTTGAACCAGACACTAAGCCGTATATTTACCAAGAGGTCGCGTATAGCGGGAATGAGGCTATCAAGCATTCCGAATATACTCCTTTGGGAGACGTCACAGAATTTAGGGTAAGTAAGGCAGTTTTTTATTTGCTTGCCATTCTATTATTCAACGTAATTTAGGTACTGTAAGTAATATCGCGCATAGACCCTTGAGATTCAACTTTCATTATGGTTTAACATGGGTATGAAAATCGAAAGGTGTGTGAAAAAAAATATTGTGGTATTAACTAATGTAAACTAAAAATAATAATTTAAAATCCTACTAGAGTTTGTCAGCATTTAGAGAATACAAATGTAAGTTAGTCAACAATAGTAATTTGCTAATATCTATAACCATTACATAATTCGCAGAGTAATTAAATGAAAATTATATAAATCGATTTCCGGAATGACCGAAACAATTAGGAGGCAAAAAATAAATTCCCAACAGTACTTTACTGTGGGGGAAATGAGTCGTAAGCCTGCCCTGTAGATCGGCTCCATGAGATTGCAAATTTATTGTTGAATCACGCATAAATCAATTTGGTTTAGCTGAAGACGTGACGAGGCATTGTTCTTACAGAAAAGGCTTTTTAGTGTTATATCTTCTTTACTAAAGTAGGCCAAGATGTGCCCTTTACAACTTTATCTGAATTTAAGTTAGGGTGAAATATTGCTTATTAATGTTTCACGTTGTAGATTTATGTACCGTTAACATGCATATTTAATCAAAAACGTTTAGCTTTACGCGTGCCACAATAGCTGAGCTCGTCTGACTCAGTTGAATTTTCACACATTTTTTTTATTAACCGAACTAACAGCTAGTTATAAAGGCTGTTAAAATTTCTTTAGCCTAATTAAGATTTACCAAAGACCTAACCGTTCTGTTTAATAGCTTTGCGTATGTTACAACGTAATTTTGGGGCAATTTTGTGTTTTAATTTATATATTTTTTAAAATATTCATTTCCAAGGTTGGCTATGAGCTGAATCCCGTTTTCTTGGGTAACAACCCTCTGAAATGGCTGGTTTCTTGGGGCGAGCGGTGGAATCTATCGCCAAGTGAAAATGTGCTCGTATTTATAGATAACCACGACACACAGAGATCAAATAACAATGTTTTGACTTATAAAAAGGCAAGACCTTATAAGGTAAGTTCGAGTTATGTGAAATATTAAATTATTTTTTTGCGTTCATGAAAAGATATTTGTACAACACCACACAATTAGCAAATAAAGCACTCGACATCTACTTACATATAAGTCAGTAAGATTTAGATAAATGGTTTAAAAAAAACTACATACCTTCTAGTTTACTTATAGAGTTTTTATATTGTCCTTTAAACGGAGCCACCAATATGATAACTGTTCTTGTATAATTTTCTAGTATCCAAAAATACTGGCTTTGCCTAATTTGGGTACCCTTGGATATTTCTTTTGTTTGTCTTGGGCTATAAGAAATTTCCAAATTTTATTAAATTCTATTAACAATGACATCATGTTATTTAAATAAAGATTTTAAAAAAAAATATGCGAGTCATATTCTTGATCCTAATTCTTAGGAGTTGCAATGGCTATACCGTCACGTATTTTTAATTTCTTTACAGGCAGCTATAGCATTCATGTTGGCACATCCCTATGGAGAACCTCGCGTGATGAGTAGTTATTTCTTCGACAAATCCGACCAAGGACCTCCACATGATGAGGAGAATATAAAATCACCTATAATTAATCAGGTATGAATCAATTACATTGTGACTAAAAGACTGAGACAATGTAGTTAAATGTTTTGTGGAGTAATGAGCAAAGAAGGTTCTTTTAAAAAAAGATGTAAGAGTTGTATTTGTACAGGAATTTCCTGAAAGTATTGTAAGCAAATGCAGCTCAGATTAAATGTTATAAACAGTGACGAAAGAAAAGACGGAATCTGACAAGTCCAACATTTATTCTCGGGACTGTACTCCTGCTATTTTTTAATACGCTTTTATTATCTTCGACTGTATGTACGTATGAATGTATGTATGTAACGGAATCTTTGAAGTCGATTTTTAAACACTTCAAAATGTCGGGCTGTCTCGAAATTTTGCATACTTATCCAGGATCGATGACAACACAATAATTTAAAAAAATTATAAATGACATTATCTTATCCAGAATGAAAAAAAAAGAAGGGTAATTTGCGCGTAGCTGTGCGTCCTTTGATAAGATAGCTGTAGATATATGTTTTTAGTGCAAACGATTAATTGTTGTTTAAAAAACTAAAAAATACGCTTTTATATACGATCCAACTAAAAATTAATAAATAATTGATTATGAGTTTAAGATTAGAAAATGAAGTAAAAAACATACATTTTTTTGCTATAAAGCGTGGGGTGCTGGAGGATAACTTATTGTCAATTATGTTTTAATTTTTAGTTGGATCTTTTATAAAAGCGTTTTTTTTAAACTTTAATTTAATTTGGTTTGTGTTTTGCTTCCACTGTTCATCCTTGTAACAGTAGATCCACTTGTGCGTTTGTACCTACAATAGTTCCGAGTCTTCCATTTTCTTTCTCTAGGATGACACCTGTGGCAACGGTTGGGTGTGTGAACATCGCTGGCGACAGATCTACCAGATGGTTGTCTTTAGGAACACTGTCAGTGACTCTGAGATCAAAAACTGGTGGGACAATGGACACAATCAAATGGCCTTCGGAAGAGGCGATAGGGGATTTATAGTATTTAACGTTGAAGGAAAGGATTTGAATGAGACGTTGCAGGTAACATATTGAAGTCTTTCTATCTTCATATCAATTAATCTTGCTTTTGGTATAGGATTTGTGAGTTCATAAAGTATTATTTTAGATTTTTGAAATTTACGACAAATTACTATGACTATTGGTAATGATGATTGGTAATGACAAATTATTAATTTAAAGTAAATTTTAAAAGCTAAATCTAAACTAAATACTTCTGATTTTTTTCTCATATAAAGCATTATTTTTCTATTTATTTTATAGACTGGATTGCCAGCAGGCGATTACTGTGACGTCATAAGTGGTAAAAGAAACGGTACTAGTTGCACAGGAAGGAAGATTACCGTGAACAGCGATAGTAAAGTTCATATCGAACTGCCCGCAAATGCTGAGGACATGGTTCTTGCTTTCCATATCGGAAAAGAGGTACGATTTGCATATTATTTTATATCCGTTAGGTACCAATATCGCAACATTTGCTTTAGTTCTGAGGCTCTGGACTCAAAATCTAGATTGGGTTTCTTATTTAAATTTTTCATACCGTTGATAAGGCATTGATACCAAAATCATATCATATAAATATATATCAAAATTTAAAAAAAAAATAATTTGTACAAACCTTTGAATTTAATTTAGTATTTTTGGGCATCAACTGATAAAATGAAACCCTGTATGTAGTTACGATAAATATTAATATTTCTGTCCCTTTTTTGTTTCAGTCGTCCCTGGCCGCTGTGGAGGGAAGATGGTCAATCACCTTTCACTCTGGAAAATAAAAACTAACTATTCCTTCAGCATTTTCAGATACACCGTCTTACAACGGCTTTACATCTTGTATCCAATATTAATAAAATAAAATAAATATATTTAATCAGAGCAACATTGGTCTTTTATTGATTCAATTACCTGTCTTTTAATCTTTTTTATGTCTATTATTAAAAACTCATAAATGCTATATTGTGAGAAATATTTTTATGTTTTATATTGGTTTTACGTTGTTGTGGTTGTTGTGATGCGTGGTGGTATATTGGTAAACGGACTAGACGCGGCTTCCAACATGTTCACGGTGGTTGCGGGTTCGAATCCCCAGGGACACCTCTGACTTTTCGGAGTCTTGTATGTATTGATAGTCAATCACCACACACTAAAACGGTGAAGGAAAACATCGTGAGGAAACCTGCATACCATAGCAATTTATAACAAATTCTATGGTATGTACCGCCGACCCGGATTAGGCCAGCGTGGTGGACTATATGGCCTAACCACTCTCAATCGTACTGTTGAATGTAGAGTAGGCCCGTGCCCTGCAGTGGAACGTATATGGGCTGATACAGAATACAGAATTGATTTTATCATAGCTATATTCCAAGAATATAATATATATTTTATGACAACCACTTCCCAAGAAGCATGAAATACCTTTATTAAAAAAGAGATGTAGCGGTGACTAAATATTGGCAGATTAAAGACAAATAAAAGAAAAATAAATTTAATAATTGATCCTCTATATACTCCTTTAATAAAAAGGAAAATCATTTAAGCCGAACCTTTTTTATTTGTACATTGCAGACCTACGACAAAGCTCTGCAAATTACATTTATAATTTATTCAAATCTAAAAAATGTAAGTTAATCACTAAATTCTGAATCACAAAAAATCTACTACCATGATGTGAAATTCAGAGATTTATCAATGTTTATGAGCGCTTATCGCCAAGATTATTGTAATTATATTGATTAGTTTGGATAACGTAACAAAAGAACGGTTATATCTATCACTATATAAAGGAATTCCTAGTGGGAGGCTGTAATCAGATTTATTTTATTGCCACTACTTGTTGGGAGGTCTTGTGTAATAAATAAGGTGAGTTGATTCCTTTATTTTACTACGATTATAGTTTAAAGCTTTGTTAGACTTTATAACAAATTGTATCATAGAAATAATGAGATCTAACACCAATATAAAATTATTTAATACATCGGGTATGAATCCAAATAGTATAATCAATTTTAGTAAAAATGGAGAGTGTACCGCCCTTACCCACCCCGTTACTTCTGTAAGCTAGGATCAACAGTGGCACGCATTGTAATACCGAGCTCGGTGAGTCTATGTCTGACTTGTCATTAACCCGCAACGAAATCAATTATATAATTTAATAAATAAGAAGACTTGGAAATACATTATTGTCCACTTCCATCTGTGATAAAGGGTGTGACAAAACAATAAACTAAAAAAGTAAATAACATCGCAAAAAGACTTCGAAAGAAAGTAAAATTAACAAACATTGCGATTGACAAACATCTCCTATTGCTACTTCATTAAGCCGGCTTGCAGGTTTCCTCCTTCCATTCTTTTTCTTCCCGCTCTTCTTCGGATTTGGTGGACCGGCAACACACCCACGAACAAAGCGTAATGAGTGTTCATTTATGGAAGTGATCACCAACCATCAGATAAGCTCGTTTGCGGACCAATGCATTATGCTTAACAAAATTTAAAACAGTCCACGGTCCCTTCGATCAACATTTGATCGAAGACGGACCCCGCCAAAAATATTTTAGGAAGAAAAACAAACCTTGTATTGAATACTATTTTTATTGAACATGGACTCTTATTGGTAGTTTACAATAGTATCTATAGGGCCTTTCATTAATTGATTATTTTTACATATTTTGCAAACCGCTTGCAGTATGTTATGCATAACGTGACCATACGTTCCGCTTTGGGCGGGACAGCCCCGCTTTCAGGAAGTCATATGTGAGAGGACACCTGGGTGGGTACCACCGCAATATCGATTTCTCCCGCCAACGACAGTATACATAAATGCACTATTGTGTTTCGGATTAAAGGACATTGTAGCCAAAGTAACTACTGGACATATTGAGACTTTACAGCTTATGTATTAGGGTGGTGAGCGCAGTGGAATGCCAAGCATTGCTTTGTAATTCAAGGTATTGTTTGGTTTAACTACTGTTCATGAGCGGTCGTATCGCTTACCATGAGAACGGCAAGCTCGTCTCGACATATATTGTAATAAAAAAAACACAGTTGAGTGTCGCAGCAATGAATGGAATTTTGATATAAAAATTGAACTGAAAATAAATATAAATTAATCATGTCCTGAGTTTCACAGTTATCTAAAACTAAACTCGATGTTTTGAAACAATTTTTTTCAGATAAATACAGAAATACGACTACGATTATAATTTTACAACATAAAATCTTCTATGATTAAAACTTGTAACTTAACGTAAACTTTATTATTATTATTCCATTCCACCGATGTCCCGCTCTGGCAAAAAAAATAATTCGTCACTTTAGTAATGCATATATTTTGATTTGTTGGCTAGTCTAGCCAATAAGCAAATTAATCAACATGTGCAAGTACGTACAATTAAAAAAATAAATTTTTACTTCAGAGGAATTTTAATTTTAATATTTTTTTAACTGTACTGGTTTCTAGTTTGAAGTTTTTATTTTTAATTACGAATTTTAGTATAGATTTTTTTTTAAATATAGGTAGTTATTTAAATAATAATTTTCTGATTAATATATTAAAAGTTTACTGTGCTGCTGTGGACCCCTGGCATAACATGTGTTACGGACCCCACTTTAAGAACCCTGGCTTAGAGTATATTTAATATAAAGGGAACGCTGTCATACATTCGCGTCTTGAAAAACGTAGATATTTTCTTGTTCGTAACGCTAACAACATTGTATGTTGGTAGCACTCCTATTTAAGTGAAAATTGAAATAATTAGTTAGCAATAAATTGCTATAAATTCCTTTAATAATCTTAATTATATTTAGCTGTTATCTTTTGAAACGAGTTTGAGTGGAATCAAACGGCGCTGAATTATATAAATTAACTTTTCTTCTTCAATAATTCATGTATGTTGGACAAGCTCTCAAATATAAGACAATAGAACGACAGAAAAAGGTAGCCCGACATCGCCATTTTTTTAACGTTTTTGAATTACCAGCGCTCCCTCTATAATATAGATCTAAGGCATTATGCAATAAAAAAATACATTGTTGTCACATCCCGTGCCTTTTTAATATATAACAAAATATTTAAACCTACCAAGTGAAATTCAAATCCGGGACTCAAAACCGCAATTTATTTCAAACCTACCCTCCTAAACCAAGGAACCGATAAAAATATTCAACTGATATAAGGCTGTAAATCGTTGCGGCCTTTGCCGAAAATTTATTCGAGATCCATAAATCTATTCGGGATTTGTAAAATAGACGCACATGCGTGCCGTGTTCAGTGTCTCGTTACAATTGAAAATTACCGATGCTTTTTTGTTTTACTTAATATTTTTATTTTTTAAATTTAATATTTGTCTAGCATACAATTTTGATATGTTGTCGCAAATGTAATGGTGCAGTTCAGTTAAACAATTCAAATAAATATTTAAAGACAAAAATATATAATATCTTACCATTGATTACAGCACCGTAATTAACTGTGCGGTAGACATAGCAGAGATACTTTTGAATTTTGTTATAGATTATTAAAAAACTAGAATACCAAAATTCATATCAAAATTACATTAATAACTACTACTAATTACATTAAAGCCGGCCCGGCTTCGCCCGTATGCAATACAGTTTTCAAAATGGTGGCCAAAATATTATATTCCGAGTAATAATATAATTTACAATATTGGAGCAAAGGATCTCACAGATATCGATTTTTAGACCAATCAGACCACGAAAAACTAAAAAAAAATCCTCCTTGTTTTCTTCCTTATCACTAGACTATTCAATACTGCTTCCCTCCTATACTTAGGTCTTTGATAAATGATCTATTCAACACAAAAATATTTTTCAATTCGAGCTTGAGATAAGACGTATTATTGCACTGGAAATTAATAATTTTACGATGAGAACAAAATTAACATGAGAATTGCACAGAAAATTTAAAATAATACGTATAACAGTTACAGTTACGATTGGCACACAATTAAAAAAGGAATGAAAAATGGCCGAAAAAATGATGAGTAAGAAGACGACCGGCTTTGTCATTACTCCTATTTCGTGATGTTTGCTGGATGGGCGGTGACAGCGGTAGAGATCTGGCGGGGATATCTATTCGATTTATAGTTGATGATGCTGCAGGGCTATTTCGGAGGTGTTTAAATACAATCACCGTGATAATTTACATTTTTAAATAGCGAGAAATACTCATTGGCCGCCATTCTTTCGCGACTTTTTTTTATATTCAAGCAAAAAGTCTGTTAACGTTTGTAATTTCATGTTGTCTGTTATACAAGTAGTAAATCAAATACTTATGCATATCTGGTCTATTTATAATTCTCTGTATAATAAAACCAGCTTTAACTAGAATAAATATCAAATCAATTTTATTATCAATAGATTTATTTGCCTAATCTATATTTAGATCATCATAAATGATTTAGATATGCAAAAACATATTCAAGATCCTAGAACTTTTTACTTTTAACTATGATTTCTCTCCCTCATTAGCACAGGAAGTCCACTGTTAATTATATACCTACCCCAAGGATCTCCATATCGATTAAGATTTAGATTAACTAAATAGGTATTTACATAATGGTTTCTCAGATTTACGTGAATGTTACACATTGAAATAAAACTATTATTTACGGATTTTATCGCAAATTTGCCAACTACTAGATTTCAAGTTAAAAATGTAAAAATTAAACCCAATCCGCGATAAAATCCGTAAATAATAGTTTTAATTCAAGGTATATAATTTTTTTTCATTAATAAATGTTCATATTCTAGGATGTTCCGGTGCATCCTGTTATTGTCGGCCGTAACTTTGGCCCTGGCCTATAAGAACCCGCACTTTGCGGCGGGTCGTACGACCATGGTCCATTTGTTCGAGTGGAAATGGGACGACATCGCGGCTGAATGCGAGAGATTCCTTGGTCCTAGAGGATTTGGCGGCATTCAGGTAAATTATTTTTGTACTTTTTTCATTTGTTTTTCACAGAAGTTAGTTGTATGAATGATAATTAGCAATTTCAATTATATTACTGAGCCTACCCACGGGAAGAACATCGGCCATAATGGACCATGAACTTGAACAGTTATGAATGGTACATCAAAAAATAGCATAATTTATTGGAATAAAAATGCGCATTTCTTTTTAGTTTTAAACCCCTGGATAAAAAAGAAAATCATGTTTTTAATAATAATAAACGCATATGAGTGTGTTAGAATTTTTGTGGGAAAAGGTATATAAAATAATATAAACATGTATATTTCAATGGATTTATCTATAATTATATTTTTTAACCATATAATTTTTAATATTTATCACTTAACGTAATGGTTAATAATTATTATAATGTTACAAAATTATCAATTATATTAAATGTTATTTATGTTTCTATTTATAATATGGTTTAATCCAACGACAATCGATAATTACAATGTTACAGAATAATATTCAAATATTCTGAGCAATGAGCAACAAAACATCATATTAATAACTTAACTTGCCAATCCTGGTTGCTACCGGCGAGGATAAGGTCCTTCCTCTGTCGTTGTCACTCGAAAAGTGACGATCCAAGTGAGACAACGCTTTATATTACCGATTCCCTACTACTTGTGAATCATACGATGGGTAGTTTTAATAAAATTTATAAAATTGTTGCGGTATTTTGTGACAGTATTCTAACAAGTGCGTTCCATTCGTCATACTATGTTTTAAAATAAGGTTTTTACTACAGCGTTGAAGATAGGTCAGAATTAAAAATAAAGTGAAGGTTTATCTCAGAACAATAAGTAAAATATAGAATATGATATTTGCGCTGCCACTCCTATCTAATCAACAAGATATTCTGTATCGACTAGATTAACTTTGCTTATAGCAAATTCGTAGGCGAGCTAAAGTATCAAATGTCTAATTTGGATATTAAAATACCAGATGAGGCCCGTGCATGCATTACTTTTCACTTTTCAGGAAACAAATGTCCCACCAGCTTTCTCTAAAATGAAATGCCATCCGATTATTGTTTACTATTTACAGCGGTTTCCATCTCATACGAAAATTAATTGATATAAAAATTATTATATTTAGCTTACAGTATTTATAATATAGAGTCATACATTTGCGACTTTAAAAACGTAGATATTTTCTTGTTCGTAATGTTGGTAGCACTTCCATATTAATGTTACCGATAAATGATTTTTCCGTGAAAAACATATAAATAAATGGAAATGAACATATTCACGTTACATTGTTTTAGCATAATGCCAAATATTAATAATAAATGGAAAGTAAAGCTCACCCTTGCCTTAATACAATTTATTTCGATCCAAATTCCAATATTTTATATTTTCTACCTAGAAAAAAAATCGTAATGTTTTCGGAATTTAAACAATTTAATAACTCGCAATATTGAACAAAAATTTAAAAATGTTACGAGTATTTTTCTGTAAAATTATATATATTATTTCTTGTTATTGTCGATCAAAAATGAATACACAGTTAATAATTAACACCCAAAATAAATTTGGATGGAAACTGATAGCGCGAAACTACATTTTTTGATTTTTCTTTTCCATGTTATTCATGTGTATTCCAAGCTGTCACAATTCACACTGTATGTAAGAAAGAAAAAGGTGGCTCCAGCACCACCAATTTTATCTTCGTTTTTGAAGTACCAACGGTCCCTCTATATTATACATAAATACTCTAAGATATTTAGAAAATATTTAGAAATTTCAGTTTGGATAAAAATGGTCTGCATTCTTTTTTTAAAATCTAACTGAACTGAATTACTAAAATATACACTCAAGACGTAATATAAGTATGACTAGAGAGTTGCTAACAACGTGACGGTAAAAATAACATACAGGGGTTATTAACATTTATCAATCTGTATTAAACTTTATTTTTAACAAAATTATGTTTTATTTTTGCAAAGAATAGGTACTATATTTGAATAAACTTTCAATTTTCCCTATAAAATGTAGGCCTCGTGATTGGTTGCTACTGTTGGATTGGTTTCAGTTATACTTGTATGAGATAAATAATTTTAAATACATAGTATATCATCTTTTCTTAATGCCATAGATTATCCTTCCATTTCATATTGGGGATAAAATAAAATAAATTAAATACAACACCATACATTACACCATATATTACCATACCATACCTATTATACAGGCATATTTGTCAATGACATTATAATGTCCTATTTTTATTACCATACTGTTAACCTAAATAGTTACAAAGATATGAGATATTTTAAACTCTCCGGTTTTACAAAAATATTTTTCTAAGTGTGCATCATTCCTCAACTACAATATAACAAAATAAACTATATCCCAGCCATGTACAATATATTTATTTATCAGGCCCCAAAATGTATAGGACGTAACCGATGTTCTTTGTGTGAAATACACTTCGGTAAGCAATACCTAATAAGTAAACTTTTGTTGATGTTTAAATGTTCTGATTTAATTCCTCTTTGTATTATTTGCAAGTCTCTAAGTGTAATCTTTACTAAATTTTGCAGTGTTCTACTACTTCACTGAAGTAGGTTAAGTGATCGCTCAGTATTAGGGAGTATTAATGTAAGACTAATAAGTATAGCCTTTATCTAATTTACTTTAACATGGTCGGTGTAAAGTCTGATTAATCTCCTGTAATTCATACGGTATTTAGCCTCTTTATTGTAAGAATAACGTTCGATGTTATGCTGTATCTACCTACATAAACTTTCTTCAATTCCTTACTTTGGAAACAATTTAAACCATAAATTTTCTCCAGATTTCCCCACCCAACGAGAACCTTGTGATCTGGTCCCACAACCGGCCATGGTGGGAGCGCTACCAGCCCATCTCTTACCGCCTGGTTACCAGATCTGGTAACGAAGCGCAGTTCACCAACATGGTTCGTCGCTGCAACAACGTTGGAGTCAGGTTGGTACCAATTTGATAGCCTCTGCGTCGCAGTTGGTAAAATGCCAGCTATTAAACGATATGCGAGTTTGACTCGGGGATCGAGACAAACGTCAATGCGACTCACAAATAATTGTTTCGGATCTGGGCATCTGTGAGACAAAAAGTCAAGTCTCTAATTTCTTTTTTTTTTATCTCAATGCGGGGTAATGTATGTTGGGTGTTTTTATTTTTTAAATATGTGATATAGATCTTTTATTGCGGTATCACCAATCAAATTCAGATAACATTTGTAATTAATTATATTCAAATCGCAAGCAAATATTCATATATAGATAGACGTAGTGTAAATGAACTATTCGATCAACTAATAATTATTTTGTAATCGCAATTATGATATGATAATAATTGATACCAAATTATGTTAAAGAATATCTAAAGTGCTAAAAATAAGTCGAAATGGAGTTAAATCTAGATTGTTATGATTTTAAAATTTCATTACAATAGTATTACGGAATTCACCGCTACTTCTATTGAAACAATTACCGCGCTACCGCTTTTGATTTCTTTATACCACAAGCACTCTATATAGGCAAGTTTTCGTCACGAAGTTGACAACTTAACTAGTCTGTTATGAAGGGTTTAATCATCGTTATTGTTATTTTCGACTGCTTAGAATTAACCCTGCGGTATGTGATCAACTAATTAATTATCCTTATTGAAATTTGTGTCTACTTCCTTTGTTTTGAATTAAACAGTATTTCGAATGTATGACACAAAAAATAATAATCTTTTATTCACTTCTACACATAGAAAATCATTAAGCTATATAATTCAAACATTTTCTTTAG
Organism: Hyles euphorbiae; assembly: GCA_023078785.2. Taxonomy (NCBI): domain Eukaryota; kingdom Metazoa; phylum Arthropoda; class Insecta; order Lepidoptera; family Sphingidae; genus Hyles; species Hyles euphorbiae. The sequence continues at coordinate 11,747,489 of CM041036.1, forward strand.
AATCTACGTCGATGCCATCATCAACCACATGACTGGCACATGGAATGAGAACGTTGGTACTGGCGGCAGTACCGCCAACTTTGGTCAATGGAGCTACCCCGCTGTACCTTATGGCAGGAATGACTTCAACTCTCCTATCTGTTTCATCTCCGGCAATGATTACACTTGCTGCCCTGATCGGGTTTGTAAATTTCAAATATTGTTCACATTAGTCATTTGTGCGCTCTTGATCTTTATTTAATTTGTAACAAGCCGTAATATCCAAGTGAAAATTTCATCAACTGCTTTGTCTTTGAAATATGTTTTCTGTTTGACCCCTGCATTTATTCAATTTTTTTTTAAATGTTTTTCTGTAATTTAATCCTTATCACTTATGTATTCTGTAGGTTCGTAACTGCGAGTTGTCCGGCTTGAAGGACTTGAACCAGGGCACCGAATACGTCCGCACACAAATCGTCAACTACATGAATAGACTTATCGACTTGGGTGTTGCTGGTTTCAGGTACATAACATCAACATTAATAAAGTATTTTTAGTGGAAATATATGGTTTACAATTGCAAGAAATATTCTTATATTTTCTGAATCTTGAACTATAAAATTCTACTTTCTTTCGATGATTTTTAAGATTTGCTTCAATATCTCTAGAATTGACGCAGCGAAGCACATGTGGCCTGGTGACCTCCGCATCATCTACGACCGTCTACGCAACCTCAACACTGCACACGGCTTCCCCTCCGGCGCCCGTCCTTACATCTACCAGGAAGTCATCGACCTTGGCGGTGAAGCTATCAGTCGTAACGAATACACTCCTTTGGCAGCGGTCACTGAATTCAGATTTGGCTTAGAACTTAGCCGCGCCTTCCAAAGAAACAATCAACTTAGATGGCTTGTCAACTGGGGACCTCAATGGGGACTTCTTGCTCATGGCGACGCCCTTACCTTCATCGACAACCATGACAACCAGAGAGGCCACGGAGCTGGTGGAAACATCCTTACTTACAAGCAAGCCAAGCAGTACAAAGGAGCTATTGCGTTCATGTTGGCACATCCTTACGGTGCAGTTCCTCAGTTAATGAGCAGCTATGACTTCCGCGACACTGAAGCTGGACCTCCGATGGACAGGAGTGGCAATATAATTTCTCCTTCTATTAATTCTGTAAGTATGGTTTATACTTTTTGTTTTCTATGATTAATATTTCTTTATTTATTTTACATTTGAATACTAATTAAATCAAAAATGTGTCAGTAGTGGTCTTACGGTCAAAGTAATTTCTGATAGACAACCAAGAGATGGGTATACTAGACAGAACGAAAGTTGGGGCAGCTTCGGAATCTCAAAGCTCAAAAGTGGATCATATTATTTCTCCTCTTATCCTATACTTATATTACTTCTGATGCTTCTACTGCTACCATTATAGTGACGCCAGATTGTGGTCTGGATCGGTAATAACATTCTATGATCAAAGTCGACACACCAATGAGGGTTGTCACGTATCAGCAATAATGGATAATCGTAAGACAACATTCGTTAAGTATCTCCTTAAATCTTAAGGGCTTTATTCCTGACAATTTATGTGAAATTACACACTGACTTGGATAATACAACTAATAGCAAAATATCTCAAATCTCTGTCCTTCAACAGGACAACTCTTGCGGCAATGGTTGGATTTGCGAACACAGATGGCGCCAGATCTACCAGATGGTTGCCTTCAGGAACGTCGCCGGCAACACCGCCGTTACCAACTGGTGGGACAACGGCAGCAACCAAATCGCTTTCTGCCGCGGCAACCAAGCCTTCGTCGCCTTTAACAACGACGGCTGGGATCTTAATCAGAACCTTCAGGTATATTCTGATAAGTTAATTTATAAAATAAGTTATTTCATGGTCCTTCTTAAAAACATTGTTTTTTCTTGGAAAAATATTTTTTTTGGTAAATCAGTAATGGGATAGTATATTTTTGCATTCATTTGCAGTTTAATTTCAAGTTAAAATTTTAGTCGTATTTGCAATGTCTTGAGGTCTGGCAGTTGACACTGTGAGCTTCTTCTGCGTAGATCTATCGCAAATACAGACTAGCTATTTAAATTTTTTTTTAAAATTAATAATCGTATTTGCAATGTTTGAATAAGTTTACAATTGAAACTTATTATATACCTGATTTGATTTTTGCATATTTAAATTAATAAAAATATATCATTCATGTACTTTTGACTCAATCTTCTTCTGTTGACAACCTCCTCGTTTTAAAGCTTGCTTGACGAGGAAAATTAAAATAAAGGATTAAAATCTCAATAATCTCAATATAATTAAACCTCTGCCTTTGTCTTATGACATGATAATTACGAGCAAAAATATATTTACCTATTTTGCTATAAAGCGCCACTTAGTATTGGTTTTAAGAAAGTTTTCTCCCACTCCATCAGACTTGCCTCCCAGCCGGTACGTACTGCGACGTGATCTCCGGCGAGAAGAGTGGCAACCGCTGTACCGGCAAGTCCGTGGTTGTGGGCAGCGACGGTAGAGCTCGTATCACTCTGGGAGCTAATGAGTTCGACATGGTATTGGCAATCCACAGGGGTACTGAAGTAAGTATAATAATTAATTCTTGATTTTTGTTAATTTCAGTATTGGCATAGGATCTCAGATAGTTCATGATATTAAAAACTTCTAAAAAATACTCAAGTTAAATGTCGATGAGACGATGAAGCCAGTGGTGCGATAAAATAACCGTCTTTGTATAGCAGGTCTGAAAAAAAATTGGTAAATCATTTAAGGACATACTTAATTAAGAAAACAACACCCATAATCAATTCATAGCAAGGAATCCCGAATAACTGAGGGATAATTATATACAAAGAAATTAAAAATGAATAAAAAATTAATGAATCATTTTTTCTTCCAGTCAAGACTGTAAATCAATGGAGAAGAAACGAAAGACTATGAAGACCTAACAGTCTGCTATTGTCGCGTTTTGTTTAATGTAACATAACGATGTCTAAATAGAAAAAATAAAAAATAAAATTTTTTATCACCCTAAAAACAATATTAATAATTTTAACCCCACCTCAATCCCATATTCAACAATCCAATAAAATAAATATATTTTGTTAGATTAACAAAAAATAAATAAATAATAACAAATAAAAATCACATACATAATCCTGACCTCACACTAAGATCGAGTCTTGTGTCATGGGTATCAGGAACTACTAGAGACTTTTTGGCCTCACAAACAACCCAACGCAAACAAATACCAGTCTGTGGATCACATAAATACGTGTCTCCGTAGAGGATCGAACCCGCGGCCCTACGTTTCACTGTTGGTGTCTGACCAACTGTGCCACGATGGTTGTCCAAAGTCATAATGTCATCGTGCTCAATTGTGTTTTCTATCTTCGCTTAAATAATCTAAGGGAATACGTGGAAAGGTAATCTTGAGCAACTTTCTTATTTGGCATTGATAACTTAGGATTTTTCAGTTAAGTGGCTACATTTAATAATAATAATAAAATAATAATAAAATCTTTATTTAAATAACATTACATGAAACAACTAGTATTACCAGAGGTATCCAAACTAGGCAAAGCCTGTAACTTGGAATACCAAAAACGAATACAAAATGAGAATTATCATATAAGGTGGCCCATTTAAATTTGAATTTGAATTTGTCTTTCGATTCTTCAAAAGCAATTTGTGAGCATTGCTATGAAAATCACAAAAGTAAATCAAGTTTTTGTGACATCGTCATTAATCAAGCCAATTAATTTCGTAAATTCAATGACTTTCTGAATAACTTCTCAATACCGTTTTATGATAAAAAGTCATTTTGCAGTTTCTGAAAGACAGACCCCAATTAAGTGGACTATAAAGATCTCGGTATTATTGACTCATCCATCTATTTTCTCTGTCATGTCTATGGGATCACACTTTATTAGTCTTAAAAAAAAACAATGATTTCATTGTAATAATAATAATAACACCCAACAGTCACATACATAGTCCTGACCCCACACTAAGATCGAGTCTTGTGTCGTGGGTATCAGGAACTACGAGAGACTTTTCGGTCTCACAAACACCCAGACCCGGAAGAAATATTTGTGGGCCGCACAAAAATTTCTCTCGGTGCGGGGATCGAACCCGCGGCCTCGCGTTTCACAGGCGGCGTCTAACACACTGCGCCACGGAGGTTGTCATGTTGTGTTTAAGTTACAAAACTAATAGCTTTATGGCAGTACGTGGTCAATATATCATTAGTTTAGTGATTGTGATTCGTGATTTTCATGGTGATCTGCGATGTGTTAAATTCGATACCTAGTATTCCACTATGTGGTAGTTCCGAAAATTTCTCGACAAGATTATGGGCAAACGTTGGCCAGTTATTGATAAGACTAATCATCGTCATTAGCCATTTGCAGTCAACTGCTGGAGATAGGCTTAAAGTACGCCACAAAGCCCGGTCGGCTGATTTATGAATCTGCCGCTAGTAACCCCGCAATCTGGCCAAAGGATGACCTAAATGAAACTAATAGCCAATGGATACCAAAATTCTGGCCAAAATACACCACACTAATCCAATGTGAAATTAAGAACTTCGCATACCATTGAAATTCCCGTGAAGATCTGACAGTGAGCCAAGTTCCTACCGATGTTTTCCATCACCATTACAGTGAGTGGCAATTAACTAATAACACAATAAATCCAATTGAAATGCATGTGTAAAATCTATTCAACGTGTAAAAATAGTCTAACAGAGGAGCATTTAGCTTCTCTCAATGCTCACCGAAATAATTTAATCTCTTTAAAATCCCATAACCAATCGGTCTAATTTCATTAAACTCGTTACTGGATTACGTAAATGCTTGCCGCCCACAATACGCGTTTGTCTATTAAATCTTTCACAAATCAATCACAAAACGGTGTAATGTGAATGAATCTTGCAAACAAGCAACGCACCGAGTAATAAATCGGACATTATCACAAACAAACTGACAGATTTGTACCCTGTTACCCGACAGCCAGCATTGAGTGGCCAAAGTAAATATTTTACCCGTCTAAAAATACCCGCCCGCGAATCTTTGCACGTGATTTATGGGGCATTAAAAACAGATTTTATTGTTAAGGAAACCGTTGATTTGACCGGCACGCGTTGTGAATTCGGTTGGAACGATGTCTTGTGTTTTTCATCGTTTTACGTTTAATTTATAAATTGAGGTTGAAACTTGAAACAAAAGGTAGTAAAAATACTTTATAAACGATTCAAACTGTATCCTTCCTTCATCGCACCTTTCTTGGTGCTACAATCATACAAAGTTGGCTCAACTATATTTTCTTCAGTAATTTTTCTGAATTAATTAGTTTATACTTACTTAATGCAGGAGGGTCTGAATTCAACGGTATATGGTTTTTCTTGTATCTGTATAGGTCTTTCTACCTGCGATAAATCCTTTCGGGGATAAGACTATTATTGTACCACACTGGTCTCATGCATGTAGATAGCACACACCTTGGAAATAGTTGTGTAGGAGTAACAGGTATTCTTACGTACATATAAGTAAAAGGAACGGTAGAAAAAGTCCTTAAATAAAACAGTTCAAGATTCTTTTCGAAGACTACTAAGAAGATTATAATGGTGAATTAATTTGTGTTTGTTCAGAATAATACACTGAAAACTATTCAAACTAAATCCTATGACATGCGGCATGCCATTGTTTCTGTGCAAGATTTAAAGCATAATGAATGTATTTGCTGAAGGGAAAACGTTTGTTAAGATAACAAATATAATAAATGTATGTAGCTAAGTATATAAGGTATATACCTAATAATACCTGAATCTTTTTGTACATATTCTTAGATATATTAGAAGTAACATTGATTTATTTAAGCAACAGTTTTTTACGGATGATAAAAATAATGATTGGCCAAAAACAAAACTTTTATAAAAAAAAACTATATTAATAATATTTTGGCCTCAATTTGAAAAGTGTATCTGCAACTAGGCGGAGCTGGGCCGAACCGCTATATAAAAAAGGTAAATCTGATAAAATAACATGTAATATTTTATAAAAAGTCAAATTACCAGGGTCCGTATGAATAAAGTTCATGTAATATAAGCGATGCGCGCAATATCTAAGTTTCTATTACCTTTTCTCGCCGGGACGTTTACCTTTAGTATTTCGTAGTCGGCACGTACTAAGAATAGCACCTACCTACGTTTTACGAGGCAGCCGAACTGAAATCTCTGAGGGCAGTCCATAGTGTTTCGGATAGGCCTTTTCATTTTATTCCACTTGCACGAAACTAATACGGCCATTTTGAAATTGGGTCTCGTTGAATGCAAGATTAGGTTCATCCAGTCAGGATTGAAGTTTATTTTAGGGTATTGTAGCCTCCGTGACCTTTTCTTCTAAAGACTGCCCATGAAATTACATAGCAATTGTTCGAATACTCGTATTGCGCCCGATCAAATGTGATTTGTAAATTGAATTTTTGTGTTGTGTATTGTAGATTGTATCGTAGTTGAAACCATCTCATGAATAATGATGCTCAAGGCAATAATTACTTAAACGTAATGAATGGCTATATTTACAACTGGTTATGACATTTTTTTGGTCTATTTCGGAAAGAGTAGAACAAATTCCAAATATTTATCCGATATTTTTCTTTATATTATTATTATTTTTATTATTTTAGCAATATAATCAAGAGTGTAAAAGTATAAATTTTACAATTTGCAAGCTTCATTATAGACCAAGAGCCCGTGGCCGCCAGACTTTCGTAATTTTATAAAAATTGAAAGTTTGTCTGCGTATGGCTCTAACATAGGCATCACACAATCAGCTATTATGAAGTTCCGATCGTAGTTGCTTTGGAAGTTATGAGCTTCAATGTTTCTGACAAGGTGAAAGAACCATCAACACTGTCTCAATACCAAGAAAATATTTATTTATAGTTGCCTTAATAAAATATATAAAATTCAGCTTTTATAAAATTACGAAGGTCTGGCAGCCACGGGCTCTTGATCTATTATAACTCAAAAATTTAATTTTTCCATTATTTTTCAATTTAGTTTTTATTTTCCGAAAAATTGATTTTTCCGGAAATTACACAACACTAACAGAACCAATTAAAATATTATGTTATTATTAAAGTTAGATGTCGTAACACTTCTGACGCAATATTATATACTATTGTTAGCAATTACCAAAAACAAATTAACTATTGTTTAGTTAATTTACCGGATCAAATGTAGGTACTTTATTTATCTTGAGAAAGAATATTTTTATAGATAAATGCTTTAATAGTATTATAACTTAACCGTCAGTACGCTATCATATTTTTATACAGTTTTACGTACATTTATTGTGTGATACACGCGTACGCCATTATGTTAAGCTGTGACAACTATCTATATTTGTAGATACGGCCACTTGCGGTATTTTAGAAGTAGTAACATAGCTAAGCTTCCAAAAAACTTACAGCAGACATGTCGCTTGAAATTCATAAACTTTTAACTGAAATGTTATAAATAAACAAGTCGTATGCAAAAACTAATCTTTCAACTCATCTAACATCAGCGTACATAGTCAACGTACATTAAATGCATATTAACTTTAACTCATACTAAACATTTTGAATACAGTAATGGTATTTGGTACTTTATAATAAGAAAAGAAAAAAATGTATGGAATAAAAAACATTAAAAACAGTGCACACTGCATACCAGTTTCTGTTAATAAAACCTTACCTTTTGTTTTTGTTAATAAAACTTTGGATATTCACCAAAACTTACACAATCTGGTGTCATCCCGCTTCGGATTTGTTAGAAATCAGGAATCAAAGCCGGGTATATCTTGAAATTACTTAAACTAGTGGTCGCCTAGCGGTCGAAATTCGACCAAATCAAGAAGAGAAAAAGTTTTTACCTGTATGATGATGTTGTTATTCTGATAATTCGTGCACATTTAAATGTACCTATCTCTCAAAATTAGATATATATCCTGAAGTATATGCAATTACTAAAATCGTAAACTACATTAATTGTTTTAAACCAGCAATAGCAAAATATATATTTTTCTGTACCTGAATGTTGTTATTGCAGATTGCTGCTACAGAACTTTCTTTATACATATAATTAATGATAGCGCTCAGTATTTCACGTAGTATTCGTCAAATAAATCTTTTCTGTTTGATATTCAACAAAACCACAGTAAACATTTTTTTCTGATTGACATTCAACTACATATTATATGTCTATAATAAAGCAAAGAAACAATTTGACCAAAGAGTATGTATACGTGTACAAATACTTGTGTATGCGTGTGTCAAAATGCTGGTTTATTTATTGATTTAATGTACTTTTTATGCATTATTTTTAAAATCTTGTTTTATATTACATTTAATATTAGGCTTAATATTAATATTATTGCCTCATTTAAAATTAATATTCTCTTTTAATATTAATATTATTACCTCATTAGGCAAATAAAACCTTTTTTTTTATATGTCTATGTCAGAAGAACAAAATGAAAAAGAAAAGAAACAATTTGACACCAGAGTATGTATACTTGTGTATGGATGTGTGTGTGAAATGCATGGCAGTGTGTGTAATGTTCTATTTTTTGATTTAATGTACTTTATAAGCATTATTATTGAAAAATATTAGCATTCTCCACTTCTCCTACACATAAACTATCAGTGTGCCAAATTTTATGCTCCTGCGTCCGCGCAATTTTCGTAAAAAGGGATCCAAAGTTTTTGCATCACGTATTAATATATAGATTATCTTATCCATTTCTAAATTCTAAATAAAATACAAAGCAATGAGCGCGTTAAAACTTATATCTTTGGCGCGAAGCGAGTTATATGGCGGGCTTTTTGACATTTCAGTTTCTAAATAGTGAAGGATTCTATGCAAAGGTGTTCCCGTCTTACAGCCTTATGAACACGCCCATTAAATAGTATGGTATTATTTAATCATTATAAACAATATTTAGATAGTAAATTATGAGACACAGTACATTCACTAATTGTGTCGTAATATTATTAAATATTATGTTCTCTTAATTCACAATAATATAGTTTTCGTAATAAATATAATCCAGTGGTGGGTAGTTTGTGGTTGCTTGCCTTTTGCTGGGTACGCCATTTTGTATAGTATTGTTTCGCAACGCATGACGCGTGCTACGCCGCCGCCAAGCTGAATATTCGGCTAAATTATTCGTGTATAATTGTGGACTATCTGTGCAAAGTGGTGTTTGGTGGGTCTATAGCCACCACCGTCGTCTTCGTCAACCATTTAGCTTCGGGAACGGAACTCCGGTGAGTTAGCTTGACATAATATTTTACTTTTCACCTGGATCTTTTTTGTTTCGTTTACGTTTCTATACACATTTCGATTCAATAAGTGTGTACAAATCACTTAACATATTATGTCGATTTAATTGTCTAATGTTATTGTTCTTCACCAGTCTATATTGTTATATTGTATCTCAATCGTACTCACGATTGTAGAGAAGGCCCGTGCCCTGCAGTGGGACGTATATGGGCTGATACAGGCAGTCTGTATTAACTAGACAGTATAAACAAAAAATCCTTCTCCTTTGCTCTGCATGACCTACTGTTTCAACAAACAATATTTTTTCTAAATTTCCCAAGACATTACCACGCGGGTCTAATTCGGTGAGTTTTGGCGGAAAGTTGTCTTTAATAAAACAACTAGGTGAAAGTTTGTGGAAAGTTTTACATCTTGTAAGAAACGATCGACACTTACAGTTGCTGTTACACGTTGTAAACATTTACAAACGTTTATGTACAGTGTTTTCAATAGTTCAAAAAATATTTAATCGTTCACTGGTGGTAGGTCTCTCATATATGAGCGGCCGCCTGTGTAGGTACCACTGCAACGTCTATTTCTCCCGCAAAACATCAGCGTAAATGCACTGTTGTGTTTCCGTGTGAAGGACATTGTAGCCAGAGTAACTACTGGGCATATTGAAGACTTAACATCTTTGTCTCAGGATGGCGAGCGCAGTGGAATGTCAAGCGTTGCTTTGTAATTCGTGGTGTTGTTTGGTTTACTACTGTTCATGAGCAGTCGTATCGCTTACCATTAGACGAAAGGAATGCTCGTCTCACCACTCCTTGCGATTAATAAAGTGTCGGAATATAGACTGACACCTGCACGCATTACCGTAGCGGGCTCTGTAGGTACACGGAGGATATTTGAACCAATACAATTCATTTACCACCAACTATCTTTCCTACTTCGATATCAAACGTATGTATAATCAATTCGTGACCCACTTGGAAATGTTGGTTTCACCATGACTTTTTCTCAGAAATGACTAATTAAGGCTATCGATTCACGATCGGAGCGCGTACGCCAAGTAATTGTTAGTTTGAAATTCCAAATCGTTTTGTTCAGAGAACCGTAATTACACTTAGGCCAAGTCATATAATTTTGTATTCTGGGGCAGGCCATGTCAGGTTAGGAAAAATAAACAGAAATGCAATCATGCGCAGTTAACTTTTGAATAAATAATATAAGCGAATAAAGGCATAAATATTATATTTAACATGTCAAAGTTCCGTAGATGGTGTACTTAAAATAACAGTTACACCTAACTTCCAATTTACCGTAATAAATAATAAGTAGCACTAAATATTAATTTATTTGATGACGTATTTGAGGTCCGTCGACAAACAATACTTATATAAATTATATTAAACTTTTCCCTATACTTAATCTGAACTGCACTGCAGTTTAAATAAAATACATTACAGTCACTTTGCAATAATAAAATAAAATAAAAAACAGAGCACAAATAACACAGCAAAATAAGATTAAACAACAAACAAATATTTTACTCTAAACTAAAGACAACATATAAATTTCATGTTCGTTATAAAACGCATAGTTTTTTCTAAATTGTAGTCAAAGAGAATTTCTTTTTACGTACAGCATTGCTTTCATGTACACTAATATATGTTTTCGTTTTGGAGATATAAAGCTGAGTGTTTTTTCTTTTGTACCGTCAATGCGGAGACGGCACTTAACTCTACTAAATGCCGTTTCACTTCTCCACACTAAATCTTTTCAGAGCTTCGTCGGCTATTCAATGTTAAATTACCTGGCAGTTTTGCTTTTTGTGTATGCCCTTTTGAAACGCGGTTACGATAATATTTGATTTATATTTCGCTGTAAAGAGTAATTGTTGAGGTAAATGCCGATAGATGTCGCTATTAGGGTTTGTTGTGTTAAGAAGGATTCGTCTATAATTCATTTAAGTTAAAGATACTAGGTAAATATAAAAATGGATAGGAAACGTAATGAAGTCATAATGATACACAAATGATTATTTGGCGAAAGCCAAAACTGACAAATAAAACTGCGCGTTGTCCACCTATCCATCATTTAAATGATAGAGTTAATGACCGGTGAATAACTACTACTGTCTACCTAAAATACTATTTTAATCAAGACAAATTTAAAAACTATTGTAGTAAATCGAATGTTTTGTCTTCTTCGCTCAAACTGAATCTAAAAGTAATTGGAAAGGAACAAAACATGTAATATATACAGGTTTTAAAACTGTCTATGAATAAGACTGCAAGAGATATACAGGGTATCTTAAGACTCCTACTGAAAACGAAGCCCGGTGGTAGTTTTAATGACATCAGACACATTGCAAGAGAAAATGTTGAAAAAAAATCAACAATTTTTTTTGTTATTTTTTTGCCTATGGTCGTATTTGGATGGTAAATTTATTTTTTTCCTAAAATAATAGTATATACCCTTTTATTTATAAGGACTCTAAGGTATAAAAGAGTTAAAATTATTATTTTATCAAAAACTATGGATTTACCACCCAAAAATTACGATAATTAAAAATCATAAAAAAAAAATCGTTACGTTTTTTTCCAAAAATTTAAGTTGCATTGTGTTTGTACTCATTAAAACTACCGTTTTCGTGCTCCGTTTTCGGTAGCAGTCTTGATATACCTAGTATACTATGATGGCTACGAGGATGGATTATAGAGAGAAAGAGAAGGAGAGTCATTTTCATTGACTTAACCAAATATGCCAGTAAAGCAATTAGCTCACGTCTGGGAATTGAACTCAAGCGCGTTGCATGCCCAGACGCTTCAGAGAAAGTCCGATGCAACAAGAACAACGCGGTCATTGACGCTATATAGGGTTTATTCGTAGCTGAAAACGAAGCCGAGTAGTAGTTTCAGTAGTAATATTATTATTAATATCAATGCAACTGAAAACTCACATAAAACGCGACCACTTTTGTAATATTTGAAATAAAATTGTATTTGGGTGGTAAATCCGTACTTGTTACTAGAATAATAATTTAAACGCTTGCCTACCATAGCTTTTAAAATTAAAATGATATAAATTTATGTTTTAGGAAAACTATGTATTTACCAACCAAATACAACGATAGGAAAAAACGACCTTTTTTGTCCAATTTTTTAGTTGCGTTGCCTCTGAAGTTAATTTTCATTCTTCTGAAAATATTCTGAAGTTGTTTTCGGTCGCAGTTCGGGTATAACCTGCATAAATAACTCATTTTAATTTCTTCGTTAATTTAGGACGGTGATTCTTTTGTTTTTGCAGACTTGATTGCAAGCCGTTAAAAAATCATAACTGAGTTATCCTAAACAACTCTCTTTGTTTAATCGAGTTCAGCGCCACCTCTCGGGATTGAAACGCGATCGGAAAGATAATTTATACAAAACTTCTGAAGTGCGTATGGGAAAATGAAGCAACTGTTTTAGAGATGGATTTTCCTTTCGATTCGTCTCGCTATTGGATAGGAAACGGATAAATATTTATGAAATTGAACTGCGAGCAGTTTGTATTAGCCTATATAAGTGGAACTAAAGTTTCGTTTAATATCTGACGGCAGATAACGTACAAAAAACAATTTTAATTCCCAAACATAACTAGATAGCCGTATAAGGGAATAACAATTTCATTCAGCGATATAATGATATACTATATTATAGTACGTATTTGTTGATCGGACTATTAAAATATTTATACAATAGTAATGTAATAAAATTGCCCCATAGAGGCAGTCTGTCTTTAAAATTAAATAAACTATTATTATAAAAGATATTTTAGTACCTATATAAATCTATCCAGTTCGGGAAGTCCATGGACAAAGTAAAAAAAGAACTCCCAAAACAGATTTCCGATTCACACGAGTCGGAATTCATTTCGCGTTTCGCTCCATCAAAGTTGGACGACGATTGTTTTAAAACGTTTGAACATGCATATTTCGAATATTTCGGTGGATTCACGTTTATATAGAGATTAAACGGTGTATGTAGTATATCAGAGTAAAATCGTGTGTGTACTAAATATAATGTATTGAGTTTACTTATAGTGAATTCTTCTTTCTTTCTCTTCAGTCGCAAAAATACTGCTGAACATACGCTTCCCTCATGGATCGTTACATAGTCCTGACTCCTGTTGTTAGTGGTCTACATCCAGCGACTTATGCGACGTCAACCTGGTCGTCCGCCCACCTTGTAGGTCTCCACGCCAGAACCTTTCGGCCCGAACAGCCACTTTGATTTGCTAATTCTGAAGTATAGTACAATAATAAAGTAGCAATAATAGAAATACAATAAAACAGTGTACTGCTCTTTAAATAAAATTACTCGTAACATCGTATTTTTACACGCTTTATATTAGCTTCACTTGTATGTTTGTATGTTTGTATGTTTGTATGTTTGTATGTTTGTATGTTTGTATGTTTGTTTGTAACCGATTTCTTTGGGCGCGATTTTGACCCACTTTAAACGGCCAGATTTCGTTCAAATTTTGCACACCTGTCAAAGACCGATGACAATACAATAATTCGATTAAAATATATAATTATCCTGATTAGATTCGCCAGGATTAATTATTCTTATAATTGATGACCATTGCTACATTCATCGCTAGATGGCGTTAACATTGTATTCTTCAAGTGTCAAATGTTACTACTGACCAACAGATGGCGTTATTGATTGGAAATATAGCCGTAGATGGATGTTTTTAGTCAAAACAATTATATAATAGTTAAAAAAAACTAAAATACACGCTTTAATAAGATATACAACTAAAAAAGTAAAAATAATTGATACTGAATTTAAGATAAGAAAATGGAGTAAAATACATATATTTTATTGTTACAAAGCGTGGGGTGCAGGAGGATAAGTAATTGTTGTAAACACCCCACGCTTTGTAACAATAAAATATATGTATTTTACTCCATTTTCTTATCTTAAATTCAGTATCAATTATTTTTACTTTTTTAGTTGTATATCTTATTAAAGCGTGTATTTTAGTTTTTTTTAACTATTATATATTTTATGTACGGCGTAGCAAAACCAAACAATATCATGAATCACAAAGCAATGCTTGGCATTCCCATGCGCTCGCCATCTTGAGAACATAACAGTGTATTTACTTTGCTGTTTGGCGCGAAAATGTATTTATTGCTTTTTGAATAAGATTATTCATAAAATCGTGTAATTTTCTGTTAAATATCATACCGCCAAAGCTAAGAAGCTACATAATAAATGTGTGCTTTTTCAGTTTGGTATTATATCACACATGAATTGCTCGGGTCTGGAATTTCAGTATAGCATGGTGATAGGGCACATAGCTCGTAGAACCGATGGCCGTTGGGGCCAAAAGGTTCTCGAGTGGAGGCCACGTACAGGCAAGCGAAATGTCGGACGCCCGCCTACAAGGTGGACGGACGATCTGACTAAGGTCGCAGGAAGTCGCTGGATGCAGGCCGCTTCCAACAGGTCATTGTGGAGATCCTTGGGGGAGGCCTATGTTCAGCAGTGGATTTCCTGTGGCTGATATGATGATGATGATGATGGTGATAGGCCGGATACTAATTACAATTTAGGATAGAAATAAGCTTAGCGTTCTGTAAATGGTTGTCTGCCTACAACCATCGTATTCGCTGCAATCATTTGCTGAACGGTAAAGTCGCTTCACTGAAACTAAACGGAATCATTAACTTCTCTTATGCATGTAGAATAACTATTGTGCTTCAAAATCAAACCTAATCAATCATTGAAATAAAACTACTATCACCCTGTAACCACGAAAGCTGTAAAGGAACCGACATGACGGAATATATAAAAAAAACAACATTAAACCAAATCCGATTATTATTTCAGTGTGTTACTACAAACAAATTTCATAAGTGGATAAACCACATCTTAGTGTTTACGTTGAATATTTGTATTTCTACAATAAATCTACGCAAAGTAACTTAAAAAAGAAATATTAAAACGAAAGATCACAAACCTTGGTTCTACGCGTATACAAAACTTTAAAATCAACTAAATTGTATTCAGATATACAAAACAAACAAATGAAAGCAGCGTCTCCATTCACGCAGGTAAGTTTCACTTCTGAAAGCACTTGCTCTATGACTCGGCGAGTCCGGAGTCCCGGTCGCTCAGTTCATGTCTCAGGGCTCAGTCGTTCAGCGGTTTCCTTCAGCGACAGTCGCGCGCGGCCCGCCCACCGCGTATTACATTTTTAATAAGCTTCGGAAGGCGAAAACTGTATGTGAAATTATCGAATGCATTTTTGAATAATTCTTTATAAAGTGTGGATAGATTTGCGCTACAAATGTATGGTGGACGTTTTCATATTTTATAAAGTGTTTTTAAATTGTTTGAATTGTACGTGCTTCGAACATACAGGGAGGGCGTCCTGACAGTTTTCTTTTGGAGAGGTGAGCTATTGTGGTTTAAGTTTTAATTTAAATTCTAAACTTTTTATTGGTTTTTAGTACTTGAATTAATGGCAATGGTTTTTATTGACTTTTTTGCAACGTGCGCATTGAAAACAGGAGATCTTTTCGAATAGAGGACGTAGAGAGAAAAATATGACAAAACTTTTTTCTCTGCTGTATGAAAGTACTCAAAAGTGACATCATAATATATTTACATGGATTAAAAGCTATAGTTAGCTATAGTAATTAATTAAAATAAATGAATGAAGTATCACAAGATAATTAAGTTCCATATTTGCCTACCTACTACTTTGTTGTCGGGGTTTAAAATGTTATTTAATTTTATGGTTAGAAATATACCTATTTCCGATAAAGTAATTAAACATGGTTATGTCAAATTCCGTCATACAGTGTTTTTGACATCAATATCACAATATGACAATGCTGTCAAAAATATGCGTCTTTATTAAATTAGTTGGTTTATGGATTAACAAATTTTTATCAAAATACCAGTAAAAAGGGGGAAAATTATGCAATGGCGGTAGTTTTAAGCATTTGCGATAACAGTACATTAAATAATGTTGCCAAATAATCGTCACATTAAAACAAACCTATTCTTTAAAAAAAAAATCTATTTAAATTATTCTACAACGAAGATTAAGCGCTAAATAGATAGTCACACTTAAACACAATTTCCACGGCTTTATCTGTATCTGTATCGGCCCATATACGTCCCACTGCGGGGAACGGGCCTATTCTACAATCAAGAGTTCGATTGAGAGTGGTTAAGCCATATAGTCCACAATGCTAGCTTAGTGCGGATTGGCGGAATTTACACACGATAAAAAATATCCGTGTGTTTGATACAAATTGTTAGGGGAACCAAAGTAATGTAAGTTATATTAATATTTTATTCGTGACTTGCCACATGGTTGTGTCGCTTCCTTGACTAATAGTTGCGAACTACTTTATATCTTGTTAAACTTAAAACTATTCTACAGACACCCTTTATAATTAAAAGTTCTGTGAGTTTAATATCTGGTGTCTATAGTTATACTCTTTTGTTATATAGGAAGTCTACTTTCATGCTTTTATTAATTTGAGAAGGAAATTATTTCTATAAAACATTGACATACGGAGGGGTATTGCTTAGATAAAATAATTTCTCATCAATGATATAGATTTCTGTTACGATTTCGAACAGAGGGTACATAATTTAAACTATAGCTATATCTATATAACGATATGTATGAAATACAAGGAAATATTGTTAATAATCTTTGTATTTGAAGTCGCAACCACTATAAACAGGTTGATACTTTGGCAGCCACGTCTAGGTTGTTACCAACAGGGCATCATGCACTTGGTATTCTTGCAGCAAAATAGCGAGTTATGGTAAATCATGTACCCTTAAGATAGAGTATTGAGTAGTATAGTAAACGACTATATTTCCCAACTATTTATTTATAACAGAACCTAGGACTTTTGGAACAGTTAAAACCATGGACTGGCACATGCCATAGCTTGATGTTTTCCTAGATAATATAGGAAGTGGGCAAACTCGTCATTGAAATTGAGATAATCAAACAATAGCTTCAATATCCAGAACGTTTGGTAAAATAACAATAAGTCAAATTATTTACTATAATACATTACAGTCGGTATTGCTTAACAACGGAGCAATCGTATTTGGAATTAAAAAACAACCTTTAATAGTTTCATAGAATTTATTACACCTTGTAATAGCAGTTAGGAGATAACTTCTTACATCATAATAATGTTTTATTTTTTATCATTATACTGCTTACCTAATAGATATATTACCACACTGTATACATCCAGAAGAATTTCTATGGTATGTAAAAGTCCACCATTCGCAATAGGCCTAACCATTCTCAATCGTACTCTCGAGGCCCGTACCCTACAGTAAGACCTATATGGGCTTATACAGATAACAAAAACATATATATTGATACATTAGGTTCGTTGTAGTCAATTTACGAAACAAAAACATAGCGACATTAAGTACTATTGGATATTATTTGATTGACCGTTTACTTTCGGCGGTCGATTATTCGAAAGGTCACCTACATTACTTGTGTTTCGGTTAGCTACGCTCGGACTTTAACGAAACGGCTTAAATTGTGAGTAATTTGTCAAATACATTGTATTGTTCATACACTTCTGTTATTACGTCATACTGATGCAAGACATGTATCGTTTGATAATTTAAAATTTCCTGGTAATGTTTATTAAAGTTATATTCTAAATTATATATATTTCCTCTCCATGGCGAGACGAGCATGACATTCATTGACATTCATTCACTGGTGGTAGGTCTCTCATATGTGAGAGGCCATCTGGGTAGGTACCATCGCAATGTCTATTTCTCCCGTGAAACAACACTGCGTAAGTGCACTGTTGTGTTTCGGATCGAAGGACATTGTAGCCAGAGTAACTACTGGACATATTGAGACTTAACATCTTATGTCTCAGGATGGCGAGCGCAGTGGAATGTTGCTACTGTTATGAGCGGTCGTATCGCTTACCATCAGGCGAAAGGCTTGCTCGTCTCGTCATTCATAGCAATAAAAAAAAAACATCTGATGCGATAGACCGCCCATGGACAGTAGCAATACTTGGCATTCCACCGCGCTCGCCATTCTGAGACATAAGATGTGAAATCTCAATGTGTCCAGTAGTTACTCTGGCTACAATGTCTTTCAAACCGGAACACATTGCGGTGGAGGCGGCCTCTCACATATGCAGAAAACTCTCATGTTAACTTTGTATAAATAAATAGACCCAATTTTTATGTATTTATTTATATGGTAAATGCGGGCATATTGCGACAGAGAAAGAAGACAAATTAACACACATACAGGAGGATTATACAGAAGGGCGCCTGGGTAGGTACAACCGCAATGTCTATTTCTACCGCCAAACAGCAGTATAAATGTACTATTGCCTTACGGTTTGAAGAACATTGGAGATAGGATAACTACTGGACATATTAAAACCCAACATCTTATATCTCAGGATGGCGAGCCCGGTGGAATACCAAGCGTTGCTTTGTAATTAATGGTGTTGTTTGGTTTTACTACTGTCCATATGCGGTAGTATTGCTTACCATCAGGAGTAATAAAAATAAATAAAAAAAGGCAATAAAAAAAAGATGCATGTTGCATACAGTATGTATTGATGAATACATAACTCTGCTCTATCCTTGCATAATACTACTTTGTGAACTTACATCAAACTTTTCATGCATTCTCTTCAGTTTAGGGTAGTCTTGACCTTATAAACATGTAATGAAGTATTTGAATTCATACTGCATATTCAAAATAAATTCAGTTTTTTAATTACACAAAGAGACATAAAATTACGCGTTGTTTGCATAGCCGCAAAGATTGTTGCCAGTAATGTTTCAATGCAAAACAGGATGAGCTGTGAATTATAAATAACTGTTTATTTATAAAGCCAATTATGCGGTGCAAAGACTTGTGAGATTGTGTAAATGTGATTGTTTTACGACCAAACTTCTTGTGGTTGGTTTTAATATATGTATCTTTATCAGTCCAATAATATATGTATGTACCAACTCAGGGCACCGGCCTCTACAATCGAGTGTACGATTGAGAGGGAAGAGAAGAGAAAATTAAAATACACGTAAATTCTAATATCTTCGGCAGCTTTTAACCGATTTTAGTGATTTCTTTTTCCTTGGAAAAAACGTATATTATTATTAAATTAAATTACTATTTTTTTATGTTGGTACTACATGGTGACTGCAATATTAGATAGTTAGTGAAGTATTATAATGAACTGTATAAGTTTATAACTTACGCTTAATGTTTAGGCCATAGTTCATTACACTGATAGAGATTGAAATGAGAGAGTTCACATAATATAGAAAATATTATTAAGATCGCTATGGTATGTCGGTTTCCTCACAACGTTTTCCTTCATCGTTAATTAACTATCATTGCGATAATTACTAATTAGTGTGATAATGAACCATCATTACACCCACGACTCTGAAAACTAAAAAGTCAGACGTGTTTTGATTTTGAACCTATGGGTAAGTGAAGTACAGTCTTGATAGCAATGATCACCGACATCTGATAACCAATCCCAGTCAGTCCACACATACATATTTTTTTGGTAAGCTCGAAACCGGTTTTATACACATATTGAACTCGAAGTAGGAGTATGAATGCACTGTTTTGTTCCGGACTCTGGTATGAAGGAAATTGTAGCCAGAGTAACTACTGGACATATTCAGTCTTAACATCGTATGTCTTAGGATGGCGAGCACAGTGGGATGCTAAGGATCACTTTGTCAGTATTAGCCCATATACGTCCCACTGCAGGGCACAGGCCTACTCTACGATCGACAGTACGATTGAGAGTGGTTAGGCCATATAGTCCACCACGCTGGCCTATATGTTTGCAGGTTTCCTCACTATGTTTTCCTTCACCGTTTTGGTGAGTGGTGATTGACTATCAATACACACATGACTCCGATAAGTCAGAGGCGTGTCCTGGGATTCGAACCCCCGACCACTGATAACATGTTGGCAGTCGCGTCTAGTCCGTTTACCAATAGGCCACCACTTCACTTTGTAATTCATGCCATTGTTTAGTTTTGCCTGCATCTCTTATCATCATTCATTACAAAAAAATAAGATATTCGTCTGAGTTGCTATGATGGGATTTTCTTTGTTGAATTTGATAGTCTCTTTCATACCACCGTTCATATCTAAAGAGACGGTTTTGATGAATAAGATAGTAAACATATAAAAATAAAGATGAAATCTTCCCCAACTAAAGCGAAAGAAAATATTTCACATTGCCGCAGGATGTACGCCGGCCGTTCTTAATTTTGTTGGTTAATTAGCGAATTTAATAATTCCTCAACATTATGCTGAGTAGTGAAGGGATTTAAACTTGGCTGTGTTTCAGTAATTTTCAGTTTTTGGTAATCCTTAGATAATAGTTTTTAAAGAATGTTTTTATACTAACAAGAAATATTTTATACTACTGGAAATGTTGAGACTTATTTTATGTCTCAGGATGGCGTGCGCAGTAGAATGCCAAGCATTGCTTTGTTCAAGGTATTGTATCGCTTAGCATCAGTTGAGCAGCGTGCTAGTCTCGCCATTCATTGCAATAAAAATAATTGGCATAGGCTTAGAATTTCTTAGCTTCCTAAATCAGAAACGGCACTGGGCGTGAAACAAGAAAGTCTTTGTAACAAGAAGGAGGATATTACTTATTGTATCCGTTTAGTTAGTCACTCTTACATATTATGTTATATTTCTCATTATCGACAAAACCCAGCGAGTGACAACCATGGCTAAGAAAACCAGGTAGTACTGGTTATTACGAATTAAAATAAAACACGATTTTTCATAATTGAAACATGTTTTAACATTATTTTTTTGTTTGTTATACAGAGTAATGTAACGCTAATTAAAATCAACTGACTAGCGGTCGATAACACCTATTGTTACAATGCATATCATGGTTTACATTGCGGGTTAACTTCATAGAAAATATTTAAAAGAATTTCTCGCTTATGTTGACGTACAATATTATGATTTCTTCGAGAGCGTTCACTTTACGTCTTGTCTATCAGCCAACAGCACATACACCTATACTCTACATATACATGTATATAAAATACCCAATCTCCGATGCATACGAAAGCTGGACAGTAAAACCCATTGGGATACGCTATTCTTTGGAAATGGAAAACATCTTCGTACGTAGTAGAAATGCTCGCGAAATCTTCGGACGCGCTTGAGATCTATTGTTGTGTATAGCTTTTTGTTAGAATTCAGATTGTGCAAAACTCTTGGAACGTCACAGTGACGTCAGAAACCGTCAAAAGTGTTAGCAAACTGTACATGAGATAAGCAATTAAACAGATTTGAATAAAATTCGCGTTGTGCTGTTTATCTCTTTGGATATTATGACGTCAGAGTTTCTGAGATTTTATACAAATTTTTGTCAAGAATTAATGGAGTAAGAATTATAAGACTAACTGCTTTGCCAAAAATTCTTCGTTTTGATAATGTGACTTTAATAATAAGCATAATCTTATCTTATTTTTGTATGTTAATGTATGTTTTGCGAGTGTGTGCTTCCTATTATGTGGTCAACTTTATTCATTATAGCTGTCTGCTAATATAGACTCTTAAAATGTAAGGCCTGATTCATAGATAGATTAAACACCTATTATTGTCAATTCGAATGACTTTTGTATGTTAATAAGGAGGATAGTCATATAAAGAGTTATAGTTAAAGCCATCTTATAACCAAAACCCAGTCTCACAATTCGCAATGATCGAACCAACCCAATGGGATCACAAAATCCCATATCATTAAAATCCACTAGGCTAAGGTTAACCGCCTATATTAATGAAGTCCAACCGCAACTTAACTACAGTAATTATTTATTGTTCACAAACATGTGAGTGCCTGGACTGTTTTAATTAGATTATTATATAATTCTGCCCGCTAAGCCACGAGGCACGATGGTCCCGAATGACTTGGGAATTGGCCTGAGTTTGTTTAGCTCTAATTGCGTCGTGTTGTGTGCTCGTATATCGCAGATTTGGCCTTTGTATTTATACTGAAATCTACTGTTATTTATTTTTAACGTTTTTGTAATTCGATATTTAAATTTCCAGTAAATGTTAATATTATTGAGTGTTTTTGCGAGAAACCTTTCATGCATGAAATATCGAAATTAATGAAATTGAAATACATGTTTATTATAAGTAATTATATTTTATCAGATATTTTGCATTTTATTTTAGCTCGTGAAATGTTTTAAAGAGTAGCACGAATCATGATAGAATATATAATATTGATATTACTTTGCTCTTTAGACTGCTATTAATAATATTAAATTAGGAAAAGAAATAAATTAATAGTTTTTTTTAGTGTCTCGTTGGTGCAGTTGTTCTGCGGTACTATTGCTGTACTGAAATTTCAGGTTCGAATCCTGGGTTGGATCAAGCGATAATATTAGATTCATTATTAACTCAGAGTCAGGAATTGTGCCCGATATGGTGATAGGCTTGCTCTCTATTACATCTGGATACGACGGAATATGCAAGGCGAAACGTGGGCGTCCTAGTTACTACTAGGACGCCCACGAAAGGGGTACTCCCCTTCTGGGTAAAAGGCATGAAGTTCCTACAAAGAAAAATCCCAACATTCGCTCACTAATTCAGCTTATTGTGACGTTCCTCGCGAAATTAAGGGAAAAAGGATAAAATACCACGATAATGAGCTTACGCATTTGTCGTTTGGATTCGCGGGGAATTTTCTTATCGAGACAATTTCTTAAACGAAAGTGATAATAAGGGTTCGTTATTTTCATAATGAAACTTCTTTTGTGTGAGAAAATGTATTTTATGCATAGCTTAACGTTATTACCGATAAAGTAGACGTTGTATATCGAGCGTTTTTCAATAAGTGACCTATTAAATCACTGTGACGGTTCATTTAACTCAATCTTTGGCTCTTACAGGCATAGATTTTTCATTTGTAGTGCTTTTACTGAAGAATATTAGGCGGATTAATAAGAAACTTATAGTTTGTAACATTTAATAAATAAATTCACCCAACAGCCAAATATAAAGTCCCGACCATACACTAAGATCGAGTCTTGTTTTGTGGGTATACGAGAGAGAACAAGAGACTTTTCGGTTTCACAAACATCTAGACCCGAACCAAAATCCTGATGAACACACAAATATTAATCTGGGTGTGGGGAACCCGCGGCCTAACCTTTTTCAACCGGTGTCTTAACAACTGCACCACGGAGGCTGTCTGTACTGAGGATATTAACGAGTTGAGAATAGTATCTTAAGGTGTATGTATTTTATTAAATTGATTATAAATAAGTAATACTCATCAAAGTATACGTTTTCGTGTGAAAATAATTCTAAAACGTATCCACACTAAATTAATAATCCACACTATTATATTACTAAGTAGCAAGCATTTATGTAGCATATTTTGAAGATGTAAGATGTTTATTAATACCTCAACGCTGCAAGCATAAGCATCTTACACTGAAATGCCGCTGTCCTAGGAACGCGGTACAAACTACATAAATACGCCCACGTGCGTCAACAATGCACCGGGTTTATGACAGCATATTACATCAGCCCCAATTTGCTAGTACCTGTTTGTTTAGGTCCATTAACCGAAATTGAGAGGAAAGGGAATAGATATAGGAGCTGGTTGAAAAAGTAGTGCGCCGCGCCGGTTCGAAGTTCACAACAAGAAAAATGATTGTTTAAGCAAATATGTTCTCTAGACTGGATTTTGCGGGACTGAAAGGTTTGCATACGTTCGTATGTGCAAAAATTACACATTTATGAATGTGTCGGGATAATGTTTGTGTCTGAAAAGTGTAATAAATAATTTATGATTTACAAAAATAAATATTTAATATTTACACAAGATTCGTCAAGGGATTTTAGATTCTTACGAATGTTACACATTGAAATAACACTATTATTTAAGGATCTCGTCGCGAATTTAGTTTTTTTAAGTCCGCCCTGTACCACGTAAGCTGTAAAGTAATCCAAACGTAGGGAAATTCATAAATGAAAATTAACCAAATCCGCGACAAAATCCGTAATTAGATTCAAGATTCACCAATCATATAATTAAATAATTAACGCATAACTTTATTACGCAAGACAAACCTAATAATAAATGTATTTAACAATAAGAATAGTCAGACCTTAACTATTCTTTCATGCCAATCTAGTTCCAAATCATCCAGATGCTCCTGCTAACATCAGATGCATAATAATTACAGTGCCTATATAAAAAGCATTATTTGTACAGTTAAAGATAAAAGGCTCTTACGAACGCGGAGATGCAGCCAAATGCTAACTAATTGGACTGAATCAGGGGCCAACATTCAAGATCAAATATTGTACCAGCTCTTGGCATGAAATAACAAGTCGAGAGTTTTATTCGCGTACTATACGTACTTTCTTGTAGTATAAACTATCTTTAAATTTGTATAGCCTTACTTTTGCAAAAAAAATATTGCAATGAATGGCGTGACGAGCATACTGTTTGCCTGATGGTAAGCCATACAACCGCTCATGAACAGTAGCAAAACTAAACAATACCTTAAATTACAAAGCAACGCATTCCATTGCGCTCGGCATCCTGACACATAAAATGTTGAGTCTCAATATGTCCAGTAGTTACTCTAGCAATCTCTACAATGTCCTTCAAACTGAAACAAAACAAGGCATTATCACAGCTGTTTACCGCGATTAGTAGACATTGCGATGCTACCTACCCAGGCGACCTCTCACATACGAGAGACCTACGACCAGTAAGTTTGGATAGAATTGATGGTGGCATTGCTTTACAAAAATGTATGTGTGCCGATGACGTTGGGAAATTGCTCGGTGCAAAATAGACTTCTTCCTTGTCATTTACCTTCACTGTGTCATTAAAAAAACTCGTGAATCTGCTTTTCTTCCATCCCTGTTTTAAGGTTTTCTCAAGTACCTACTACGCAAGTATGAATATTAATGAAGCACCTCTTCATTTTTTGATTTTTACAATTTGTCATATTAATTATTCAAAGTTAGAGTGTGGATCCTATGAAGCCGACTTCGGTCAGTAATAACAGATATTTAGTAATCTCGTGATAATATTACCGAAATAACTTATTTATTTGAGTAGCATATGCGCCTAATATACAGGTCATCTATGCCTTCTAAAGGGATGTAGGCAAAGGTCATATATGGAAGAAAATCACCGGATTTTATCAACAAAAATCACCGAGTTTTCGTGTTATCGACCGAACCAATCTATGGCCATTGATTCGGCAAGGCCAGATGAGTAATCGAGAGGCAATAGGGTTGTCGAGTGCCCACTATCCACTAGGTGTCTACTCGAAGAATATTACCTGCACGTTGTTCAGTTTATCTTAAAGCTTAGCCAGGATGTTTTAAGTATTCTTTATTATTATAATTAGCCTAGCTGTATAATTTAGAAGGGTTGAAATTGAAAAAGGAAGTAGATTGGAGTGCGTGATGGCCTATTGGTTGAGGTAATGACAAATTACTCACCTAATTACCTACACAAAACGAGCTTCTTTTTATGAATCATATAACTTCACTATAATTATCACGAGAAGAAATTAACTGTTGAACCCGTGTATAGAAAATATTTCTTACATTAGGCATCACCAAAAACCTACACAACTAAGTAAGTAAAGTAAGAAATCTACACAACTTGTTCCATATCTATCTGTAGCTCACAAACGTCCTACTACGCCAAGGCCTCAACTATGCGAGATATTAGGCTTAGCCCGTCACTCCGACCTTTGAGCTGGTAATGCTCACATAACTTTGATATTCGTGTTAAGAACTTTCCGGAATCTAGGTTCCTTTACGATATTTTCCCTCACCTTTCCTTAGTGGTAGGTCTTTGTATTGTAATAATAATAATTAGAAGATGTTGTGTAAATAAAGATTTAAAAATAAAAAGAGATGTTAACTGACATAAGTTTATATTTGAAGTACTGTAATTAAGGCTACAAAACATAAATTTATTATCAAAATTAGAACTTAAAACATTTTTCTGCTCTCGGGTGTTATCTAAAAAAATAACCACAACGGAGGTTACATTTCTCCAACACTTTCATATGTGGGAGGTCATCCGGGTATGTACCACAGCAATGTCTATTTCTGCCAAACAGCAGTGTTAATGCACTGTTGTGTTTCGGTTTGAAGGACAATGCAGCTAGAGTAACTACTGGAAATTTGAGACGTGTCAGGATGGCGCGCGCAGTGGAATGCCAAGCATTGCTGTGTAATTCATAGTGTTGTTGGGTATTGTTAATGTGTCATTTGTTGCTATAAAAAAACAAATACTGAGTCGTAATAACTTAGGTATGCAATAACTTCAAAAAGTCACTTTGATAATCAATTTCGTGAATTAATGATATCACTGCTTTGTAAACGCATTTTACTTTTGAAGTAGAAATGGTATAAGAAACTTGAAACTTTAGTGCTTCGGATTCGCGCGCCCTTTTCAGCTGTATTCACTTATTTTAATTAAATAAATACAGTAAATCTTTACGAAACTACGAAAGCCTACTATTAAATGATCATAATTAACGTTTTAGGCTTAAAACATCTCAAGCGAACCTTGTTCACGCTCTAATGAAGATGTAAGACTAACTTTAACTAATGAAATATCCACAGGGCGTGTTCGAGCCAGCGTTAACATCCACTCTACATAAAACTACGAATCTATTTGGCACGTCTAGTTTCTGTGATCTTGTTTTAGAAATATATTTTAGGATTCGTCAATATTTCCATTGCGCTCCATCAAAATGGCTTTTTTTGTACGTACATACATAAACTCATGCCTCTTTTCCCAAAAAGGGTAGGCAGAGGTATTACCAGGGCACCTACGTTTCGCCTTGTTAGTTCCGTCCCATTATGTGAGGGGGCGAGCCTATCGCCATATCGGGCACTAATTCCTGACGCTGTATAATAATTGAAATATATACATAATGGATAAAAAAAATCCAATATCACTTCTCTCCACCCGGGATTCGAACCCGAGACCCCAGCTTTGTAGTACAGCTACGTCACCGAGACAGTTTTTTTTTTCAAACGATTTTTTAATAAATATGCACGTAGGAGATTACTTGTACCAATTACAAAAGTCGATGCCGAGGGCAATCGGTTATCGTTAGGTGAGAGGATGTTCTATATGGCCTAACCACTCTCAATCGTACTCTCGATTGTAGAGTAGGCCCGTGCCCTGCAGTGGGACGTATATGGGCTAATACAGAGAGGATGTTCTGGCCACGACAGCAATAAAAAAATACCAAAACATGATGAAGAAATATTTTATTCCTACAACTATATACAACTACTATGAACAACGCCACGAAGAGTAATGTAATAATGAGTTAAATATGTTGAATGCGTCATTAGTGATCCTTCGTATAGCAGTTTTAAAAAAGCGCGAGGCGCGGCACTCGCCCGGTATCCTAATATATAATAGTTAAAAAAAACTAAAATACACGCTTTAATAAGATATACAACTAAAAAAGTAAAAATAATTGATACTGAATTTAAGATAAGAAAATGGAGTAAAATACATATATTTTATTGTTACAAAGCGTGGGGTGTTTACAACAATTACTTATCCTCCTGCACCCCACGCTTTGTAACAATAAAATATATGTATTTTACTCCATTTTCTTATCTTAAATTCAGTATCAATTATTTTTACTTTTTTAGTTGTATATCTTATTAAAGCGTGTATTTTAGTTTTTTTTAACTATTATATAATTGTTTTGACTAAAAACATCCATCTACGGCTGTATTTCCAGTCAATAACGCCATCTGTTGGTCAGTAGTAACATTTGACACTTGAAGAATACAAGAAGCTTATACCCAAATGGAGATTGCATTCCGTATATAAAAGTGAAGCACAAAAATTTTACCTTGAATGACGTCGCTGATGCCTGCTATCATTTTCTTTAGCGTAACAATGAATGAACTTCACGTGAACTTCATTCATTGTCACTCTAAAGAAAAGGATAGCAGGCAACAGCGATTGCATTCAAGGTCAAATTTTTGTGCTTCAGTGTTTTATACGGAATGCAATCTCCATTTGGGTATAAGCTTCTTGGAAGAATACAATGTTAACGCCATCTAGCGATGAATGTAGCAATGGTCATCAATTATAAGAATAATTAATCCTGGCGAATCTAATCAGGATAATTATATATTTTAATCGAATTATTGTATTGTCATCGGTCTTTGACAGGTGTGCAAAATTTGAACGAAATCTGGCCGTTTAAAGTGGGTCAAAATCGCACCCAAAGAAGTCGGTTACAAACAAACATACAAACATACAAACATACAAATATACAAACATACAAACATACAAACATACAAGTGAAGCTAATATAAAGCGTGTAAAAATGAACTGTTGTTTTAAGTTTCGTTTTATTTCGTTGAGCATAGAGCAACATAATTTTACTAGTAGTATGTCTCCGTAGCTATTGCAATTGTAGCCAATAGTTATTACTCATCCGTGCGGGAATCTAAGTCAAGAAACGCAAAAATTTACCTACGGCTCATTGGTAAATTAATTCACACAAATAAATAAATAAATCACATGTCATAGTCCTGAATCCACACTAAGATCAAACACACATAGAAAACATTAGATTTATTTAAAAAAATAAGTAAAGAAATGAAAATATTACCGAATACATACTTATCGATACGACGATTAACTTGAATATAAATAAATAACACCCAACAATCACATACATAGTTCCTGATCCCACTCTAACATCAAGTCTTGTTTCGTGGGTATCAGGAACTACGAGAGACTTTTCGATCTCATAAACACCCAGACCTGAGACAAATATTTGTGTCAATTGAGTATTAAGATTAACAATCAAACGAATACTTAACAAATTCATTTATTTTTAACCAGTAACTACCGTTTTCATATGAAAGTACTCAAATTAAGCAGAATTGTTTTCGTAAAACAAATAGCATGTGTATTTGCAATCGCTATTAAGGTTTTAATTCATTTCCATGATGGAAGTAAAATTCACCCCAGTATGGACAGTTATTTGGTCGGACAGCAATTTGTTAAAGGGTCAATTACGTGGAAAATACTTAACACGCATCCACGGTAAGGGAACATGTTGTTTTTATCTAAGTATAGCTTCAATATTTCATCCGTTTTTTTTTAAGTTGTGTAAAATGACTGGGTAGCTTATATTTTTCATCTTTTTTATAACATGCAAAAACAGATTCATTACTCTGACGAGCAAGACGAAATAAAAATATTGCTATCCTCGCGGATTTTTTTCCCGAGTTTGATGTTACTGGATATTTACTAACGAGCTCTTTACACAACATGTATAGTTTTAAATACTTTTTTAGAATTTTCCATTTTCAAACAAGCACGAGTACAGTTTTACGCAAGTTGGAAATAAGGTTCATATTATGCACCCCTGTGACAACCCTATCCTCATGTCATCGATGAGTGATTCAAGTCCTCTTCATTCACGCTATGGTTGTCACGCACGAATTTGACATTTACATTTCAACAGCACAATGAAATGAAGAGATTGAAAATGTTATAAATATGTGTTCTTAGCACAGATGACTAAAATAGGTTGTTAGGTAATTCATACAGCCACCCATTTAAAGTATTTATGCATTTCTAATAGTCCTCTACTCAATTTGAATGATAAATATGTAAAATAGGCTATCTGCATTAAGTCAGTGTGATAGGCTAAAAATAAATACTATGAGCGGGAGAATAATAATACAATTGATTATCTTGGGACGTCAGATCTTGGAAGAGATGGCATCATGACATTCATAATTTCAGTACCGCATGGACGGCAACAGCAGAAAGTAGAGACAGATAGAGGGAGTTACGGGAGGCCCTTTGCCCCGCAGTGGGACAATACAGGTAAAAAAAAAAAACTTGGAATAACTACATCTCGCCGGTCGACTTTACTACAATAGCGTACTAAAAATTGAAATTACTTACACTCGCGTGGGTCACTTTCACTAGCGGCTTTATTCTTTGACAGTTTTTAAACTTCTTTCAGTTATCGAATGTTTTGTCCTTTTCGAACGCCTTTTGAATTCAGTTTGAGCGAAGAAGACAGAACATTTGATATCTGAAACAGGTTTAAAACTGGCCATAGATATCAATATTCATTCTTTGACCTTCGACTTCGCTCGAATGTGATTTTTACCAACTTTCTTGTCCTACTCGGCATTCAATATTTTTATAACTAAATAATGCAAAATAGAAATTCATCATCTTAGCCACAGGGAGTCACTGCTGAACATAGGCCACCCCCAGAGATCTCCACATTGACCTTTTGGAATCGGCCTGCATCCAGCGACTTCCTGCAATCTAAGCCAGGTCGTCCAGTCCTTATAGGTGGGCGTATTTCGCTTGCCTGTACGTGGCCTCCACTCTTAGAACTTCTTTATAAATACCAATTAAGATATGACAATTCCGTTGGGTGCTAGACGAATGTTTGGTTATTGCGTAACTCAGAATAAGTTTATTTATCTTGGGTTAAAATGTGTTTACCTCCTACCTACTGTTGTCACCTCCCGCTTCAAATATTCCACTACCAGTAAATGATCCATAAATACATTTTCAATTCGCAGAATCTTGCAGTATATTTGTAGGAGAGTCGTTGCAGCCGTAATAGGAATTTCCACGAAGGACATAAATGCTTCTGTGACAGTCGGACCATTGTTTATTTTATTCAAAACAGTGCTGAAATCACTGAAACGTTTTTTGAAAGTAGTAAAACCTGCATACCATAGCGATTTATAAGAATTTCTATGGTATGTAAGTCCGCCAACCCGCATTAGGCCAGCGTGGTGGACTATATGGCCTAACCACTCTCAATCGTACTTTCGATTGTAGAGTAGGCCCGTGCCCTGCAGTGGGACGTATATGGGCTGATACGATACGATACGATCCGAATTTTAAAATTGTTCTGTGCTATTGGTGTTTATTTGTTCTTTTTATTTTTTGTTCGAGTAACCATTTTATTCAGAGGGATAACGACTGTAATAAAAAAATATGTAATATTTGTGATAGTGAAAAATACAAACGAGAGTCCAGCCTAGGATAGATACTATGAACAAATACTTTTATTATGAATTAATACACTTAAGAGCCACATACTAAATATAAGAAAAATTAAGAATCTTAGCAATTATAAAAAAATATTTAATCTTTAATAAAATACTCTAGCTGAAAGAAAATGGAAGTATACTAAAGACAGAGCTAATAATTCAAATCATGTAAAGACAACTATCTATTGATATTTTATCCCAAAAACATTTTATGTACATACATAATTATAGACTTTTGAATAGACCCACTTAAACAACGTCCAAGTCAGTTGATCAATCAATAATATAAATTATTTATACTAAGAAACTTTATCGGTACATCTATCTTCTATCTTTCTATTATTATCTTTTCTCAAGCCGATAAACAAGTATATATTGTCTTACAAATATACCAGCTGTTTCAATAAAATAAAAGTTCAACTTAAACAGCTACCATTTGTAAATGCTAACCCATATTATTGCCATCGTCCTAGTAAAAATTGCTCATAAAATCTTCTATTAGTTCGCAATATATCATAAAGTTTTATAGAAAAATTTCTCAAGTCCCAACTGGTCTCACTCAGGGGAAATATCGCAGACAATGATTACGATAGCATCACTCAAGTTGATACCCCTTACTTTGTCTCAACGAGTTAAAGTTTAGCCGAGGTCATAATTTGTTCACTATACTTTTATTAGTTGTAGTGTATTAAGCTTGTTGTGTTCTGACGTCACTTTAATGAATATGAATGTTTTGTAAGTACTGACATCATGATAAGGTTGTTTAAATGCTGGAAATGGTAAAAGGATTTTATAGCAAGGAATTGTCATTGAGACTTTCTAAAAGTACAGTATTTGAGGGAATATATGTAGGTGTTATGGTTTTTGAGATGAGGTGAAGATCCTAAATAGTCCTTATCGTATTGTCACTATAAAAGTGATTAAATATTAACTTACTACTAACTTATAATGACAGCCTCCGTGGCGCAGATGGTTAGGCGTCCGGTTGTGACATGCAAGGCCGCGAGTTCAATTCCCGCACCGGGACAAATATTTGTGTAATACGCAGATATTTGTTTCAACTCCGGATATTTGTGAAACAAATAAGTCTCTCGTAGTTGCTGATACCCAAGAAACAAGACTAATTGATGTGTGGGGTCAGGATCTATGTATATGATTGTTGGGTGTTATTTATTTATATTGAAATTAATCCTCGTATCGATATGTATGTATTCGGTTGTATTTTTATTTCATTCCTAATTTTTTTTAATTAGTTGATTTTTTCCATCTTTATTATAATTTAGCAATACAATATATTTCAATGTGTTATTAATATCGTCCAAGCAAAGTACTATTTTACGCTCGTCGCTTATATATCCAATCTGAGAAATAATAAAAATCCAAGCTTTGCACCCTTTCTTATTGGATTACGAAGATTGAACGATAATCTCTCTGCGTGAGTAACTCCGAACTTATCCGATGGAATGTACTTATTGGCACATTTGGAAAAAAATCTTGATAAAATAAAAACACATTTTTCGTACAATTTTTATCTATTTGTGGAAATTTTATTTGGCCTTTCTTTAGTTAAGTTATTTATTAAATTGTTGAAATAAAACGATTATATACAAATTATATCGCCCCTTTTAGTTTAATTTTTAAATTTTTTAACTTCCCGACGTTTCGATTACTTTACAGCTTTCGTGGTCACGGGGCGGACTCGAAGTAAATTGTTATTTTTATGTTAGATGTAAGTTTTTCTAAAATAATTAAAATAAAATTCACCGACCCTTGATATTGACGGGGAAAGCGACGGAAGGGGTATTAAGACTTCAGCAATATCACTCAAAGAAAATAACACATAAGCAAACCCACTTTCTATGAGAAATTCGTATCACCTCGGTCGGGAACTACCACTTTTAATTTATACTAATATAAAAATTTGAAGAGTTTGTTTATTACCTCTAATCTCAGGAACTAATGATTCGAATTGAAAAACCTTTTTGTGTTGGATAGGTTATTTATTGAGGACTGCTTTAGGCTGTATATCATCATGCTATGACCAATAAAAGGGAAGCAGTAGTGAAAAATCTAGCATATATACGAGGAAATTTTATTCGTTTTTTGTGGTCTGATTGGTCTTAAAACCGATATCTGAGGGATTCTTTGCTCCAATATTCTAAATTAATGATATTCTAAATTCGTATTAGTCGGTGTTGAACATTTTAGCCTACATTTCGAAAAGTGTAACTGCAATCGGGCGGATCCCGTCCGGATCGCTGGTGGTATATAATTAGACATTGTTACGAATACTGAAACACCATTTACATTTTTTTCAAACGACCGTGGCGTTCAAACATCCCGTGTCAAAGTACGATAGGGCTAAACGACGGTCATTTTATACAAACCGGACGACAGAACGGAACCGAGGCCGGATATATTTAAAGATTTCCACAAAGCGGTCGCAGAAACACCACATTGACCGCAACGCGGCGCAACCGCACAACAACAGCCATCGCAATCATGCGGTTAACATTAATATTAGGTATGAATATGTTGAAATTGTATTCAAAAATGGAATGAAGATTGACCCGTCGGAGTTTTCGTGGCACTGTATAAAATAGAGAAATAATGCGTGCAATTGTTGTGCTAAAATCAAAATACAAGTTTCGATACAAATTCCAAATTTAATATTAAATAGAATGTCAAGGGCCTACCCATTAAAGCTGGTTTGCTAGCTCATAATGGTTCAGAAGATAATTAATTACTTCCAATTATAAACAGGATGAACAATCCTAACATCTTATTCAACTTGAGAAAGTAGATACTAAAATTTTGTAAACAAACAAAAAAGCGGCCAAGTGCGAGTCGGACTTGACCGGCCAAGTGCGTGTTGGTCTCGCTCATGATGGGTTCCGTAGAAGCAAGTAGGAGTTATAGAGGGAGGAGGGACATTTTACCACTTTGGAAGTGTCTCTCGTGCAAACTACATACGGAAGGACAGACAGACAGATAGACATGACCAATCCATAAGGGTTCTGTTTTTTCCATTTGGCTACGGAATCCTAAAAATATACCTAACGTGTTAGATCAACGACGTAAATCTATTGGTAAGAAAAAATGGCACTTTAGATTACATTATATATCACCACAGTATTAAGTACGTGAATATTTCAAGACAGATTTTTATGTTTTTACGAAAACAAAACGGGTTAGATTAATGGAACCTTTTGCTCTTACAAAACACGACTAGAATAATAATAATGAAAATGCTTTAATTCTTAAGTGTAATGGAAAAATTCTGTTCATCTCCTCAACTCTAAGTAAAATAAAATAAAATAAATAAATGTTCTGGAAATATCTCTGACACTTAATAAAAAAATAACTAGAATTGCATTTGATGTTTACCAGTTTATAATCTGAAGTACACAGAACTAAGAAATATATTTTATAACTGACTTCAAACAAAGGAGGAGATTCTCAAATCGACTGTATGTTGTTATTTTTATTTTTGTTACCTTTGATAACATATTATGATAAAAGAGTATATGATCGGATATTATAACTCTGTACTGATTTTTTCTTGTGATATTAATTGCCAGATATGAAAACAATCTTATCATTTTATCGGATATGGTGAAATTCAACTAGGTTACAAACTTAGCATTATTATATTATCTGCCTCCGATGAAACAACTTTCCATTAAGCCAACACAGGAACCAAGTTATTAGCTTCAGGCTGACTGGCTGTATTAAACTACGTAATTTATTTATTCAACATCTCTATCATTATGTGGCTGTAATTTTATTATTTGCACCAGGACAAAACTTTTGTGATCAAGTAAATACATTTGCTTCGAGATATGGCCGAAAGTTCTTTAAAATCTTATATGTTATATTAAATTTTATTGCACATACAAAAATTAAATAAATACGATCAGAAATTAATAAAAATCAAAATACTACAATTGATGTTTATTCGCTCAAAGGTAATGTCTTACAGAAAACAAAGTAAAGTTTGAAATAATGTGTAATTTCTGTTGTGTTAATTAATTAATATTGGAAGTGTTCTTTTAGTCTAAGATTATTATCGCATGCCTCTAGTGTTTTCAAACCCGAATCTGATTAATCAGGATTTTCTCCAAAGCAAAGAAGAAAGTTAGTTACTGAAAGCCGTGTCATATAAAAACTGACGATTAAGGTGTGTTTAGTCGCGTGACACAGTCCAGTTTATTCGCAGTAATTATATTCTGAAGCGTTAGTTACTAATTAATTAATTTACTTACTCATATAACTTTAATTGGTATATTTTATATATATATACCAGCCATTTAGTTGTGTTGATATAGGGCTCAAAGGCGCTCTGATATTGGATGTTGTTTAAATTTTAGTGTGATAAATATCCATTAAGTAATAAATTGAAAAAAATTAAAAAAGGTCGTTCAAGTAATGTTCCTTTAGGCCACCATTTATAATACACTCTATTTCTAGGTAACAACCTGTAGTTATTTATTTAAAACTTTATAAAAATGATATGAAAATATTTTTTTTTTGATCTACCACCCGGTACCTAATGTGTATTCCTACTAACCTAGTACATGCAACCTAGTCAATACAATGAAAAATAA
Source organism: Hyles euphorbiae (assembly GCA_023078785.2). Classification (NCBI taxonomy): domain Eukaryota; kingdom Metazoa; phylum Arthropoda; class Insecta; order Lepidoptera; family Sphingidae; genus Hyles; species Hyles euphorbiae. The sequence goes on from CM041036.1 coordinate 11,783,598, forward strand.
CCTAAATATCTTAGTTTTATAATATAAAAAACAACTATTCTATCAACCTAAGTCAACACTGATCCATTAAGAATAGCACTCAAAACGCTGAATAACTGGACCCGAGTCAAGTTCAAAGTAAACTTCGTATTCCCGCGGGGCGAGTGTAGTTAACTCTACGGAACTTGTTCTATGTTGTATTCTGTTGAGAAAATTGTATGTTTAGATGTACAGTTTATTGTATAGTGTAAGAATTTATTTTGCTGTAGTTGTATAATGATCGTATGAATACTTCAAAAGCTGTATGTCATCTTTTGTTTATTACAAATGCTACTGTTGAACCTGATTGAAATTGATCGTTTTTCTTACAAACCATTGATTTTTATTATTATTTATCTATTTCGCAAGTCTTGTAGGAAAAGACCAGAAGAAACCGAGAAATCTTAAACTAAGATTCAAGAATTGTATGTATTTCAAGCAAAATATTTATGAGTCTTGACTTAATATCTTTTTTCTGAATTTTTTGAACTGTACACATGTGTTACGTGGCTTGCTTATTATTATTTTTTTATTGCATTGAATGGCGAGACGAGCAAGCCGTTCGCCTGATGGTAAGCGATATGACTGCTCATAAATAGTAACAAAATTCCACTGCGCTCCCATCCTGAGACATAAGATGTTAAGAGCGTATACACCTTGCGCGCAAAGTCAACTATAGGTATTTCTTCGTTAATTTCACGCACACATAAGCGACCAAAGCTGTGTGCGTAGAGCTGCCGCATCGGCTCGCTATACAATCGGCTCAAACAACTTTGATCCGTGCGCTTCAAATATTCAATTGAAATGTAACTGTAATATAATATCATAAAAATATTTTATTTGCATTATAAGTAGACAAATATTACTGTGCAAGCAAAGAATAATACAAATTTTGGATACTAATCATATTTTCGTTATTATTACATTGTTAAGTTGCATTCAAATCAGTGTTCAATCAGTACGTTTTATTAATCATTTCGTGTTCGAACACATAAATAGTGTTAGGGGCCTTACAACCCCTTACAATTACGAAATATATTTAATTTTATATTACAATACATAACATAATTTAGCCTCGGAATTACGTCCCATTATATTACCTGAAACATAATTTATACTCACTACAAAATCATTGTAGATAATAAAAATAATTAAATATTTTACTACCAAAGTACTAAGATGTGGTAATCGCATTCCGCGCGTGGCAATTTTTACTACGCGCGGCATAATCGACTGCAGCCAGGCCGGAGCGACGAGCGATATGTCCTCCCTCTAGAAGGCCTTGCGGCGGTCTGATTTGATCCACGTCGGACAGCGTGTTTTATAGTGGTTTTTAAAATATTTGTAGAAAACATGAAAACTAATTTTGTTGAAATATAAAAATGGTAATTTATTGATAAGATGTTCTTCTATTATAATATGCAATTGTTATAAAAAAATATGTACGATAAGTTGGTGAAAAAAAATATGTTCTTGACGAGAGTTTCTGAATAATTTCGCATTGTTAAAATTTTTATTTTTCAGGAACTAAACACAAAAAGATTATTTTTCTCAGCAAAATCCCTCCATAAGGGTCTTACTAGTCCGATAATATTTTTATTTTCGTCTTATATTTAGTGGTTAAGGATATCTTAAGCTTCTAAATTGCCATTTAAAGCCTAAATAACGAAACTTGTGTTCAGTAATCCGTATAGTACTCACAAATTATCCATCAATCTATAATGTTTTCCACCAAAATCCCTAGATGACAACCTTTTCTAAAATTAGTAATAATTATTTTTCCTTTAAATTGTTTATTGGTGGCTATTAACTCATTTGAAAAGTCCTGTTTTTAAGCCAAAAAGCGCGTGCAGGGTATAAACGCTCTTAAGTCTCAATATGTCCAGTAGTTACTCTGGCTACAATGACCTTCAATCCGAAATACAACAGTTCATTTACACTGCTGTTTCACGGGAGAAATAGACATTGCGGTGGTAGGTACCGCCATCTGGGTAGGCTATCTGGGTAAGAAAGAAGAAGAAAGAAAGAAAGAAAGAAAACAGATTTATTTGTCACCACAATACAACACACACACACTGACACTACATACATTAACACAGAAAAAATGAAAACAATAAGTATATAAGTAACACATAGGTAATGTAAGACTGCGCGTCGCATTGTTGTGACACTTAGGTGACCACTCAGCTTAATGTCGCCCTGCGGCGTGAGCCACAGCGCAACGCTGATTTTCAGTGGTCACCTAGAGTGACATGTGAACGCTGGCCAACATACAATAAATCTTAATAAATATTGAGCTGGAACTTAAATAAATTAAATATATCTAAAATGAATGTAAAACAATAAAGACTCAGTGCCTTCGTCTCGCTTCCACACGCCATACCGGCCAGTTTGCGCATGCGCATTTTAAAATATTTTTTTGCGAAACGCCCGCGCGTACCCATGCGTTGCACAATCACTGCAGTCTACAATAAGTGCGCCATACACTATGCAGTCGTCCGACACCAACGGCGTGAGAGGACGTGTGTCAATTTTGCTGGGTAGGTACCCAGATGGCCTCTCACATATGAGAAACCTACCACCAGTATTTTTCATATTATGGTTATCTTGCATCATGAAATCTCTGAGAATATAATATTGGGGTTTGATTAAAATATAACGTGATAAGAACTTAATGGCTCTCTCCGATAAGATTTCAATAAAGTTGATTAACTTTGTTAAAATAGAAAAAATCCTCGCTTTCTCTAATTCACGTGACGATTGTAGCCCTACACTCTTTGTACAGACGTTTCTATAGATAGTACCAAACGTCACCCAAGGGTGCGATAGAAGGGCTTACAAATATTTTCTTGTATTGCTCAATCCCCACGATAAGCGAGAAATCCCTACTGCAGTGATTGTATCCTGAAGAATGAAATGATAAATATTTACATTTTCTTTAGTGTAATGCCAACTATTTCGTGGAAGGGTATACTTTTCAGAATTGTTAAGAAAAAAAAAACATCTAAACAAGGTATACGTATTTTGGAGAAACCAAGTTAAACAGAAGGAGTATTAGTGTAAGAGATTATTCCGGGTAAATTTTAAGATCTTTTAATTAAAGATTCTAAGGATTAAATTAAATAGAAAATCGAGTTAAATAATCGAAATTGGGTACTGGCTGGGTTAGTGCTGAGAAATATGAATGGATTAAATAAAAACCTCTAAATGTCTATTAAGTAAATAAAAGCTTTTATCTAATATATTTGTACATTCTTCTTCTTCTTTGAGAGCCTCTTCAATGTTGAAGGTTGGTCGTCAGCTTTTTGTTTTGTTCTTTATCATTAGCCAGATAAAACAGTTGTTCAAAACTGGTCCATTCCCTGATGTTTTGCAGCCATGATTTTTGTCTTCCATCTTGCCTGAAATTTTTAATTGAAGCAGCTTACATCATAACATTATAATATATTTATACATTATACACGTATTACTTATGCTTTTTATAATAAATTCCACATAAATATTGATTCATTCATATTTTTCTTCGCACGCAACAGAAAGGCTTCAAAATTGAGCTCCAGAGGAATCCCCTACATGCTACAAGAATGTACACCAAAAATATATTTCTCCCGAGCCTTCGCAACGGACGTATCAATCTTGTAATTTAATAAATTGCCGGCGAGGACGGTCGGATTTAAAGAATCCATTCCGATCCTCAGATATACCGTGGTGCATTTTTCTCGGCTTGTGAAAAATCTTTTGGGCTCCCTGCCTTATTGGTGGTTGTGGGTAGAAATAATGTGCTTTATTTTTTTGTTTTTATACGACCAGACGCATGTTTCTTTGACTTATTATACAACGATAGTATATAAGGGGTTTGAGAAGGGTTCCGATTGAATTGAGTGGATTGATTTTTGACAGGTATACCCAGTAACTTGTGATTTCCTGTTATTTGACAAGACATCGTTTACCAATAATTGCCATTTTCACTTTTTAGCCTTGTTTTGAACTTACTTTATCAGTATCTATAGGTAGTGACCTATAGATACTGCTTTTACTTCGTCAATTACAGTGGTTAATTGTACAATAATATTTATATCAGGTTGGAAAAGGCAATCTCGTGTTTTGAGCTTCTCTCAATCGCAAACACTCCCATAGAAAAGCACTACTAAAAAGTTAGTTAAGTTAATCAAATGCAGTATAGTCACTACCTTGACCTATAAAACTACTTCAATTTGTTTCACAATCATCGCCAAATATTACTCCTCTACTAGTCGTAGCCTCTGCTAAAAACCTAAAGCCAAAGTTTTCCAACTGTTAATCTTCATACAAAAGAAACTGCACAAAGGCTTCTGCTTACTTAACAAACTCCTTCCGATCTTCATATAAAATATTCACTCAGTATAGGAATTACACAGTATGATTTAATTATTTACAACTTGTAACATCGTATTTGCTGTGTGTATTTGCTTTAAATGTTTCGTGTTTGCCTTAGTCCTATGAAGACAGTATGTGTGTTTCAGATTTCGTGTACGGATTAATTAGGGATACGTTTATTTATTTGTTAGCTAAGCTATCTGTGTTAGTCGGAATTTAGGGCTAGATTATGTGGTTATAGTATAGTACTGTTGTTTTGTTTGTTTTTGTAAGGCTATGAGCGACGATGACCGCTCACCATCAGGGTCATTGGTCTGCCTACGATAATGCAAAAAAGAAACATTTTCTGGTGGACTTAGCAAGTACGGTATCTTTTATTGAATATTGTATGTGAAAAACACTTCCATAAAATATATGTTTTCCAATTTCCCAAGTAAAACCATTTGCGAGATCCTGAATTTTATTCACTGAGTAACCCATTGTTAAATACTAACAATGTAAAAAAACACCGCACCACAAATCACGCAAGACAATAAACGATTTCATCGTATTTCAACAATCTATGTCGTAGTTACTGTATCGGAATAAAAAATAAATTACCATTTGTTCGAATCGATGTTTTGAATAAATAATTATTGACATTCGATCGACATCTGCCTACACGTGGTAGTTGCTTGGCTAAGTGGAATTGGTTGAAACGTTTCTTTGGCTATCACTTTAAATATAGATTTTGGGTCAAACGTTTGTAGGTGTTAACCACTCTTAATCATACTCTCCATTGTAGAAGAAGCCCGTGCCCTGCAATGGAACGTATATGGGCTGATAAAGAAAGAAAGAAGTTTGTAGGATTTATAAACTTTTGTTGCAATGCCGTATCGGGATATCTTATCAAGTCATAGAACTGTTTTAATTAATATAATTCAGCTCTTGAATTTTTTTATTACATTTTATTACGATATTTTCACAGTGTTTCAAACATTTTCAGACCAACATCAATCGGGTTCAAAAATCGTTTTAAAACTGTCTCACATATTTGGAGAAAGAAACAAAATCTGTTTTTTTTTTTTACTTTGACACATGAGTTTTGCTCAACATTTCTGTAAGTTAAAGTTCATATAAACTTCAAGTCACATTTCTCTCGCGTGTATAAATATAAATTGGAGCGTATTCCAATAGATGATCTCGATAAATGCATGTTTGCACGTTAAATGGTTGTAGGAAAACATTATCAAGTAAATCGGTCGTCGTTAAGGTGTGATTTAAAACGAGTCAATATGAAATGTTTTTATTTATTTATTTTATTTAATTTATTTTCATGGAAGACTAACAGCTTTAAAGAGATAATGTAACAGTTGTGTAGCAATTTGAAAGCCAATTACAAGTCTTCACGTATAGATACTGGTTACAAAATTAATAAACTATTATATTACAACTGTTCACACGAGCAGCAACAGTATAACAACCATACAGGGCTGGGTACAAATTTGTGAAATAGAAAAAGAAAAAATAATAATAATACAAATTAAAGAGTCTTTTGAAAAAATTTAAGGCTCAAACATCTCCTTGCTGAATGCACTGTGGTAGAAAACAGATCAAAGTTGTGTTGCTTACAGATGCTATTGAAATTATTGCTCGTTCGTATAATAAAACTATTTTGTCTATAGTTAGTTGACGCATGTGGTACATATGGTACATATATGGGTTATACGTTGGCCAAATAGAGTGTTCTGTCAACAAAAGTACGGAAATAGAATTCAATAATAATATTTTAGTATCAATTAATAGGTATGCCATGTGTCACTGAGTTTCAAAGTAAAGCCATTGATAAAATTGGAATAGATTGTGATGTCATATACATAGATATTAGCATTTTGAGTAGAAATGTAACATTTTCCAATTTTTAACCGACTTCAAAAAAAGGAGGAGGGTCTCAATTCGACTGTATGTTGCTTTTTTTTTTCATTAGGCTTTTCAATCATTTTTATCTCTTAAGGGATTTTAAAATGAAAATATATCATGTAATTATATGGGACTCTGGCTAACCTTTGAGTATACCAAATTTCAATACGACCTGTTAACAGGTTTAATTGTGAAAATGTGTCAAACTCACAGCCATACTTATATTTCACTAAAGGTTCTGTAATTAAATTTTGAAGCAGTGAATAATCCATAGTAAAGTTCAGAAGTGTCATTTTTATAATGGGGTAAAACTAATAAACACGTTTATGTCGTAAAATATAACGGTATAAAAGATTTTTATTGGCTATAAAACGTTCTTCAGTGGGTAAGTTATTTAGGTGCACAGTTCAATAGAAGTGTTCAAGAAAATGACATAAAATTGTAAGTTTTTTTGTAATCATTATTTAAAAAAAATACTTTTCTGGTATATAATTATGTTACTCGCTGTCACAAGTAATTGCAGTAGGCTGTCGCGACATTTCAAGATATTCATATTCAAGACTGCCTCTAAAAACAAAGCCACGATGACCAGATGAAACAAAGTTTTAATGGCTACAAATATAAGGCAACTAAAAATTTCGCAAAGAAATGAGAAAACTTAGGTTTGTGATTTTTTTAAATGTCATGGTTTTGGGTGGTAAATTCATAGTTTTTGATAAATTCATAATTTAAACCCAAACGTTTTAAAGTTTGTTAAAAAATAAAATGGTGCACACTATTATTTTAGAAGAAACATTAAGAAACATATTTACCATCCTAACAGAATGATAGGAAAAAAATAACAAAAAATTCGTCGCATTTCTTGGAACATTGTTAGTTGCATTGTGTCTGTAGTCACTAAAATTACCACCCAGCTTAGTTTACGGCAGCAGTCTTGATATACCCTCTATATGAATACGTAAGTTCTTAAACTCAATTCTGAAAACCTCTCAAGATTTACTATTAATATAAACAAATTACTCATGATGTAAATAAAAAAAGAGTTCAATTATTAAATACGTCCGGTAACATAAACCTTGACTGGCTTTTCCCTTACCAAATAAGAATATCTGGATAAGCGTTCCAATACAAATATTTTGCGATGCGCTTGTTAAACACACTGTCTCTGATTCGTGTACTGCTATGTTTACAAACAAAATAGATTTCGAATCTCATCGCAGCTCTCAAGCCATTATTAGAGTGGTAATACCCAATGTATCCCATGTTGTAATTAAATTCGTCCGTCGCATCAGGATTAACATTTTAAACCGCTATTCCTTCATCCTGTGACTCATAAATCATTTCGCGACTCACGCTGTGGCTTAAACGCTTTCATCTTACTTAAACTGAGTACCCTTTACAGTAAAAGCCAATGTAGCCACGTTTTCATGCTGAATTTTGCTCTAGGGTTACCCACAGCTTGTTATTGTGGGTTACTATTACACGCCTTATTAATTTAGGTAAGTGTATTTACACTTTCAGTGAGAAAACTCTTGGAAAAGTAGTAGGAATTAAAAATTAATAGACAAAGCTTGATTAGCAACACAAATTTGAGTTGGTGATCAATAAATTGATTTAATCGGTGATATTTCCGGATAGCAGCGGGAGATAGAAGAAACTTGGGGTTATATGCAGGAGTTATGCACTTGTATGTTTTTTTGGGAGGACATTATAGCCAATGAATTTACGGAGAGTTTTCATACACAATTTCTGATGGTTTTAAGGGTAGTGTTGTGTATGTTAGAAATCTTTGAGTTGTGTCACTTCTGTCTACAGGCAGACGTAACATTAACCATCAGGTGAGCGTTTTTATCGTTTCCTAATACGCAAAAATAATCCTTTACCTTCAGCGACTGTTCTTCACTCTCAATAACTGATCTCCACCTACGATTTCCAAACTATAGTGAGTGTTTACGGTGGCATTTATTTTCCGCCAGTCACATGTTTGTCATCTACACATTTAGGACAAGTATAGTTTAAATAATAGCTTGCTCACAGCATTACCCGTGACAGAGTATTAGTCATGTCTATTTTTAACTAGAAATTAACGATCAAATTTTCCATCGAAGAGAATGTATGTCTTTATGTATGAGTATGGCGTTTTCACCACGCGCGTCCTTCAACAAGGCTTATCTGAATTTGACCTTTTTGCAGTCGTTGGATAAAAATAAATCCTTGAAAGAATTTTTGATCTCATTTGTTCATTAGGTCACTTTGTCCTTTTTGTTATTTTACGTTTTATTTCCTCTTTTTACGGTTTGTTCTCATATTATTACCATTAATTTTAAATGGTTAGAATTTTGGTGTGATTTGTTATTTTCATAATTATTATTACCACCCATAATATAACCACTATTGGTGAATAAAAGCATATCTCAAACTTATATTATACATATGTCTTTATTTTATGTACATATTGATATTGTGTTAGCTTGATTTCAGATCTAATATCAAGCTAAACTAATAGTTACCATCTGACGTTTCATACTTTTCAAACAACCTCGTTTTGGTGTAACTCACTCAATTTGAATTTCAATTGTAGTTTTATGGAAATTTTAGTTGAAATTGTGTGAGTTACGCCTGCACAAAGTTGAAAAGCATGAAACTTCAAACGGTACTAATTTAGTTGGATAATAGGTAGATATTTTGATAGTGTTAAAATATCTCTGGTCTATGGTGTAAGCCACATCCATAGTTTAAGTTGGGACTACCTGCGTACGTCGCTCTAAAATATATGTCCTTTATTCTAATCTTTATAGGTATGTGACAAGATTAACTACACCAAACATACTTGAATCCTAGAATTCCTATGAAAAAATACGAGTACACATGTTTCATGCAACGAAAGTAGGGTAACTATCAAAAATACTACAGGTATCTCTAAACTCACGCCAGACTTCGTCACGTACGCCTAATACAAAGGTCAGTTCTTACTCGACTCGATTGATTATTATTGATCGGCCACGTCTTGTTGTTTATACATCTAAATACTATTAGCCTAACCGAGCCGCGCGGGTCACACAGAATCGATATAATTTAGCCCACTGCGTAAGTAAATTATGAAGACATTCGTGTCGACGCTTTTTACAGATTATGTTGATGGTCCGTTCATCGATCGGTTGTTTGTTGCAAGTCATTGTTTTGTTGTGAATATGGAATCGTATTGTGAAATTAATGTCATAGAATTTATACTTGTTTGCACCACTTATAATTTAATAGTCTTTTGCGTCTTTTGCATTTCTGGAAATTTTGATTGTTCATACTAGATTAACACCTGAAAAATCTGCGTAAATTGAAGTACTAAGTTATAATAATAATTATGTTTTACAGTAATTGTTAACTATTCTGTTTAAAAAGTGCCAAAGTGCCCTATGTCACACCTTCAATCTATTTTTCGGTTTAAGACGAGAACCGGGCTCAAAGGTGGCCGTAAATGAGCTGAAATTACAGTAGATATGTCAATATTAACTAAATTAAGGCACTATAAAATTTATTCCTTTGAAGCTAAAGTACTACTTAAAAAGGCTAGGTTTAAAATTACCTGAAAACACGCGACAAATTAACAATATTCTGTTTCACTTGAAAGTGACCTAAACAAATATTTGAGCTAAAATGGACAATCTAAATATTATTATTATGTTAGGGAATTTAGACGTTGAATTAGGTGTTGGAGATAGAAAATGGGTGAATAGGTAATTTTATAAATTAGGTTGATTGTGTATAATATTATTACCGTAGAGAAGTGGTATCATGTTTGAATTTTCTGTTTTGATACATTATGTCTTTACTTATTGCTTAGTTTATTTTTTGTGTCAGTCTATGTGCCTTTTAATAAAAATTCCAATAGCGACCTATTGGAAGTGGGCTGTGTATTTAGCAACTTACTACAATTTTTTATTACGTCGTCTTTCTATCTTATGAGTGTACGCCTAATGTCTTTCTTGCTATTTCATAAGAGTGAAGCAATATTTCTAGCATGACATTTCTATATACGCTAGGTACGGTTCATAAGTAAGTCAGTATTACAGAAACGGTTTAAGACCAAACCTCTTCTAAGATTTGGATAAACCAGATTAAAAAACTTACATCTCCCATACTTTGAAATACATTCAATCTTGTATCACAGAGATTAATTATACCTTCTATTTCCAATTATTTTACAAGCGACAGTATGACGGAGGCGACAGTTTTTCACATTATCATGAGCCCACATTCGATTATTAATTAAAATATCTAGCTAGCCACAGAGTACATTGTAAATTTGTTGGACTAAATTAATCCATCAAACGTTGAGCATTAGGATGGAAATCGCGTGTTGCTTGATGGCAAAAGACTATTAGTACAGTTATATTAACATAATTTGAGGAAATTATAGAGTGTCCGATCTTTAATGACTAGGAAGCTAGACTAGAGAGAGGGAGATTCTTGCCCTACGTGCCCAAACAACGGGAAGCAATTCTAAATTCTAATCGAATGTTGGCTAATTTTAAGTATCAGCGCGCCCTTAAAACTGTTGAAGTGACTATCCATTTTCACACAAAACAGAATTTAAAAAAAAATGAAGTCACTGGAATACTTGCAACATATCGATCTGGAAATTTATAGCTCACGTTTATATTCATAAGTCAATCTTCTGACTTCCGGAGAACCCTGTAACTATCAGAAACATGTCTTCCATGAAGCTGAAAAAATCCCTAGTCACCTATGGTGTTGTAATCTCATTAATTATGCAAAAGGGACAAGTGGAGCGCGGTGCTCACCGCCAAGTCCTCTACACATAATTGTGTTACGTAGCATTTTATTTTACCTTTTTCATTCCACTTTGTTTCAATTTGCGGAAAGTTCGTTAAAATCCCAGTTGTAAACAACTTAACTCTTGTATTTTATTTGGCTTCCTCGACGACGAATTTAATGCTTTTAGAGCTGACTATTCTGTGAATGGATGGTAGTGTAAACAAAAATAATTAATGACGATAATTGCTACGTAAAAGTAAATATATGATGTAAGTGCGTTATTTTTATTTAAAATGTATTTGTATTAGCTATGAGATAAATATATTATAGTCTAGTGGCCTAAAGCCTAAAGGCCTATTTTAAAGTCGGGGAATTTCGTTGATCACACATTTTCCTGATTATTTTTTTTTTCAATTTATTTATCACTTAAAATAAAAATACAAATACACATATTTAAATATCACAAAAACCATTTACAGGTTTGTCTAGATAGTGAGACACTGTACCAGCAAGGAGGCTGGACACGGTGTTCAGCTGAGCTTTTCAGCTGCCGAGGGGGAGGTCCCCAACAGAAATTTCGACAGTAATGTGCGCTGCAGAAAAAACGGTTAATTCCAAAACTGAGTGCTTATCGTCTACCACTTACCGAGGCTTCCGGCTTCACCAGCTCTCGCAGACCAGGCAACTCCAGCAGCAATACTCTCGAGGGAACACGTTAAATGGGAATATATCGGGTATAGGTTTTGGTTACGAGGTTGCGCAACAGCGGAGTTTTTGACCAAGTACTTCCACGATTCAAAAACGAGTGCTGGGTTTTTTCCAAGGCAACGGTTTTGTGACCTGCTCGTTGGTCACACTAGAACCTCGCCTATTGGTCGGTGGTTTTTCGGTTGTCGAAAAGTTGTCTATGCGACGCCCGGTTGCGCCATCTAGCGCCGGTTCGTGATATCGGATTCGAACCCAGCAATGGAACTCCGATGCAGCGCACATTAACTTTGGGGTGACGATACATACCGCCCACCAAAATATGAAGGTATTTTACTTACAATAAAAAATAAAAAAAATAGAAAAATAAAAATATAGGAAAAATAAAGAGAGAAAATATAAAGGGTTGATGATAGACTGAATGATGTTTCGCGTTGAAATCTTTAACAGTTAACGACTGGTGAAGCTTGTTCTGCACTGATGGGTAGAGGACAAAGCTTCACCAGTGGGCGAGTGATGATATGATGGTTCGCTATCCGTACCGATGCGCATCTTATAACTCCATCCGGACCAGGATGCACATTGACTACCCGACCTACAGACCATTGTAATGGTGTTCGATTGTCATCCTTGATGATTACAATAGAATTTAAAGGCAATGGTTTACTGTCTTTTGTCCATTTTGCTCTTTGCGTTAAGGAGTGGAGATATTCGTTCCGCCATCGTATCCAGAAATGCTGTTGAAAGGCTTGTAGAAGTTGCCAACGGTTCAAACGGTTTAGATTGGTAGCTGTAAAATCATGTTCTGGTACGCTGGTTAAGGGTTCTAGTGTTAAGAAATGACCCGGTGTCAGAACATTTAAATCGTTTGGATCGGAACTAATGGGGCACAATGGTCGCGAATTGAGGACTGCTTCAATTTGGGTGAAAAGTGTGCTAAGCTCCTCAAATGTTAGAACCTGATCTCCTACAATGCGATGCATATGACTTTTTGCGGCCTTTATTTGGATTTCCCACACCCCGCCGAAGTGTGGCGCCGAGGGTGGGTTGAATTTAAACTCGATGCGTTCTGTCTGTGCGGCTAGGTCCATCAACCTACACAATTGAGTTTTTGCACCTACAAAATTAGTACCACAGTCTGCATGGATGATAGAACATCTCCCCCTACGCGCCACAAATCTCCTCAACGCAGCTACGAAGGCGTCGGTGGATAAGTTAGAAGCTACTTCGAGATGGACTGCTTTTGTAGTCAGGCACACAAATAGACACAGATAAGCCTTATCCAACTTGGCACCACGATGTTTTCCCAGCTTAATCCGGAAGGGACCGCCAAAATCAACCCCGACTACCGAAAATGCCTTGACTTGGTTCACTCGATATGATGGCAGATCACTCATAACGGGTTGAAGCGGTTGCGGACGCGTTTTAAAGCAACGTACACATTGGGATAATTGTTGACGGATAACGCGTTTCGCCGCTACGATCCAAAATTGCTGTAATATTAGGTAATTTGTAGTGTTAATACCGGTGTGACAGTGTTTGCGATGCACCCACGTAATGTAGTAAGTAGTGAGCGGGCACCGAGTAGGTAACAACGCGGGATGCTTGTGGTCATGTTCTAAACCACTCCGAGATATTCTACCGCCCACCCTGAGGATACCTTTGCTATCCATAAATGGGGTGAGTTTCCGCAACCATTTGGCTAATGCTTGATGATTTTTTAGCTTGTCTATGTCATTATGAAAGAATTTCTCTTGATAAAACCTTACCGCGACGTATAAAGCCTCATGTCGTTCACCGTCCGTCAACGTAATGCGCTCAAAGCGGGAGGATGCTTGACGCGTATTGTTCATGAACCTACGCACATACCCAATAATATTTATAATTTTATCTAAGGAAGAAAACTTTAAAAATAGGGCATCGATCCACCCAAGAGGCTCCGTCATCGTCTCCGTCACTAACGCAGATTGGGGTCGTTGTTCTGATTGGATAATATCTTCCTCCTGCGTTTTTGGTTCCACTAGATTAGGTGGCCAAGTTTCGGGCGCTTGCGATAACCAGCTGGGGCCCGCCCACCATAATCTATTGTCGAGGAGTTTAACTGGCATAAGTCCCCGTGAACAGATGTCGGCGGGGTTGTCGTTTGTCGGTACATGCCGCCATGATTCGGTCGGTACGCTGTCCTGAATTAGGCTTACTCGATTCGCCACAAACGTGACCCAACGTGAAGAGTGCGATCGTAACCAAGATAAAACAATCATAGAATCTGACCATAAGTATAATCCTTGTAAGGGAGGTCTAAACACCGATTTGACACTTGCCAGTAACTGAATGAGAAGGACCGCCGCACACAACTCGAGACGAGGCAACGAAATTTTCTTAATGGGAGCGACGCGAGCCTTTGCGCAGTGTAGAAATGTACGAGCTGAACCCGATGCATTGGCCACACGTACGTAAATTACAGCTCCATAGGCCCGTTCCGATGCGTCACAAAAGCCGTGAAGTTCGAATGTCGGATTCGCTCTAAAGTGGACGCAACGTGGGATTTCAATGCGCTTAAGTTGAGGCAATTGTTCTAAATATTGGGCCCAGTGCTCGATAACATCCTGTGGGGGGGTCTCATCCCACGGAGTACCGACTATCCATAATTTTTGGATTAGACATTTGGCTTGAATGGTGAGAGGCGAAAGAAATCCCAGTGGATCGAAAATCCTAGCCAATTCGCTTAAGATATTGCGTTTAGTGCAAGGCTGTTGCAGGGGTGTTACGTCAAAAACGAATGCGTCGCGCAATGGTTCCCATCGTAAACCAAGCACCTTTAACGTTGTATCCTGCGTTTCGTCAAAGTTCACCGTATCTTTTAGTAACTTATGTTGATCCGGAATGTCGTCAAGCAGATCTGGGACGTTACTAGCCCATTTGCGTAGAAAGAAATGCCCCTTAGAAAAGAGATTGATGACTTGTGCTTTGGCTTCATGGGCTTCCGAGACCGAATTACACCCGGTTACTACGTCATCTACATAAATGTCGGACAGTAAAATTTGCTTTGCGATTGGAAACGCGTCACCTTCATCATACGCCAGCTGTTGCAACGTACGACAAGCTAAAAACGGTGCTGCGGATGTTCCGTAGGTGACAGTGTTTAAATTGTACTCTTTAATAGGTTCTGTCGGACTTGATCTCCACAAAACACGCTGAAAGTCCCGCTGGGTCTCGGTAACTAGAACTTGCCTATACATTTGCCGTACATCCGCCATAAAAACAACCTTGTGCTCCCGAAAACGCAAAAGAATCGAAAAAATATCATTGTGTAGTTTAGGACCCGTTAGTAGAGTATCGTTTAAGCTCTTGCCGTTGTAATCTTTTGCCGAGGCATCAAACACTACTCGTAATTTCGTGGTTGTACTTTCTGGTCTTAGAACACCGTGATGTGGGATGTAATATCGTCCGTTTCCCAATTTTGTGCTTGGTACCAATGACATATGGCCGCTGTCCAAGTAGTCATTCATGAAGTCCACGTATTGCGTTCGTAATTGTAAGTCCCGAGACAAGCGTCGTTCGATTGCGAAGAATCTCCGCAAGGCAATGTCACGTGATCCGTAAAACACAGGAACCGACTTGTCCTTGAATGGCAGAGTCACGATATAGCGACCCGTCGGGTCCCGGGTATGCTCCGATGCGTATTTGTATTCACAAAGCTGCTCTTGGGGCGTAAAAGTGGACGCCTGTGGAACGTTGTCTATATCCCAAAATCTTTGAACTACACTGGCCAACTGCTCACTATCCGTAGTTGCGTTAATCCCGAGTAAGGAACTATGGACTATGGACGTCTTCCCCAGTAAAAGCCAACCGAACACAGATCTCAGTGCGGGAGGTTGAGATCCTTGACCCCTGATCTTTTCATTCAATAAAGATTCCGCAAATATGTCTGCACCTAACAGAATGTCGATGGGACCGGGAATATCGAAACCAGGGTCGGCCAATTGCAAAGATTTAATATTCGACCAACCGTGTGTGCTCAATTTTGCTATGGGTTGGTCGCTGCATATCCTGGGGATGACTAACATATCTAAGTCGAATAAGGTTTTAGAAGACGTCCCCAACTTACATCGCACTACACCATTAATTGATGCTTCGGCACCTCCTAAGCCAGTAACATTGACTAGTGCCGGTCGAGATGAGAAACAAAGTCGATCGGCAGCTTGTTGAGTTATAAAATTGTTTTGACTGCCAGTGTCAAAAACGGCGCGGAAAGCTAACGAGCGCCCGAAAGCATCCCACACGTATACTATAGCCGTGGCGAGCAGCACAGTAGGGCTAGTACAAGCTAAGTCGTGTCGCGTAATTAGTGTAGTATGCGCTGTCGACTCGGGCGACGTTGCTAAGTCTTGATGTAAAAGTGTGTGATGTCTATGTTTACATCTCTGGCACGAGAACATTGATTTACAGTCTCTGATTGTATGTGATGCCCTTAAGCAATTAAAGCACCACTTATTATTACGCGCTATATTAATTCGTTCATCTACAGTGTTTTGCAAAAATGATTTACAACTTGTTATTGAATGTCCGTCTGAACAATAGGCGCATTTGATAACCGGTTTGCTAGTTGTAGGCGGAGTCAGTTGCGTCGAGTGGGGCGCGATGTACGTTCCGCTTACCGCCGCCTCATGAGTGCAGTCCTGCGCAGCTACTAAGGCATGACCCATTTTCGGTTTGTTGGCTCGGAAGTCTAGATTCGACTTTATGTGTTGTTCCCTATTCCATGTGGAAGTGCTAGTTGATGGTCCGGATTCAGTGAAATGTGTATCTCTAATTAAAGCTTCACACTTTAAATATAGAAACGATTGCAAATCCGTGTAACTCGGCAGTTCAATGGTAGACTGTCTTTCTTCGAACTCTCGACGTAGTTTTGGGTCTATCTTTGACAAAATGTGATATGACAATACGAAATCCCATTGGTCTACCGGTAGGTTTAAACGTCTCAAAATGGTTAAATTTTCGTCAAACATATCAAGGGAACGGCGGAAATCGTGTGGGTTCTTTAACATGAAGCTTGCGTTTAATATATCGCGCCAACAAGTGAATGCGAGGTCTCGTTTGTTTTCGTATCTTGTAACCAATTTATTATATGCATCGGAATAGTGATCACCTGTGGCCGGGAATGTGCGGATGAGTGCTAACGCGTCGCCTTGTAATGTTGACATTAAATAGTTAAACTTATCGGTGTCACTCATACGTGTATTATGAATTAGGTTATCATACGTAGAAATGAATTTAGGCCATTCCTTGATATTGCCGGAGAAGGACGGGAGCGTTATCTTAGGTAACTTTACGTGTGAGTTAACACAGTGTGAATTTGTGTAGTCAAGGGAAGATTCGGGTGCATGTGAGACGGGTTTTGTGATTGATCGGTGAATTCGAATAATCTCATAATACATTTCGTCGAAACGTTTGCACATGAGTTCGTCTTCCTCCGGATCGTCGGCCAAATCCAGAATAATTAAATGTGCTTCTTCGAAGGTAGCCGCGATTTTTTTTACCTCCTGATGGTAAGATAAAAATAATTCGATTTGGGAAGGATCGTTAAGGGTAAGGGCGGCGATTTCGTGGGTCTTGGTCAAGCGGTTATATGCTAGTGTACGCTTTCTACGCAAAGATGGTAAATTTTCGGTTGTATATTCCCACGTATCCTTAGAACGGGATTTCTTTGCGATACTTAGTTTTCGTTTTGAATAACTCATGATAACTGTTGGTAACGAAATTCAAAACCCGATGGAGAGGTCAGATTATGGAGGTAATCAGCTGACGCGCGATAATGAATCAGATAGCAACGTTAAACGTTTAAAAACACAGCAGACACCGATAGTAAATTGAGAAGTGTGTTGCTATAGAATTAACGTTACGCACTGGTCGTTATTTGAATTATCAGCTGATTGGCTATGTGTACCACTCGCGTAACGGAATTTTGTATTTTTTATTTTTTAACAACTAATAGCAAAATGGACAAATAGAAATGATATTTAAAAACTCAATAGGTATTCAATAAAACACACTGGACCGTATACGAGAAATGCGAAACTGATTAGGGTAATTAGGACATAAAGGATTACTTTAAACGATTAATTCATATGTTCCCGGGTTTCGGCACCAAAACATGTACCAGCAAGGAGGCTGGACACGGTGTTCAGCTGAGCTTTTCAGCTGCCGAGGGGGAGGTCCCCAACAGAAATTTCGACAGTAATGTGCGCTGCAGAAAAAACGGTTAATTCCAAAACTGAGTGCTTATCGTCTACCACTTACCGAGGCTTCCGGCTTCACCAGCTCTCGCAGACCAGGCAACTCCAGCAGCAATACTCTCGAGGGAACACGTTAAATGGGAATATATCGGGTATAGGTTTTGGTTACGAGGTTGCGCAACAGCGGAGTTTTTGACCAAGTACTTCCACGATTCAAAAACGAGTGCTGGGTTTTTTCCAAGGCAACGGTTTTGTGACCTGCTCGTTGGTCACACTAGAACCTCGCCTATTGGTCGGTGGTTTTTCGGTTGTCGAAAAGTTGTCTATGCGACGCCCGGTTGCGCCATCTAGCGCCGGTTCGTGATATCGGATTCGAACCCAGCAATGGAACTCCGATGCAGCGCACATTAACTTTGGGGTGACGATACAGACACTCTTAATCATTAATAATATAAGCCAATTTATACAAACCAATATGATTAAAGACTAACGCTATATAATAGGTATATAGATTTATCTTTAAATTCTATTTATAGATATTTCATTACAAACCTCACTATTTCACAAGTTTTTATTTTCTACTAGTAGTTTAAAATGGTATTTTAAAAATGAAAACAGCATATCGTAAATACAATACAACAAAACCGTTTGAGGGTACGCAAGAACTATTCTGATGCACATACTGAGAAGTAACTCTAATGTTACAATGTCGCTAACTTTTTAGTCGGTAACCGATTTCAAGTAAGCGAACGGCTCGGCCGCATTAAATGCTATACATTATACAGGACGTTACGATAACCGAATATTTATTAAGTTCTTAATGTTTAACTTCGATTATTTTAATTAATATTAATTTACATGATATATGTATATACATTAATCCATATTTACATATGTACATACGCTATGTTAGTAGTCTGGGTTTGTTTGTAATATATTGTGAAAATATCTCTTGTATTTATATTTACAATTTTTCTCCGTTAATTCATTTCTTATTTCTGAAGGTAGTTCATTCATATAAGTAGGTATTAAATAGGCATGAGTTCGTCTTCCGTAGTAATTGTTAGATTTCGGCACCTTTAATTTAGATTAGTTATTGCCCTCGTGGTGTTCTTGTTTGATAATTTAATTTGGATATTTTTATTATGAAACTGTTCAATAAGTAACATCATTTTAACTTTTGTAAATACAAGAAGTATTTTACAATATTTAAACAAACCCATAACATTATTTTTGCTATATATAGACTTTTTAATTTTATTGGGCACGATTAATTTTAGAATTCTTAGTTGTAAACTATATATTTTATCTAGATAACTATTAAATGTTCTGCCATAGCTAGTTAAGCCGTATAAAATACGAGATTCAAAAAGGGAATTATACAAAAGAAGTAATATTTTAAATGGGATTTTATACTTGATAACAGCAAACTTTGCCAGCAATGCTCTCAATTTATCACAGATTTTATTAATGTGTTGTCCCCAGTTAAATCTGTTATCAACTATTAGTCCTAAATATTTATTTTCAGTGACTTGTTCTAGTAGTTCACAGCTACATTTCTTATGACTATTTGCCGATGTTTGCATATCATGCAGACATTGGTGATTATGGGCAAGTATGTTTAGTGGTTTATCAGAATGTAATAAACGATTAGAACGTACATGGATAACTTTAGTTTTTCTCGCGTTATTCACCAACCCCACATCATGGGACCATTTACACAAGTTCGTGAAATCGTGTTGTATCCTCTGTTCCGCTATAGAGATATCTTTTGAAGCTGTGACAAGACATGTATCGTCAGCATATTGAAATATAGAACAATTCTTTGTTACATTACTCATATCATTGACATATGCTAAGTAATGTAAAGGACCTAAAACTGATCCTTGGGCTGTACCAGTTTCTACCAAAAAATCATCCCTGAGTTCGCTGTCAACTTTTACACGAAAGGTTCTGTTCTTGAGGTATTCCTCGCACCATTTAAGTACAGGGCCCTGGATCCCAGTATTATTTAATTTTGATAACAAAATATCGTGCCTGAGAGTGTCAAACGCCTTGCTGAAATCAATGAAAAGTAAGATAACGTGTTTTTTATTCGCAAGGTGTATATATTAACTTCCCCTGTGAATTTAGATAATAGGCCTGATGTAGATTTTTGTGGTTGAAAGCCATATTGAGTATTAGAGAGAATTTCGTGTTTTGTGTAGAAGTTCTGGATTTGTTGGCATACATACTTTTCAACTATCTTATCAATAACTGGTAGGATTGTAATCGGTCTATAATTTTGATACTCACAATGCGATCCTGTCTTGTAAATAGGTCTAACGATTCCAGTTTTCAGTTGCTGTGGATATAACCCTTTTTGTATACATGTGTTTACTAATCTTACAATAACGTCGGTTATTTTATTACACAAAAGCTTTACATCTATACTCCGAATGCCATCTATTCCTGCAGCTTTTTTAGGGTTTAGGTTTTTAATTATATTGTTAATGTTTTTATTAGTGGCTTTACGTATTAGTATAGATTTATTTTGTGAA
The DNA here is from genome assembly GCA_023078785.2 of Hyles euphorbiae. Classification (NCBI taxonomy): domain Eukaryota; kingdom Metazoa; phylum Arthropoda; class Insecta; order Lepidoptera; family Sphingidae; genus Hyles; species Hyles euphorbiae. The sequence continues at coordinate 11,804,125 of CM041036.1, forward strand.
GAAGAATAAGGCAGTGTATTTTGCTAAATCAACCTTCATCTAACTGCCATGCCAATTTGCTCGCCATCTACGGTTGACTCAAATTCCTAGATAGTATCAGAATATCCATTATAACTCGAGATATAACAAAGAATAAAGGAAATGTATTTCTTTTTCTGAAGATTATCGCTATCAAATACAGAAAATCTTTGCCTTATGATAATAAGTATACGACGCTTTTCCTTACATTTTGTACATTCAACAGTTTGCTCATAAGATTCTGAGTAGACGTTCCTTTATTTTACGATCGTACATAATGGAATCTTCCATAAAATTACATCTCCGAAGGAGTGCCGGAGAAAAAATTGTTCATATTTTTCTTCCTGAATTTTCGTTGCGATTTTTATTATGTATATTAACAAAATGTATATTGATTTTGAATATTGTGACATTACAGGTAATAATAAATAACAATTAAGTCATGAAATTATGACATTATAAAAAAATATATCCTTAATGAAATTATGAAATTTGAATACTTAACTATTATAGTCATTGAAAATGTTTATAATACTAAGTATATATATACTTACTAAGTATATATATATACGTACGTCTCACTGCAAGGCACGAGCCTCCTCTGTAATCGAGAGTACGATTAAGGATGATTATTGGGCTATATAGTCAACCAAGCTGGCTTAGTGCGGGTTAGCGGACTTTATACAGGGTATATCAAGACTGCTACCGAAAATGAAGCCGGGTGGTAGTTTTAGTGGTTTCAGACACGGCGCAACTCATTTTTTTGCAAAAAATTGCGACGATTTTTTTTCTTATTTTATGCCTATCGTCGTATTAGGGTGGTTAATATATAGTTTATTCTTAAATTATAGTGTACACCCTTTTATTTTTGAAGACGCTATGGTACGCTAGGCTTTAAATTATTATTTTTGCAAAAACTATGGATTTACCACCCGAACTCGACATTAATTAAAAAAAAATAATAAAAAAATGTCCCATATCTTTGCAAAATGTTTAGTTGATTTGTGTTTGTAGTCACTAAAATTACCACCCGGCTGCGTTTTCGGTAGCACTCTTGATCTAACCTGTATACCACAGAAATTCTTTCAAATCGCTATGGTATGCAGGTTTCATCACGATATTTTCCTTCACCGTTAAAGTGTGTGGTGATTAACTAGCAATACATACATGATCCGAAAAGTCAGAGCTGTACCCTGGGGTTCGAACCCGCGACCGCCGTGAGCATGTTGGCAGTTGCGCTAGCCCGTTTACCAACAGGCCACCACGCACTATCGATTAGTGTTATAAAAAAAAAGTTAGGCTGTTCTTAAGACCATGTAGAATGAATGTTAAAAACCTGTGTATTACTACAAAATCTTTTAAATTTGAATAACTCATAAAATATTTGATCCTTGGCGCAGGTATTATTTAAACGAACTCACACGACTTACCTATGTTAGTAACTACTGTTAGCTAACTTTTCTGGCCAAACTTTCCCATTGTATTTATTTTACGTTTGTTTTAGGTTCATACTCTGTTTAGATAGGCCGAACACAATGTACGTACGGTTGTTCTTTGTTGTATAAATGTTATTTCATTTCCAAAAATAGTGTTTTACAATTGTAGAGGTATTATACTATTTTTTAAACACTTTAAAAGTGGTAAAACCATTTGTATTTTTAGTCATCATTCAACAAGAATGGACAGGGTCGTCCACTGTCTCATAGGAGATCGACTTGAAGCGACAGCTTAACTGGCGCGTTTCGTTGAGTGAGTGAGATGGCCGGTTGCCTAATACCCCTTTCCTCTTCCCATTTTTTATCCTTCCCATTCCCCTCTCTATTAGATGGGCCGGCAACTCACTCTTGATCCAAGCGCTATGGATGTTCATGGGCGGCAGTGATCATTTATCAGGTGCCCGTTTGCTTGTCTCCATAATCTATGCTATAAAAAACACTTTTATTATTCTGCCCTTTAACTGCATACTGCATCTCATATTCACTGCCTTATTATCCAGAGAAGGCACCGAAGGTAGATAAATATGTCTTGTCACTCGATACAATTATCCTGACCAACTCGAAATTCAATTAGCAAAATCTAGACTCATGTTATTAGAAGAATCATTTTTTTATTGCATAGTTCTGAAAAACAAGCAAAAAGGTCACCTGATGGTAAGTGTCACTGTCACTCTTGGATCTTAGATGTGTTGCTGGCCAACAAATCAACCGTAAATTTTACTAGAGAGTTTCATAAGTACAGTTTATCCAGAGGCCGTCAAAAGGGACTTAAAATATCTAAAATATACAGCTGTATCAAAGTGAAACTTTAGTAATAGAAACCACACATTGTAAAAGGTATGTTAATAACTTTAAAATACACTTGAAGGCCATTTACAAGTAAATCATTTTCGGCACAACAAAATGTTTCAAAAGTAAATTCATCTTTTATTCAATAAAAGTAAATTAGAAGTTCAGACAAATCCCGGCGCGACGTTTAATTTTAATGTTCTTTATTGAAAAAGAAAAGTTTTTGAGGACACTGTATATTGTACAGAAACCATTGGATTGGATCAATTTTAAAAATATAAATGAATAGGATACTTTTGTAGGATTGTATATTTGAAAACTATTTTGTCTAAAAACTTGTAAATAATCATGGAAGAGAAGGTAGTCCAAGTCTTGCTCATTTATACAAAATAGACAGGAATTTGCTAAATAGGGTATTATTGGACAGGATCAAGCGAGCTGGTCATTTATAGTTCCCACATATCCTTTGGGGACTTTTTTATTATTTTCATACAAAATATAGTCCTGATTGCACACATTATCGGGTATATCCAGATTACGGCCGAAAATGATGCTAGCAGTTTTAGTTCTTTCAGACAAAACTCGACTAAAACTTTCGCAAAAACAGCGTTAGTTTTCCGTACGTCATTACCTCTCATAATTTTATATTATTATATGTTAATTTGTAAGATTATCGAATATTGTAATAACATAATGACATAATACAGCATGTGTTTTTTCTTTCAAAATTATGAGCTTTGATTCGTCGTTACAAATATTGATTTTCAAAACTCCAAGTTTGTAGTATGTTGTAATCAGGAGCCATGATCGTAGCCAGCCGTGGGATCAGGGTGGGGCAGAAGTCTTAAATCATATGTAATTAGCAAACTGTACCCACGGTATTCTTCTATAACACCCTGTATCTGTGTTTATAATTCGAATTATCCTAAATACTTTCGTATTGCTCAGCTGCCTAGTACTTTACCTAGATCATTTATTTTTTTAGAGTTGATTAAGTACCTTACAGATCAAATCCAGGGTGGGGCAAGCGCCCCACTCTGCCCCACCGTGGCTACGCCCATGTCAGGAGCTGAATCTCTAAGCCTAAATTGCCTAGTTTATTTTACTATGACTTTTATCTATTCATGATAATAAATCGATCCATGAGGAGTAAAATATAAAAGCATGGTCCTTAAACGAACACTTATTAAGGCAAAGATAATATCCGTAATAAGGTGTAATGTATGTGGCGGAACATCTTGGCGTGACGGTTCAACCAACCGTGAAATCTGCTCTTAGAATTAATGCTAACGTTTTACTTTATGAATGGGGAAATTCCTTACTTTAATTTTAGTATAAATGAGGCATTACTTTAATGTTTTCCATTAATTTCTGCTTAAAAACAATGGATTAGGACGTAGGCGTCTTTTACTTAATAGGTACGTAATGGAATGAACGCTAAATTATGTATGAGACATAATTTCTTAAAACCCTTAACATCATGTTGAAATAGGAGTAATAGCCTCATACAATGGTATAGGTAAATAAGGCTTTCCAATAAATAAACACTGTTGAAATAAGTTTCAGATAAGGCATCAATTTTCTTTTTAAGATACATAATATTATTTTTAACCGACTTCTAAAAATGAAGAGGTTTTTAATTGGTAGAACTTTGGTATTGTCAGCCATGACTAAAAGCATGAATGGGCAGGCTGTTCCGGGCAGTACAGTAGTACCACCACAAAGAGACTGTGGTTTCACAACAAATCTGCGTGACAGCTGTCGCGCTTCGTTCTGTGATTGAGGTTTGCGGATTCTCAATACCGGTTATGTTTTACTATTCTTTTTCCTAACTGCTTTTCTCCCAATTTGATAGGACATATCCATGACCTTGATGAATTATGAATGTTCGTGGGCGGTAATGATCAAATATCATCAGGTGACCTGCTTACTCGATTGCCGGACCTAAGCAATAACAAACCATTATTGTATTTCAGTTTGAACGAGATTGTAGCAATCACTATTCAGTAGAACATGAAGGAGTCATAGTTCTTTAACTTTTTCAACTGAAAGACAAACGGACAAAGTTATCAACTATATCTGCACTTTGCATAAAAACTCCATGCGCACCTAACTTTTTGTTGTCTTTAAAAGTCTTTTATTTCAACTAAATAATTGAGTTCGAACTTAATATTTATAATTCGGGGCCCTATGTCAATTGTTTTTAATAAACAAGGCAATTTAGCAGGCATATAAAAAATACACATGACGTGATTTCCAATATACAAAATAGGTGAAGTATTCATAATAAATCACTTGACCAGTGTAATCCCTATACACCCCGTTTGATTGTATTAAATCAAACTTATCAGCTGCCACGTTCATCTGGACGTGAAATATTCAAAATAGTTTGGTTTGGCTCCATTAATTGACTGTCCGACATTGGATCAGATTGCAATAGTCTATATTTGAACTATGACTTATTATTTGTTTTAGTTGTGAATTTTATTTTTAGTGCGCCTAATATAGTGGAATTTAGATATAATACAATATTCTGTATCAGCCCATATACGTCCCACTGCAGGGCACGGGCCTACTCTACAATCGAGAATACGATTGAGAGTGGTTAGGCCATATAAAGTAATTATATTAAGTATTTGTATATAGTAAAATAACAAATATAAATACGTAACACATAGTATAACGTTATTGAAAGACAAGAATATTAATTATACAAAATAACTATTTTTATTTTATGATAAAGATTACATTTTGCACAATTGCATTGATCAACTACAATACTCGTGCCATAATAATAAATGATATCAATGAAAATATACCCACAAATTTCACAATAAATATGATTATTTTTCCGACCCAAATATCGACCAATAGAATTGCACCATTCGACGTCACGTGGTACAACCTACATGGTATTATACTGATAATTTTTTGAAAATTTTCTCTGGTAGTTGCTATATATAAAAAACAAAACATGATCCAGTCAAATTAACCACACGTCAAACTGACAGGTTGAATTCAATTGTGAAAATTGGAGATTTTGCATGAAAATGAGATTGAAATTAAAATTTGGGACGGAAAAATAATCCCCCGAATACCACACGAGCTTCAAAATTATCTGGCATTTCCCTCAAGGTTCTCTGCAAACAAATAAAGTCGTCAAGTTTTGACTCCTTCATTTGTTTGCAACGAACCTATCGGGAAATACCCGATAATTTTGAAGCTCTTGTGGTATTATAAGTGAAAATATCTCGCTTGTCAATCCATAAATACATCAAGTCGCGGAAGTTGTCAAAGCTTTCTTCGGAACTTGGCACTCGTTTCAACTTGACTTCAAACTACAAACTTGGCAACTGTATTGTCAACACAGCAGTCATGTTCTATCATCAGTAACTATAACATAAAGTCACGCTCGTATCGAAGGGGTAGGCACAGAGGTCACTAGTGCCGCACACAGCTTGCGGTACTTTTTATGCAATTACTTATTAACCAAACCTGTAATAGGTCAACATTATGAATTAAATGCCTCTGAATCGTGAAAGAAAATAACACCCAACATAAATAAAATAAAATAATATTTTCCATTATTGTTTCGAATAGCAAATAATTGACTGTTGCCAATCTACACAAAATCCAGAAGCCATTATATCAAAAATAAGCTGCGGTACAGTTATTTTTAATGAAAAAACGTTGTTTTTAAATGATACTTCATTTTCAACTTTGATTGGATTCTATAACATCCCGTTATAGCCTCACGATGATCTAAATTCCTCTTCTATCAGTGGGTATTCTACAAATGAATAAAATCAATTTGCGTACCCAATTAAGTTGAGAGTGTTCCTAACCCACTGGTTTACCAGCCAATTTGGTGTTTACTGCCCCGAAACGTCACTAGCTGACAAATTACACGGACGGGCCAAAGTTAAACGGATTAAAACTCTTATCGTACCGTTTAAGGCATTTAAAAGATGGGTGTTTTGGCCGCTACTGTCATAATTTCATTATTCTTTATTAACTTAATAACCTTAATTGCTTTGGATGAGCAAACGCTATTTTAAATATGGGTGTGTAGCTACGTAATTTTAAACATTGTTGACATCATTTAAAATGTATATCTTTTTTCATAAATATTTTTTTTTCGTTACGTCCTGTATTGGGTATTTAATAATGAAATTTGAATTCCAATATTTAGGTCATATCTATAAGTAATGAATACAGTCTTAAACACTGCTAGCACTCGTAATTTACCAAGGAACGTGTTTTTAATGGATATAAAAATTATGACGGTCTTTTTCATACCTTATCACATTAAGAACCAAAACAAATATTGGTTGATCGTGAAACTAATATTTACATCGCAACACAATGATCAACTTCCTCGTGAAAACCCAATGAAAGAGATAATAATGCAGTCGATACAAAAAACATAATTGACTAACCAAAGTTTATAGTTTCTCACTAATTGATATTGCTGAGGTAATTCCCGCACGTATTGGAAATACCTTAAGGGGATATCCTCCAAAATCACTCGACACATGTTATGAGAAAAAGACATTTGACTTTTGTTTCGCTTAATAGATTAAGATTACTTTTTTATATTGAAAGGTAAGCAGCATTTGCCTCATTTATAAAATAAATCTTTTAAATCACTACTTACAATATGATCTAGAAAAAAGTCTAAGACCTTGTCAAATCATTATACATATTATTATTTTGTAATGTTAACTGAGAGCCTATCCAACTTGGTAACCCAATATTCTCATACCATCTGCTCAATTATTTCCAGAAATGAAATCCCACCACTCGAATTACTTGGCCAGTCAGACTCATTTGATACTAATGCATCGCTACCCAGCGGTAATGGGCAGCTAGAGAGAGTAATTGAAATTTATGTAGACACAGAGCCAGCGGTTTTTGGTTCAATCGTACCCGTTGCAGACACGACAAACGATGACAGATATGCTCGTGTTGTCACTGCTGAACAATCAAAGCTTATTGGCAAATCGAACGAGGCAATTTGCTGGCTTTAATTAAAAGCAGTGTATTGTGCGTTTTGTAAAGTTTTATGTGGAATTTATGCGAAAACCCATTCAATAATAACTCACTAGACGATATTTGAAATCGAAAGTAGCGGTGTTTATATTTCTGTCCATCGATTTGTTTAAAATATCTGGAACTATAGATTTTATTTAAGAAACTATTTGTTTTACGCAATTAAACATATTATAACTAAGAGTTACTGATTTTAAACTTCAGCTATTTTTAATATATCACCCTCTAAGTATATTTCATTAGTTGAATTGAATATAGTTTTAGAACTACGCTTAATAGATCTAAGTAATAACTGAATAATTTCGTTTATTTTATTAATATCAACTTTTATCAAACCGCATACTTTGATCAAAGTTTTATTTGATCGCTCACTTAAATGAAATCTGCGTACACAGAGTTTTATATGACTTTCATTTGATCACCGTAATGAAATAAATTCAGTTTAAATTCAGACAAATGAAGTTCATTCTATATTCCATTTATCTTTTAAATATGGAATATATTAAAGTGGTGGTAGGTCTCTTATATTATTATGTGAAAGGCTACCTAGGTAGGTACCACTGTACTATTTCTCCCGAAAATCAGTAGTGTAAATGCACTATTCTGTTCCGGTTTGAAAGACATCGTAGCCAGAGTAACTTCTACAAACTAATGACAAATGAAGGCTTAACGTCTTATGTTTCAGGATAGTGTGTGCAGTGGAATCATACGCATTACTTTGTAATTTATGGTGTTGTTTGTTTTTGTTACTTTCCATGAAAGATCGTATCGCTTACCATTATTACAATAAAACAATAACACGGACTGAAATCTTTTCTTTTCAATAATTTGGTAATTTAAATGCTTAAACTAGTGAAACCGTCAACAAAATTACTTTTATCTGATATGTTGAGTGATAAGTCGACTGATAATATTCCATTTAAAAATAGGATTTTGCAATTCAATTTGATTAATAAACTACGCGATGACATTAGGTTAAATACGTATATTACAAATCTCATAATATTTTTATTAAATTATAAAGTAAATTGTATTACTCTTATAGATGATCACCAATTAATTAAACCTCTGGAATATATTTCTTGTCAATACGTGATGGTTAAACGGATAAGACGCGGCTTCCAACATGTTCACGATGGTCGCGGGTTCGAACACCTGGGCATACTTTTGAATTTTCGGAGTCAAATTGTGTACATTGATCAATCAATCACCACGCACTAAAAGAGTGAAGGAAAAAATCATGGGGAAATCTGCATACCATAGCGATTTATAAAAAAATATATATGATATGTAAAGTCTGCCAACTCGAATTAGGCCAGCTTGGTGGACTATATGGCCTAACCACTCTCAGTCGTAGTCTCGATTGTAGAGGAGACCCGTGCCCTGCAGTGGGACGTATATGGGCTGATACAGTAATACATTTCTTTTGAATGTGGTAATAGTTTGTCTGTTAGTAGTGTGAAGTAGACGAGATTCAAAAAGAAAATATATTTTTTACGAAAGCCAGATGAAGTGATAATTCCCCACAAAGTATGACTTTAGACAAGCAGCTGGTTACACAATTATAAACAAACACTTTTGCATCATGAAACTAAGTAATATTGCGTCAATCCCACGTCAATACGGTATATTGGCAAACAGCAGATGGGGAATTATAAACCTCCTATTTTATTACTTTTAAATATTTTTAAATAAATATTCTTCTTTACCAGAAAGCTTATTGTGTTTTAATTCTCGTGTCATTTTTAATTAAACATTCCCTAACTATATTGCATTTTTGCAGCATTTCCTTCTTTACCTTTGTAATAGAAGTCTAGATTAGACAGGATTCTTTAGATTCTTATTAAATCATACTAATTGAAAGTATTTAATTAGTGAATGTATGTTTGATGTGATTTCCTAGAACATCAAATAAAAGTGCTAGAGCCACACTGTTGTCAGTCATAAATCAGCATAAATGGACAAGCTCGGCCGGGCCAGTGCCACTGTATCACATAAGATTAACGTATAGCGACAGATTTGCTGTCACATTTCCTTCGGTTAGTAAGATTTCCGGATAGCCCTTCCCTCTTTCCATTGGCTTTCCTTCTCGCTCCCGTCAGAATTTTATGAGTCGGCAACAGATCCATGATCCAAGAGATTTGAATGGTTATGGGTGGCAGCGATCATTTACTATCAGACAACCTGTTTCCTCGTTTACCAGATATGCAATACATAAAAATAATTTCGATTATTTTTCCGACCCAAATATCGACCAATAGAATTGCACCATTCGACGTCACGTGGTACAACCTACATGGTATTATACTGATAATTTTTTGAAAATTTTCTCTGGTAGTTGCTATATATAAAAAACAAAACATGATCCAGTCAAATTAACCACACGTTAAACTGACAGGTTGAATTCAATTGTGAAAATTGGAGATTTTGCATGAAAATGAGTTTGAAATTAAAATTTGGGACGGAAAAATAATCCCCCGAATACCACACGAGCTTCAAAATTATCTGGCATTTCCCTCAAGGTTCCCTGCAAACAAATAAAGTCGTCAAGTTTTGACTCCTTCATTTGTTTGCAACGAACCTATCGGGAAATACCCGATAATTTTGAAGCTCTTGTGGTATTATAAGTGATTAATTTTATTGTTGCCAGTGTCAATTAACCAACTCCTTGCCAAAAGTCCAGCTTAAAAGTTATATTACTACAACAGTCTCTTAATTCATTGTCCTATTCATGGCACAGACTTTATCCACTCTTCCTTCTCTATATCATCTATTCTTCTTTGGAACGCATTCCTCCTCGATATTAGGGCGTCCGGTACCCGTCTGGGCATTCAAGGTGAAGGTTCGCTTATACTTACTCAATAAATGGCAGTGTAATGTGCAGGTGCTCTCTGCACCATCCAAAGGTCGACTGGTAGAAAATGCCTCTGGTATTAAGCCCGTCGTATACAACTCTGTGTATAAAGTATAAAAAAATAAATAAATATTTTTCATTATTTCAATCCTTTACGCACTGATTTGGGCTGTGAATTGTCAGACATCTAGTTCTTATTTTATAAAGTAGGTAATCGATGAATCATCAAACAAGCAATAGTAGTTCTCAGTAATCACGAAGTTTTTGATCAATGTTTGATTTTCGTGGGAGGTGAAATTGACTGACGCATACAATATTAGTTCGTATGAATTGCTCGCATATAGATTGTATACAAGAATATTTTATTAATCGGGTTCCTCAAGTATTGACGTAAACACCTAATTATAGACGCTAGTCTCCCACTCCGTTTTATTATAGAGAATATTAGTTGCTTTGTAACGCGTTTTTTATTACTTTTATAAGTAACCAAGCATGTTCTCATGAAAATGGAACGTTTACCCTTTCAAGCTATTTTCGTATTAATTAGACTTCGGCCGAGATTTCCCTTTATAGAACGGATTGTTCGATAATTATTTTCAGAATATAACTGTTTATTTATATCATTTAAAACAAAGACGAGATAAAATTTGATGTACTACTAAAAATAATGAAAAATTATGTTCTTCATTGAAATCTTAATGCTACTAATGCCTTTTCTGAGTATTTGTGAAACGTTCGAGTATATAATTTAAATAAAATAATAACATGGAGGTAAAATGTATTAATTTAACAGTTTAAATTTTATCATTATTAATTTTGGATATGAGTTATTTAATAGTAATTAGATATACCTATTAGATTAAAAGGACGCAAATTCGAAATGTATGAACTTGATAATATCCATTAGCAGCTTTTTGGCAACGTACTACAAATATAATACACGTGGACTTATTGATAAACAGAAGCAACTTTCTTTTTCTATACTTCAAGTTTTAAACTAATAAATATGTTACAATAAATAAACATAAAATAACGCCTTTTGCCCAGAAAGGATAGGCAGAAATGCAGCAAAGACACCCACGTGTCACCTTGTTTTTTCCGTCTCACGATGTGATAGGGTGCGAGGTCTTAACCCTGGTAAATAAAAATATTTTACCTTAACCCAATCTGAGAAATGACCTGTGTTCTACAAGCCAATTAATGTTATATACATACATACATACATAAACTCACGCCTTGTTCCCAGAAGGGGTAGGCAGAGGTGCCAGGGCACCCACATTTCGCCTTGCATGTTCCGTCCCACAATGTGATAGGTGGCGAGCCTATCGCCATATCGGGCACAAATTCCTGACTCTGGGCTGATACTGAATAGAAATATCCAATATCACTTTGCCCAATCCGGGATTCGAACCCGAGACCTCAGCTTTGTAACCGTACTGTAGTACAACTACGCCACCGAGGCAGTCATAATTAATGTAATATACCTGTAAGTAAGTCTGAACAAGATGATCGGCGCGGTACAATTACGTGCGAGTGGTGCTCAGCCAAGTTTGGAGACGGAAGCGTTCTTACAACGCTGCAGCGTCATCGTATTGTTAACAAAATATAAATGTACCTGTTTAAGGGTTGTTTAAAAATTCGAATGAATTTAATTAGGTTACATTTTTATCATAATATTATGATTAATCAGTACGTGCGTGGTGGCCTATTTGTAACGGACTAGACGCGACTGCCACCATGTTCACGATGGTCGCAGGTTCAAACCCCAGAACTACCTCTGACTTTTTGAAATCATGTGTGTACTGATATTCAATCAGCACATAGTAAAACGGTGAAGGAAAATATCGTGAGGAAACCTGCATACCATAGTGATTTATTTGCATTTCTATGGTATGTGAAAGTTCGCCAACCCGCACGAGGCCAGCGTGGTGGACTACATATAGTTACACCACGCTGGCCTGGGTCATAACCTAACCACTTTCAATCGTATTCTCGATGGTAGAGTAGGCCCGTGCCCGTATAGTAGTAGGATTCACATTATGGGCTGATACAATACAATACAATAACACAAGTAAACACGATTTTTGAGTCTGAGTTCTGTGGTGCTGATTTTGATCAATTATGTCTAACTATACAAGGAAAACATACTTTTATCAAATAAAGTTTGCTTTTGTAGCAACCAGAACGAAATTTCAATTTTAAATAAAATCCAAATTTTTAAGTTCATTAAAATACAAAAGTAAGAAAAAATATTTTAAATTATATATTAATTACTGTTACAAAGAGCAACAAAGGTAAATATTAAAATACATTTAAAAAAATAGAAAATTACTTTAAAAATGATTTTTTTTGTTTTTCTTCTGTTTTAGTAGGGAGCTTTTTCGTATTAAGCTCCCAATGTAGTCACCCATCATTATCTCATTTCTCTATTCAAAGTTGATCACATCTTGGTGTAAGCGTTCACCTTACTCTTCTGAATATGCTATAACATAAGCGATTCGACAACACCTTGAATAACAAAGCAATGCTTGGCATTCCACTGCGCTCGCCATCCTGAGACATAAATTGTAAAGTCTCAATATGTCCAGCAGTTACTCTGGCTACAATCCTGGCCTTCAATCCGAAACACAACAGTGCTTTTAAACTTTTGTTAGGTGGGAGAAATAAACATTGCGGTGGTACCCACCCAGATGGCCTCTTACATATGAGAGACCTACCACCAGTAGGTAATTTGTGGATCCACAAAAATACCAGCTTTAACTTTAGCCTCTGACAATTTAGGGAAAAAAAACTCTTTAAGTATTCAAATTTTAAAGGAGAGTCATGATAAATTGCCTTCACAAATTGCTTCATGAGACCTAATTTAATATACAACGGGGGCATCAGAATATTATCTGATGTATGCATTGCATTCCCACCAGAAAACCCCCATCTTAAAATCCCTTATCATTGGCCAGTCATGCTCTTCATAATTTAAAGTTTGAAGCACTATTTTACTTCTATTTGTTTTTGACTACGATTAGAAAGATTAAAAGAAGCTTTATAAGCTTCACAAAGTCTTATATTTGACCAAAAACTTAATTTTTTAGATCATATTTTAATAAACTCGCCCCATATGTAACAAAAAGAGTTGACGTTATTTTTACACTTTTTGGAAGCCACTTCTGACTTCGCGCTACACAAATGGCGTCGTTTTTCGGTAATGCTCGTACGCATCACAGACTAAGGAGTAACATACTTCCACTGCTCCCCGCTTCACCCCTATAAGCACCCCCCAACCCCATCTCTTGCGTGTTATAATCGTTGTTCCTCAAACGTTCGGTCAAAATCTTACAATATTTATTTTTCATTGTAAAATGTACAAAAGCAAACTTTATTTGTTATGAATGGAGTCCGTGGCTACTTTTAGTTATAGAAGATCAGAAAATATTAGTTTAATAACAAACCCAAAAAAAAAATATATATTTTTTGTCGAGTAGTGTAATTAATAAGGCGGTATACATAAGTGGAGCAGCTAGGGCCTTCTTAACGAAGTCCAGGCCAAGGTGTACCAACACCAAAAGCAGAGTATGTGTGTTTCGCGTTTCATTCGGTTTGTGAGATTACCGGATACCCTAATACCGCTTCCCATCTTTTGCTTCCCGTTCCTCTCGTGGTTTAATGGGCTGGCAACATATTTTAAATCCAAACATTTTTGATGCTTATAGGCGGCAGTGATCACTTACCATCATGTGACCATGTTTGTTCGTTTGCCAGACCTTCTTCTTCTATACCTATGCAATAAAAAAAGTAAACTAATGAGGGGTTAGCGGACTTCACTTTACATTTTCTAAATTATAGGATTTTTAATGTCACACTGACCCGACACGAATATTTGTGTAACACGCAAACATTTGTCTCACCACAGAGCTGGATTCTGCTAATTCAACAGCCGAAAATTCGGTTTCAGTCCTCTGGGTCAAATGCGGTTTTGTTTATGTTAATTTCGACTGCACTCACAAAAAGGTGCACAAGCCCAGTTTTATACCGAAATATAAGTTTTTACTTCACCGTAAGCCGAATTTAATACTATAGTTCATACTGTCCGTGCCCATCTTTATGAATAGTTTAGCGTGTTCTGAATGCATCTGGGTGGGACTTACTACGTTGTTTTATTTTGGCTATGCGGCTCACTACATGCAATATTTTAAGCCGTGTGTCTTTTTAAAAGTAAATATGTTTTGATAGCGAAACTATAGTAGTTTGTATGGATAATAAATTTTGTGTGTGGGATATTTTATGTTGTAAATGTTGATCGGACTGATTAAATTCGTATGTTTTTTAAAGAAAATATTTTGTTTATAAATCTGTAAGTTAAAATCAAAGATCAGTGACTAAGTTACTCCATTTACATGGGAGATTTTCTCGCGGTAATCGTTAATATTATCGCATGACAAAACCGCCCTAGGTTATCGCGTTCTGACAAATGTTTACATGTAGCAACATTTTTTATATTTTTACGATAATCTTGTCCTCGAAACACGAACATCTCCCTACGTAACTAAAGAGTACGTTGTAGATATTATAAGTAGTTTTTGATCCTTTCGCAGACACGCGTATTTTTGAAGCCAAGTGTGTACTTTTAGGGCCTTATTAATAAACTCGGATGAGCGAGGAATTAAACCCAAAGCTTTAACATTTTCTCAATTATTTTGATCATTCTTTTTACTTTTAAAATGAGTTGATTGCCATATCATAATCATGTTAGGCTAAAGAATGTACTACCTAGCTATTCAAAATAATAGTGAATTTTCTAGCCCATGGCCTAAAGTTAATCCTTCGCTCATCCGAGTTTATTAATAAGGCACTTGCTTAAAGTTTAAATATCAGGAGAAAAGATGCGTGTCAGAGATTTTTAGGTGTGAACTTTGAAGGTTTTTAATGAAATTATAACAATAAATATATGAAATAATAGAACCTTTTTTAGATTTCCAACTTCAGATAATTTGCATCTTTAAATTATTAGTATAAGTCTGCTTTTTATGCAACCAATCATGTTGTCTATTTCAAAGAGCATAAATCAATTGTCCATTAAAAAAATCACGTATCATTTTGTTACAAAAATTTTCATGCTACATTACAAACTATAACACAAAATAATGTGACTGTTTAGTTCAGTAAAGGTTATCTAAAATGAAACTAGGCAACGCCGGGTCAACTCGTATTTAGGTTGTGCTAAATTAGATAGTTTGCCTCTGAATTTCGCGGAACATATCTGCGTTAAGTCATCATGAGCTGAGAAAAATTGTAGAATAAATGCAGTTCCCATTGAAATACAACTATTATTTACAGAATTTATCGCGATCCGCCCTGTGACCACAAAAGCTGTAAAGTTATAAAAAACAAAAACTAAATCAAATCCGCGATGAAATCCTTAAATTATATCGCGTAAACGTAATTTTTTTTTATTTATATGTTTGACATTCGCGTAAATCTAAGAAACCATTATGGAGACCTCCTTTTTCGTAATTTTTATCTGTTTTTGACATTTAGGCCCTGCGCAGACGACAGACTATCCGTGACGCACTTTTTAGTCTGTGAAAATAGAACCTATGCAATTATATGCAGTAACGCACACGACGCGCAAAAAGTCCGGCGCACAAAAAATCCGTGTAATTCGGACAGACCGCACCGCGCCGCGGCGCGCCGCTCCGCACAAAAAGTGTGTGAAAAAAATTGAACGTTTGCTTCAACGCGCGCTAACGCAGACGGCGCACTCTTTAGTCGGCAATCTGCATTTGCTAGGGGTGGGTGGACGTAACGCACGCGATCTATTATCATGGCGCCAGAGGTCGATGTAACTATGTTAATTCAAGAAATACAAAACAGACCAGCAATTTATGATACTTCTAATGCAGAATATCATGATAAAAAAATAACCATGATTAATTAACCTAACCAAAATCATGATAAAATAAATAGCAACTCATCAAATGTAGGAACAGACATTTTATTTTATTTTAATTGAATGTTTAGTATGGAACTGTCCCTTCAGTAATCTTTCCGAAAGTATAGGATGTACCCAAAATTCTCTATTTCTTCTTCTTTTTCTGTACTTCATGTACAAAATAATACTTCGCGATCTCTGCACGATTTCCATAGCGTCTACGTCCCTACAGCTCTGCCGACAAAATGATCGAAGATGTGCGTCGTGTGCGTTGAGTCTGTGAAAAATCCGCGACCGACTATTTGCGCGCCATGCAGACTTTTTGTGCGCCGCAGACTCGATCGCACAAAAAGTGTGCCGTCTGCGCCGGGCCTTAGAATTAATTGGTTTTAATAATTATGTACTTCACATCATATGACTTAAGTAATTTTTCAAGCTATTTTATTTTTAGTAAATAAATAACATTTTTGTAAATATTAAAATTTGCCTATGATGAATATTCCAAAATAATACTCAATAATATCTTATAGCCGTAGCTAAAAACAATTAAGTGTAATTTAATTATGAATAACCTTATAAATATTTTACTGTAACAAAGCCTGTGCCCAAATTGCGTTTAGGATAAGAATAAAAAATTAAGCTCAACCGCTTTGTAACATTTCGCAGTAAGCCATCTCTGTGTTTTTACATAAAGTTAATTAGCAATGGTACTCAGCTTAAACTGCCTTAAAACCTGCCCTTGAACTTAAAATTTGAGTAAAATATGAATTATAATTGACACTGAGGTTAGCTGATAATCTGTTTTTTCTTTCAGTGTTAGTGGATTAAACACGTTCTTTATTTTTTATTTTGTAATTCTACGTTTTTTAGATACGAAGAACCGTCACATGGTTTCATAAAATCGACGCTATAAAACAAAAAAATACTATCAGGGGTAAACTGGTGACAGGTCCTTCATATGTGAGAGGCTGCCTAGGTAGGTACAGTCAGCAACATAAGTCGCTACACATTCACGAGATTTGGAATTGTCTTATCATACAAAATAATAATTATTTTCAATATCGTATGACACTTCTCGGCATATATGACTTTACTTGGTTATATTTTATGACTATAAAGCAGTACGTACAAATTTTAATTCATAAAAAGGTTATCAAAAAATGTGAAGTCTTCAGCGACTTATGTTGATGACTGTACCACCGCACAGCCTATTCTTTTCTCCCGCCAAGTAACAATGTAAATGAACTGTTTTGTTTCTATTTGAAGCATATTGTAGCTATTGGACATTTTGAGAATTAAAATCTAATGTCTCAGGATGGTGATAACGAGTTCATCGAGGACCATAATTGACCATGTGAGTACAAATATAAATAATCATTCTTTTAGTCTTTCCATTATTGACTCATGCCTTTCCGACCACAAACAACTATACCTTGAAATTGGTAAACTACAACCTGAAATAAATCAACAGATTAAATACAAAGCTATTAATTATGAAAAATTTTACAAAACTATGACTGAAGTGCTACAAGAGGATATAGGCAATGACTACTGTGACTTGGAAAAAATTATAATAACAAACATTGAAGCTCATAAAGAGGAAAAAACTAAAATACTAAATCCACCACGGAAAGACTGGATAAACAAGACTATTATAAATTCAATAAATATAAGAAACAATCTATGGATAGAAACTAAAAAAAAAACCTACTGATGAGGAACTAAATAATTATTTATTAGAAATGCAAGAACAGGTTAAAAAAATGATTAAAACATGCAAAGAAAACTATTACTTAACCTTATTCCATAATATATTTAATCAGCCAAAAAAAAATGTGGGAATTAATTAATACACTAGTCGTCAATAAAATAAAACATCGCGTGCACCCTCCTACATTGATATCTCAAAGTGGACCGATTACTGATGGTCAGAAAATTTGTGAACTATTTAACTCCTATTTCTCAACTATCGGATTAGAATTAGCTAATAAAATACCTAATATTTATCATACAGATGATAACAAAATTCTTATGTATGGACCTAACTATATACACGATAGATCTTTAAGTGAATTAAGACCATGCAATGAAGACGAAATAAATAATATCATAGATGACCTTGACACAAACACCAGCACTGGGCTAGATGGCATTTCGACAAAATCTATTAAATGTTTAAAAAATTTAATTGCGGTAAAACTAGTTAACTCAATTAACAAATGTTTGGCCTTAGGAGTGTTTCCGGAATCATTAAAGCTTGCAAAGGTCAGTCCTATATACAAATCTGGCTCTAAAACTGATCCAAGTAATTATAGGCCCATATCTGTATTGCCTGTTATCTCGAAAATTTTCGAGAGAATTTTGTATGATAGACTGAACGAGTATCTAATTGAGAAACAAATATTAATCGATCAACAGTATGGTTTTCGCCCAAAATCTAGTACAGCTACAGCAGCCCTAGATCTAATTACTAAAATTAAAATTCAAATCGACAAAAAAAATATAGCTTTTGGTGTATTTATTGACTTAAAAAAAGCGTTTGATACAGTCAGTCACCAAAAATTATTATTAAAATTAAACGATATAGGAATAAATGACACTGCTCTAAAAATGTTCAAATCCTACTTGCAAAATAGACGTCAAGTTGTAAAAATTGACAACTTTTCAAGCTCTTCTCAAAGTATTTCTTTTGGCATACCACAGGGATCTGTACTCGGTCCGTTGTTATTCTTAATTTACGTAAACAATATAAATAAAATAGGACTAACTGGATATCTCACACTATATGCTGATGACACATGTCTATTTTACTTTGATCAATCTATCCATAACATTTTAACTAAGGCACAAAATGATCTGAACATAGGTACTTAATGATTGGTTGCTCCACAATTTACTAACGATCAACACATCCAAAACATCATATATGATTATATCTGCAAAGAATAAACATATACCCGAGTTCGAACCCTTAACAATAAAAAAAGAAATTATCAAACAATCACATAATGAAAAATACTTAGGTCTAATTATAGATGATAAATTAACATGGAAATCACACATTGAATACATTAAATCTAAATTAATATCTACACTAGGAGCACTTCGTAAGATAACTCACTGTTTACCAAAGCACGTCCGAATGATTATATATAATTCATTAGTAAAATCTCATTTAGAATACCTAATTGAAATCTGGGGGTCAGCAGCATTGACTAACTTGAATTCTTTGCAAAGAACACAAAATAAAATTATCAAAGTTTTATTTCATTACTCGTACCAAATGCCTACCAAAGAACTTTATAAAAAATCTGAATTGCTTGATCTATCTCAGTTATACAAATATAACACATGTGTTATAATAAGGAAAATCACAACTAACACTATTAAATCTAATTTGCAATTTAAGACACGACAGAGCAAATATTCTCTTCGAAATAATAACCAACTAGAATTGATTAAGCCAAGAACCAATTATGGAAAAAAAACAATTTTGTATGAGGGTGCACAGCTCTATAATAAGCTACCTAAAACTGTTACAAGCTGCGAAAATGTGAATAGTTTTAAGAATAGGCTTAAGCTACATATTATTTCTAAAAGTACCGGAGACTAAATTAAGTGTAACATTTATTTTATTTTAATTTCTTTGTATCTCATTTTAAGTGAAATATGTATTTCTTATGAGAATAAAGTTCTTTAAACCTTGGTGATCACACTGGACTACCAAGCATTATTTTGTAATTCATGGTGTTGCATTGAGGTATTATACTAGAGCGGACATTGGGAACAAAATCTGTGCGTATGGTGCGTGCACAAGGGTACACATTGAAGCGAGAGGGAAGATATGTTACTTCGTAGGCGTGACAGAGACATAAATAGAATGTACCCTTTATTTTATTACAAACATTTTGTTTGCAGTGTCCCCTCTAGTATATTATCTCAATGTGGTGTTGTTTGATTTTTTTAATGTCCATGGGTAATCGTATCGATTACCATCAGGTGAACGGCATGCTGGTCTCCTCATTCAGAGTAATAAAAAAAGGCCTTATACTATATACACATAGACTATTATAATATTTGATGGTATTTGTAGTGCAGTTCAGATAGTACGATAGGCAACTATTGTAATAAATTTCGTTGTTTATATTATTTTATATTTTTAGGCATACTGTCTTTCATCGATCTATTAATATTTTAGTTTTCTTATTTCCGTAAATACAAAAGTTTCATAACATGACAAAGTTTTGTTTCTACTTTTGTTTGACAGTTTACGAACTATGTATAAAAATATTTTTAAGTCATATCTTCCTAGAATGTTACTTAAGTAAATTAATATAATTAATTAAGAAAAAAAGAACTGTGCATAAATAAGATGTTATTAGCTTTTCAAGAGCCCGTAACAGAGTGTTTAAGTGTTCATTACTTAGCGAGTTTGCTGTCGGGGATAGAAAAAGGAGTGTGGTTTAATGACTATTTTATTTTATTTTAAATATATTATATTTTTACTCTCTTTCTCTTTCTCTCTCTCTCTCTCTTTTTTTATTTACATCGAGTTTGAAATGTAAACGAACTTGACCATCCATCATGCACCAATATAATTATAAAAACTAGTTTAGTAGTGTAACGTAGACTGTTTTTACATATTGTTATCTAATGATAAGGTAGGTGCCTACTCTTCTAAATAATAACAACAGTCACAGATTAAGTTATATGAAATCTTTACAATTAATTCATTTTTGTGACATGTTTTAAATTTCGAAAATCGAAACCCATATAACTCTAGCATCACGAAAAATTCTCACAACTGACCACAACCTGGCTTCAAATGCTACATAAAACCTACTTTTTCCTCGCATATCAAATGATCAAAACCGCGCCACAATTACATATTCCGTAGCCTTCCAACTTATCAGCTATCTGACCGGCGCCATGCGTCAACACGACTATTTGCATAGAAACTCCATAACATTTCGACGCTATATAACGAGGAACGGTATGGCAACTTGGCCTGAAATTGCCCATTTGTATGCTCCAGTTGCATTAAGTGTCGCACGTCTATGTTTAAGGATTTGTTTTATTGTAGTTTTCATATTGTCAAATTTGCCTTGAAGCATAAATGGTTATTGTTATTTCAGGAATTGTTACAGTTTTGAAGATTTTTCTTATAGTGTATTTCGTGTAATGTTTTTTATTATTATTTTAAGTATATTGTGCATTTATTATTGTTACTATTGATATACCTATAATTGCTAATATCACAAACTTTGGAGATGTAAACTATTCCTTCAGATTTTTAAGTGGCAGAAATCGTTGTGTATATATCTATTCTTGGTAAAATAAGATTGATTTAAACGTATTAGCGATTATTGTACCATATTTAGAAGAATAAATATTTCGGAAAATATTTATAAATAAACAAAACAATAAAAAATATGAATATTACAAGTGCACAATATATAGAAAGAAAAAATATTAGATAAAACAAATCTATTCTAACAATATTTAGGAGAGTGACTATCTATATTCTATAGCTATAAATATAGGTATCTCTATTCTCTAGATGGTCGATAGTCTACACAATACACAAACGCCTTGCTATACTATAGAACTTGTAATAATATGACCTTTGTGTAATAGTCACTACTTATAGTTAATATGTGCAATATTGTAATATAATACTATTATTAATATTTATTGGTTCGTTTACTATACACCACGTCTTTATATCGTTTCTGCCAGCAACATCTATATCTGTTCTCATTCACCACTGGCTGGCGTTGTATATAGTTCGAAACGACAGATGTAAAGAGTATGAATATACATACATACATAAACTCACGCCTGTATCCTAGAAGGGGTAGGCAGAGGTGCCAGGACAACCACATTTTGCCATGTATGTTCCATCCCACAAGTCGCGAGCCTATCGACATATCGGGCACAAATTCCTGGGCTGATAATGAATAGAAAATCCAATATCACTTTGCCCAACCCGGGATTCGAACCTGAGACCTCAGCTTTGTAATCGTACCTTGCTACAACTCCGCCACCGAGGCAATCAGTATAAGAGTATGAATATTATGTCAATATACTGCACTTTGTATAAAAAATATATAAAAAAATTGCTATAAAAATAAAGTAGCGTACTGTACATCTCCACGCAATGTACACGCGTGCGCGGGGTCACAGTAATCAACCCAGTACATTTATTACTGATGACACCACGGTCCCACGAGCCTTACTATGACGCTATACAGCAAACACCTTGCAGATAAATAACCTAGTGAAGGTTGGTTAACGTTTAACCTATTTGTAATTAAGAATTGTTATTTTGCAAACTCTATTTTTATTTTCTTTTTCTTATAAGTTAGCTATAAATGTATGTTAAACGAGTGTGTGCGTTGTTATTGTGACCACAAATTGTGACTAATAAATCAGTTTTCATTCTTTCTTTCTAAAAGCAGGCTCAACTATTTAAAATTAAGAATTCTTATTATTATTTTTTTACTAGAAGCTAGGTTTTAGTTCGCTGTATCGGTTGAGGGTTATATTTATGGATTTATTCAGGCTGTTGATGATGATGATATGAAGAAGAAAATCTATGTATATTTAAATTAATAATATTTATATTATAAAGCGGAGAAATTTTGATTGTTTGTTAGCTTTAAATTGCTTCGAAAAAATGATTTTTTTTATTTAAAATTTTTTATTTAAACTTTATTAAATTTTTTTTTCGTTTTGAATCCTACACCATCCCTGATAAACACAGGCGATAGAATATATTGAAAAAAAAAAAATCGACCGATCGAATCGAATGAATTAGTTAAATCACGTTGAGAAAAGATAAAACGTCTATCAAATTTTGATATTCGTAATAGTTTTTTCTACATATTTTAACTAATAAATCAACAACTTAAAACGTCTCGAATGTTAGCTACATTCGAGACTACTTCACAGAAAAACAGTGATTTCATTGACTTGACAGTAATATCCAGACATTACAGCCATTTTCTGCTTAAAAAGGGCCTCGGGTCCAAAGTTAATGAGCTGTTAAAAAGCCGAAACGGCATTTGAAAACTGCTTTAAGTCCTTATGAATAAAAGAGGTTGAAAGTATACTATCAATAAAAAATGCTTACTGAGTTATTTTTATTGCAATGCATGGCAAGACGAGCATGCCATTTCTGTATCAGCCCATATACGTCCCACTGCAGGGCACGGGCCTCCTCCACAATCGAGAGTACGATTGAGAGTGGTTAGGCCATATAGTCCACCACGCTGGCCTAGTGCGTGTTCGCATGCCATTTGCCTGATGGTAAATGATACGACCACTCATGAATAGTAGCAAAATCAAACAACACCATGAATTAAAAAGCAATACTTGGCATTCTACGGCACTCATTATGCTGAGACATAAGATGCTAAGCCTCATTATGTCCAGTAGTTACTCTATTTTTGTTGTATGTTATTTATTATTGTCCTTGTTAAGATCATTTATAGGTAACGTTTTTGAAAAATATCGACTATTTGTAAGATTCTAATCAGTATACTGAATGAAAGTTTTGTTTGTTACAGGTAAGCAGTTACAATATCGTGAACTAATATAGGTAATATAACATTTTATTACTACTAGCGAATTTATTACGCCTCTCTTTTACGCCAAAAAATGAAATACTTCTTGAACAACGTCATTAAGGTATTATAAAATATTGCTATTTATAACTCTCATAATGTCCCTTTGTAAGATTAAGTATATCTGTCGAATTGATGTTTTTCGTATAGTTATTGCTGATTGTAAGTTTCGTGAATATCCTACCATCGAAAGAACACAGGAACCACATAAGCTGGTCGCGTTTCAGGTTTTTACAATTTATATCATAACAATTAGGAGCGCAGCAAAGTGTTATTTTGTGTTAAAGGTCACTCCTTGTTTTAACCTTCTTCTTGTTTTTAAAGACGGTACTACTGGTGGATATTCTATCCAACCCGTACTTTATTATGCTCTTGTTAAAGAATATAAAACCATGGATAGTTTATATTCATAAATAAACAATCCACCCTCAAACGTTAAACACAACATTTAATTCCCCGAAAAGGTAAACTAGTTCTTTGAAATTCCCGGCCGTGTGACCACTGGCCGCGCTCGCGTGATCGCCGCATATGAATGTTTGATGCTCGGCCGCGCCAATTTCGCCTCCGAATGTTTTATTATTTTTAGTTCGACTTATAAAAGTATCGTATTTAGTGCAGGAGAGTATCGATTAGGGCGGAAATACACGGTGACACAGTCATTGGTGACCTATTTCGGAACTATTATATTGGAAATAATAAGTTTATGATTGTGTTTGGGATCGGTGTCGTTTTTTTCGTCACGTGTTGGGTCATTGTGTAGTAATTTGGTAATTTACTATTTATGGGATTGAGTGTATTATATTTTTTAAGAACTATAATTACAACTCTAATTCTAATTATAATTACTAATGACATTAATTTGTTAGCTTAATATTATGACTAACTCAAAATATATTTTTGAGCAAGTCGCAAAATATCCTCAGTCGTATAAACCGCCTCTTATGGTCCATGGAGCAAAAGCGCCCAAAATACTCGTGGAATTATCTCTCTGGATGGCAATGGCTATCCTTTGCGCTAGAAATCACCCAAAGCGACAGTCTCAACCCAGATCTCTATCCAGATCTAGATATCTTGGCTTCCGTTCGTTTAAGGGATTTGGGATTTGTTTCAGAAGAAATTTGTCGTTGAATTCATTAACAAGTGTAATTCTTATCCATCACTGATACTTACGAAAACACAATTGACTGTTTTTATAATAAACTGTAGCATTTTTTATTTTCACAATCGCTGGGTGCTATCCCGACGGTCTAATATGCTAGAACCTTCGTGAAATAAAAGGTAGAACATGGTTCTTGTACTCTCACGGAATATATATCATAAACGTATTCGTATCAAAAATAAAAATTGTGTTACAACAAATTATTAATGAACTGCTCTGATTTAAACCAACTTGTAAATTTTGTAATAATCACTACATTGAAACCAATTTTCAAAAAAGCAATATAGTGTTACCCGTTCCTCTCTTGTGAAAACCGTTCTCCGTACAGGGTGGTAGATTAAAAAAAATTACTGAAGGTGTGATGTTAAACATTTAAATGGACTCAATAAATTATTTTCCTTTTCATATACTACACTGAACCAGATTTTCACCAGAGTGACCATAATCTTTCATCATCAACATATACCAGCTAAGTACTCACGGTTGGTTTGCTCAAAACCACTATCCGATTTTAGTATCTACTGTCGCACACCTATATGGACAATGGAATACTTGCGTGTGTCGGGTATCCGCCTTGCGTTTAGACCTATGCGTGTACATTAAGTATAATTATCCGAGAAACACAAAGAATTTGTTGAAATATTAATACGGAAACATTCAAGTTTCGGTATAATTAAAAATACGATATCGTAGTTTCGAATAGCAGTCATGTCGTTGTTCACGTGAGCGGAATGAAATAATTAAACATCTGACTTGCCGTGGGCGTTTTGGATCGAATATATTTCATTATTTTCGTTTTGAATTTAAATGATTGATTAAAATTGAAATAATTGTTATTTGAATGTTAAACATTGAGGTATTATACTAGAGCGGACATCGGGAACAAAATCTGTGCGTATGGTGCGTGCGCAAGGGTACACAGCGAAGCGAGAGGGAAGATATGTTACTTCGTAGGCGCGACAGAGACAGAAGTATAATGTACCTTTCATTTTGTTACAAACATTTTGTTTGCAGTGTCCCCTCTAGTATATTATCTCAATGATGTTAAATTATTGTTTGTATTAACCAAGAAGTTAATTCTACTACCGTATTGCGAACGGATTTTGATATTTCAACTTTTAATCTGAATCTATTTCTCTCCTCTTACAACATTTTGTTGTAACTGTTTCAGAAAGCTACACTTTGTTGTTATTTCTTAAAGGTGTGTTTTAATTTATTTTACTTTATTTTATTTAACATGTTTGTCAATAATCGTTTACCCTAATTCTTATATAAATATTGTATAACGATTTATATCATTCATGAGAGCAACAATTAATTACAGGCAAACACCACAGGCCAATCAAATAAGATGAAATATGGCTATTGACTACTGAGAATTATTGTCCGTTAAATGTGTATATGGGTTTATTTACACATAGCACATATTTATTTACTAGATTACACATATTATTCAAAGTCATATGTACTTGTACTATGGACATCGCTTTGGATCAGTAAAATATCTCTATGTCACTTGTATCTGAGACTAGAATTGATCGTTTATAAATTTTGCTTTGGAACACAAACTTCGGCACTAATATGCGTCATATTCAAAGCCATTAGGGTTAGAATGGTTATGATAACTATAAAATTGTATAGTCAATCATATATTTTACTGGCCGTAGTTCTCCACCGTAATATCTATTTCTCTCACGAAACAGTAGTGTAAATGCACTCATTTCGAAATTACCGTCAAAATGTTCAATTCCGCCTATACATTTATAATATTTACCAATCGGATCATGGAAAATGATTATTTCCCCGTAATTTCTAGATTTTTCACTACTGTTTCCCCCAAGATATGTTAACGCGTGATGACATATAGGCTATAGCATTACTCGATAAACGAACTATTCAACACAATATATTTTTTTCAATTTGAGCCAATAGTTCCTGAGATTAGAGTTAACAAACAAACAAACTCTTCAGTTGCAGGAAATGTAGTGCAGGATAGTCTCCTATAGAAAAAGTCGCTGGATGAAGCCCGCTTCCTACAGCTTGCTATAGGAATCCTTGATAAAAATCAATTAAGTTTTTAAATCTTGTTCATATAATCTTACTAGCGGCCCAGCCCAGCTTCGCCCGGGTACAAATAGATTTCTGTACAATAATATGTACGTGTTATACACATAAACCTTTTTCTTGAATTACTCTATCTATTAAAAAAAACCGCATCAAAATCTGTTGCGTAGTTTTAAAGATTTAAGCATACAAATGGACATAGGGACAGAGAAAGCGACTTTGTTTTATACTATGTAGTGATTCGCGAGTCTAAGCTGGAGTTAATTTAATTCCTATATTTCTAGATATTGGCAATAGGACTTATATTTTACAGCAACCGTTTGCGACGTCGTCTAAGTGCATTCGGAATGGATCTTAGGTCCTAGGTTTTACGATTTCGACACTTAAATGAAAAGAGGTTTTAATATTTTTATTTATTTATTAATAGTTTATTGTACACACAAATGATTAGATAAAATTATGAAGTGCGTAACTTATCTGTATTCACCCATATACGACCCACACACAGGCACGCGCCTCCTTAACAATCAAGAGAATAATTGAGAGTTTAGTTCACCACGCTGGCCTAGTGCGGGTTAGTGAACGTCACATATGGTTAGTATACAGGTTTCCGACCGATGCTTTCCTTCACCGTGCATTAATTGTACTATAAAATAATTTATGTATAATATTTGTACCTATCGGTCTATATAAGTACTGCTACAAGGGTCAGTTCTATCATATTATGCAAATAAGTATTGAGACTATGAATATTCTAGTGTGATGGAAAAATCGATAGTCATGCGTATTGATCCGACCTTAGACTAAGATATGTGGAAAGTATCAAACTATGAAATGAAATGTATTTATTGGTCACGTAGGCAATTTAAGAGCTCTTGTGACAAGTCAATACACATAGAACTTAATCTCTATATACAATATATTTTCTATACTTAGTATTACTTATTTTAATTTCTTGCTTTATATATTTTTAAATTTAATTTAATTTTTATTTATAATTAGTTTTATTAATTTATTTAGTTTTTATTCATATTTTATTTAAAGTATTAGTTACTACTTTATGGTAATTTATTTTTAAATACATAATTTACGTTAGTGTAGTAGTTGCACTATGAGATACTTCATGCCTGGTGCAGTCAAACTCAAAGTAAATATTATGAGTTCACCATAAAAATAACTATATTTTTATTGCAATTGCCAGACGAGCATAATGTTCGCCTGATGGGATACGACCGCATGAACAGTAGCAAAACCAAACAACACCTTGAATTACAAAGCAATGCTCGGCATTCCACTGCGCTCGCCATCCTGAAGCATAAGATGTTAAAGCTCAATATGTCCAGTAGTTACTCTGGCTACAATATCCTAAACTGAAACATTACAGTGCATTTAAATTGTTTGACGGGAGAAATAGTCATTGCGGTGGTACCTACGCAACGAAACGAAAATATACAATCACCGTCTGGTTTAGTAAATCATGGACATTAATAATTAAAATAAAACAATTTTCAGAAAAAAGTCTTATAAAACATTCAGTTCATTTACTCCAAGACCTCATCAAGAATATGATGAAAAATAAGCGGTACTCGCTATTCAGGTTCGCAGGTAATTTAGAAACCTTTTTCTCGTCCCATTTCATCCTCGTGAAGGGCACAGGCACTCCGTGAAATCTCTCCTTAATTGTGCATTAAGACGGGACACTAGGCGGGCTTATTTCGAAACCGCTACATTGTGGAGTTTCTGTTTTGTAAGCACCAAGCAATGTTTTTGGGAGAATGTTATGATAAATGTTGTTTGCTTTGGTTTTGAATGAAATAATACATACATACATAAACTCACGCCTTGTTCCCAGAAGGGGTAGGCAGAGGTGCCAGGGCACCCACATTTCGCCTTGTATGTTTTATTTTTTTATTTTTTTATTTTATTAACTTTATATACCAAACAGTATACAGGCGGACTTAATGCCAGGGGCATTCTCTAACAGTCTACCTTTGGGTGAAGCAGAAATGGAGTACAGCAGGTTTTATTTACATTTAGATAGGGGAGAAATAAAAAAAATTGGTAATATATTTAAATAAGTGTACACTGTACTAAGATTAAAATGAACATACATACATTATACATACAACATAATATATATCTACATATATATATATATATATATATATATACACATACATACATACAACAATATATACAACTTACTTAATCTGTCAATTTAGCGACTTTTCTTTGATGAAACAGTTCCCGAACTCTTACCTTAAACACATAACGGTTAGTGGCCGCTCTAACTTCGAGTGGGAGGGAATTCCATAAAAGAATGGATTGCACCGTGAAGGAGGAGTGTATAAAATCAGAACTGTGGGTTGGACATTGAAGAAGGAGACTATGAGACGAGCGGAGATTTCTATCGTGGTTAGACCCTAGGTATTAAAAGTGATGTGTTAGGTAAGATGGTGCAGTAGGAGATGTTAATATAGAAAAGAGCGTAGTGAGAGCGCGCAGGCTGCGGCGTTGACGAATGGGTAACCACTGAAGTTGGGAACGATAAGAAGATACATGATCGTATTTGCGAAGATTGTAAATAAATCGAATGCAGTTATTGAGAAGGCGGTCGAGTTTGTTGAGAAGATCTGCATTCAGGTCGTAGTAGCATACATCACCATAGTCAATTATAGGGAAGATTAAGGTTTGAACGAGCATTACTTTGGTCTTCACAGGGAGAAAGTTCTTCAAACGATAAAGCATTCGGAGAACACTAGTGACTCTCTGACTTATAGAAATAACTTGGGGTCGCCAGCTTAGTGTAGAGTCTACTAGTAGCCCAAGATCCTTCACGACAGAGCACCATGCAATAGGTGACCCATCATAGGTAACCGGTGGTATAGTTGATAAATCGACTCTGTTCATCATACGTTGGCTACCAACCAAGATAGCCTGACATTTGAGCGGGTTTACGGATATGCCGAAATCATCCGACCAGTTTTTAATATACCCCAGATCCCTATTAACTTTGGCAATGGCTGTATACAAGCAGTCCACACCAGATTGAGCATAAAGCTGTAAGTCATCGGCGTAGAGGTGATACGAACATTGAAGATTCTGGGTTACGAGATTAATAAAAATTGAAAATAGAAGAGGAGAAAGAATACCGCCTTGAGGCACACCAGATTCTTGGTCACACCAATCCGACGAAGAGTCATTGATGCGCACCAACTGCCGGCGCCCTCGAAGATAGGATGTGAACCATTCCAACGCAACTGGTGAGATCTTGAGATGGGAAAGGATGGACAAGAGGATGTCATGGTTGACGTTATTAAAGGCATTCGAGAAGTCAACCAGCACCAACACGGTGATTCTGGTGTCCTCCATGCCTGCTCTAATGTCACCAATTACTTTGAGGAGAGCGGTAGTGGTGCTATGGCCAGGCCTAAATCCAGACTGCAGCGAGCTCAATAAATTATTGGAGTACACAAATTTGGACAGTTGTTTGTGGGCACAGGCTTCTAGCACTTTGGATAGGAAGGGAAGGATGGATATAGGTCGGAAGTGGGTAGGGAGAGTAGGGTTTGAAATTTTAGGGAGAGGAATAACATAGGCTTTCCGCCACAAGGACGGAAAAACACCACTGCTAAAAGAGAAATTAATAATGTGGGAAAGAGGGGAGAGGAGATGTTCTAATACTGTAGTAATCATGCGACGGCTTATGCTATCGCAGCCCACAGCATTAGACTTTATGGACATGATTATCTTCTTAATCTCATCCGGTGTAGTTGGAGAAAAACTAAAAGAATCTATGTCAGGCTTGGGGAGGTTAGCAATAAACTTCAAAGAACGACATTTGGCTTGATGAACCATCGGAGAAGATGTGCTGAAGTGACGATTAATATCATCTAAGCCAATGGTTTGTTGGAAGTTAGTGTCTTTCTGCTTGCCAATACCTAGAGTCCTAAGGAACTTCCAGATATTAGCAGATGAAGAGGAGGTGATGTTATCGAGAATGTGTCGGCGTTTAGTGTTTCGTATCACCTGATTACAGCGATTTCTTACGGCCTTATAAAGAGTCCAGCTGTCGTCCGAACGGCATCGCTTAAATTTTCGAAATGCCCGATCTCTGCGCCTCATCATCGCTCGAACCTCATCCGTCATCCAAGGAGCTGGAGTTCGTTTTAATTTGACTTTCCTGACGGGAGCATGGATGTCAAACAGCGCCTGAACACGGGTGTTAAACATGTCCACTTTATTATCAATGTTGGTAGCTGCTGTCAGTTCATCCCAGCAAAGTTGTGCAGCATCCGCAGACAACTTCTTTGGATCCATGCGACCAAAGCAACGCAAGAACAATACCTTAGGATGGGATTTAGGGGGTTTAAGGGTGTATGAAACGTAGATGAGGTCATGGTGGGAAAAACCAGGAGCGGGAAACTGACCGTGACAAAAAACACTACCAGGGGCAGAAATAATGATTAAGTCGAGCCAGGTGTCATCTGCATCAATGTTGTGATGAGTGGCTTGTAGAGGCAGGACATGCAAACTGGCAGACTCGAGAATGTCAAGGAGTTTACGGGAACGTGTGGAACATGGAACAAGGAGGTTGGTGTTGAAATCTCCCATGATGATGTGGTGTACGTAATCCGACCCTAAAGATTCCAGAACTAGTTCAAGACTGGAGAAGTAATCTATTGCAGGAGGACAATAAACCACTCCAAGTATGGACTTCACTCCCCTGACCCAAACCTCTAGAAACAGATACTCAGCAGAAGTATCACAACGGGAAGAGGAGGAAGTTAAAATTTTATATGGAAAATCGCTACGGAGATAAATCGCCACTCCACCCCCCCTTCGATCAATCCGATCATTTCTGATCAAAATGAAGCCGGGAAGAGGATAAATGGCCGAAGGAAGGTGAGGTTTGAGCCAAGTCTCGGATACTAGAACGGCATGAACGTTAGTGTCGCTGAAAGTTGTCATCAAGTCATTATAATGACTCGGTATACTTTGCGCATTGATATGGCAAACGTTCAAGTGGAGACGACCTTGACAGTTGAATATTTCACGTACCAGATGTCCAGGTTCATCAGTAGTTGAACAGAAACTATCATCACTACATGTGGAATTGGATTCATTGACAGAATAATATGAGCTATCTGAATTCATATATACGTACAACTATGCAAAAGAAAAAAAATACACACCATACATATGATATATATTATATACTAATTTTAATACTACTTTATGAAATATATCAAAAGCCAGTCATAACTGCACCACCCGCCAGCTAACACACTCAAACACAGTAATAATTAAAACATGAGAAAAAAAAAAACAATAAGGAAAATGAGTTACAAAAATATAAATAAAATTAGAAAAAAAAAGAAATTTAGAAACATAAATACAAAATAGAATGGAAAATGTTTAGTTTTGGAACGCAACATTTTAACCGAGTATTGACATAAAAAAAAAAAAAAAAAAAGAGGGTAGGCTAATATACAGTACAGCAAAAATAGTGACACTTATAAAATTAAACAACAACACAGTGTGTGGTCATTGAAAAAGGTATAAAATAATATAGTAAAGATAAAACGATCCAAAACATCTGGCAATCGTAACTCAGATCATTGAAGCATTGAAAAACACTATGGCTTACGCGACTTCACATTCGAGCGCGACGTAGATGATGTTCCGGGGCTCCTTCGTGCTGTCGACGAAAACGATTCAGTCACATTCGGATACTTCCCTGTTAAGGAATTGAGTCCTTCTATTGTGGAGAATTTATTACGACTTCCGTCTGGAGCTTTAACAATGATTACGCCGTCCTGAGTCCAACAAGCTCGCATACCGAAGTGCTGACGTGCCTTGCTAAAGATGTTTTGTCGTGACCTCGTCAGGAACTCTTTGATTGAAGTTGGCGAGCCTCTCAACTTAGTCTTTGCAGCCCACACAGAGGACCTGTGAATCAAACTGGAGAACCTAACAAGGATCGGCCTGTGGTGCTCTTTATTCGGAGTGCCAATTCGATGGCATACTGTTATACAGGACGATGAAATTTCTTTTAGTGCCATGGTGCCATTGACGATAGCCAGGACGGTATTGGCACAATTTTCTGTCTCAGCTTCCGGCACCCCTAGAAACAGAAGGGCTTTACGCCTATGCCTGGTCTCCAGTGCATCCACCATGTTGGTGCACTCCGTAATTTGTTGCCGCAGTAGCCGGAGCATGTTCAGCATGAGTTCCCGAAAGGTCCTGAACTCTTCTGCCACTCGAGCGACGGTGTCCTTGGCTGCACCCCCTGTCTGCAGTTGTGCTTCCAGTTGAGCCATGCGCGTCGAAAAACTCTCCTCTAGTTTGCTCTGAGTGCTCTGGATATCCGCTAGTGTAGCCATAGTAATGTCTGATAGATTTAAGTGCAAGTCCAATCTCAGTGCAAGTGTTTAAGTGCGTGCCGGCAGGCAGTGTTTACTAAATTGCGTCACATAAATAGCGTAAATGTAAGTAAAGTGAATTAACTCTTTGTCCAGCGCAATACACAACTTTTATATCTATTAATATTAAAAACTAAATTAAATAAAATTTTGTAACCGAAAACACGTCTTTTCGTAACACCTGCCAGTGTTGCCATCCATCCTGCCAGTGTTGTCATATGTTCCGTCCCACAATGTGATAGGTGGCGAGCCTATCGCCATATCGGGCACAAATTCCTGACTCTGGGCTGATACTGAATAGAAAAATCCAATATCACTTTGCCCAACCCGGGATTCGAACCCGAGACCTCAGCTTTGTAACCGTACCGTAGTACAACTACGCCACCGAGGCAGCAGAGAATGAAATAATATTTTAATTTAATATGGGTAGTGTAGATGTGTTATAAATTTGACAGCCTACGTGGCGTAGTCGATTAAACGCTATGGCTGTGAAACGATAGGCCGCGGGTTCGATATGCGCATCGAACTAAATATTCTTGTGATTTATGGGTATTTGTTGCGGGTCTGGGTGTTAGTAGACCGCTTAAGTCTCTCATAGTTTCTCATATCCACGATACAAGACTCGATTTTATTGTAAGGTCAGAACTATGTATGTTAGTATTGGGTGTTCGCTATATTTGTAAAAATATGAAACGTCATCGTATGTCTAATTTATATTATACTAGCGGCCCGGCCCAGCTTCGTCTGGGTGCATATATTTTTTGATTCCACTCCACACCAAATACATGTTATTTTTCGTATAAACTCTTGTATACCTAAACTTGACGTAGCTGTCCTACTGTCCGGCTCAATCCCGTCTCATCCGTCTGTTCAGTCTCTTCCCAATCCATCCCGTCCTTTCTCTTTATTATCCATCCCGTCTTATAACGTGCATTTATATTTCGTCCTATCAAATCTGTCAGCTATCCCAGCCTTCTCCCGTACCTTCCACTCTATTATATCCCGTCTCTCCATATACATGTACATATAAAGATTGCCTTATGAAATTTTTGTGCAGCAGAAATCGTAATATTTTAATTTCACCACAACTTCAAAACCAAACGTCCAATTTTAATCATTCAAAGACCAAATATTATCAACATAAACTGTACTTATTGATGAAATAATTTATGTTGATAAGGATTAATAGCATGAGTAAAATAAACGCGTTTAAATGTAGTCCAAAAAAAATTCAAGATTTTTAAATAAAAATGTGGTTGTTGTGCCTCACTCGACATAGATAGGTATAGTGTGTCGCGGACTTTTTTGTAGATATTTATAAGATCTACAATTAATTATAACATTTTATGGTTCTATCTTTTGTAGTTTAGGCAGCGTACGCAAAATAAGTAACTTCTTTGGTTGATTTTTTTCAGTTTGTGTCCGAAAAATCCAAATATCTTACGGAACCCTATTTTTTTCCAAAATAAAATATAGTCTATGCTACTCGTAGATAATGAAGCTTTCGAATGGTGAAAGAATTTTTAAAATCGGTCCAGTAGTTTTTGAGCCTATTCATTACAACCAAACAAACAAACAAAGTTTTCCTCTTTATAATATTAGTGTAGACAAAATCATAAATCGATTAGATCGCAGTATGTAGGCATATTCTATCTAGCCCCAACTGTACCATGTTTTTTTCTGTTTAATTTTGAGGACTTTTATCTTTGCGGACATGTATGTCCCATGATATCTTACACTTAATAATAATATACATATTTTTTTAACTTATCAAATATACCAATAATCACAATCAATTCGCAACTGGTGACAGCGGATTCGCCAGGTACCATGAATTTAATTAATTCAATTTCCACATAGTTAGACCCGCAAGCAAATATTAGTGACATCTATATCCAAATTGATAATTATGCGAAAGGTAATTAATCAGTGGCTGCAATCAAATTACGGGCTTCATAATACTAACAGTTTATTAAAATATTAGTTGGTTAGTTTCAGTAACAGTTTCAGTCAACAGTTATGTCAAATAATACATAATTAAATTATATAATTATACCAATTTTACATGTTTAGTTAATAAAGTATGTTATGTGGTTAAATTACGTTGTTATTGATTGTAAATAATGATATCCTGCTGGATACTATTATGAAATATACTATTAACAGCCAAATTAGCTTGGGATCGGACTACGCGTGTTATTTTGAGAATCGTGTCCCAACTCATGACATTAACGTGTTTTAAAAAAAAAAAATTCAACTTTATTATATCCTTACGATCATCGCATCTTTCAGGCGAGAAAATTTCCCGTGTAAATGGGATTTAAGTTCTTTCAATCTTGCTGTTGGGCACAAACTTACTCTTCAAGGTAGTTAATACACTATTTTTCAATTACTACTAAGTCCACAGATCGTTGAAGTGTTTAAAGGTTAATTGGACAATTAAACATTAAAATACCTAAATAATTATAGTTTGGATCTTTGAAATGTAAGGAACTCTCTTGCTATCTAGTGTCTCTACTAAAGTAATACATTTCGCGAGGTCCTTAAATATCTTTTCAGGATAACTCAATTTATGACTATTTTTTTAAAATTCCTTTGATCCTCCTACGGGAATCCAAGTTATCCACATAACTTTTAATTGCATTTGATTGATAATACCGCCAATTGTATTTTTATGTATGTGATTTTAAATTATTGTATTTGTTTATCTTTTGCGTATGCAATAAGTGTGTATAAATAAATAATAAACTTTGAGGTATGGCTTACTTAATTATGTCTGAGTCCATGATTTTTATAAAACGTATAGTATCAAAATTTTAAGTCATACGTTAAGAAAACACTTCTAGGCAATCTCCATGAAAAAGTTAACATACTACTGCACAAAAAACAAGGAAAATAAACTATGTTTTAAAAATGAAAATAAGAATAAAACCTCCTATTGAACGATACTTATTGAAATGATACATCAAACCAAGCAAATCGAAACGATAATAAAGACTTTGAAACACATAGACATTGTAAACAGGGTGTAAAGAGTTATTTCAACCAGCCATAGAATATTCAAAGAAAACCTTCAGAACAAATAGCGGGTGGGCGCAACTCCGTAATTTATTCTCCCCACTATTACTTATACATGGATATCTATGGGTAATTTCAAACGATTTTGAACCCTTACTACCCTTGTTAGAGTTACATTTCAGTTGGCCAAGGCCGGTGGTACAATTTTGTAATTTAACGCGGAGGTATTTTTGTGTTACGCATAGGTAAGTGAAGCTATGTCAACTTAGTCGCTTTAAATTGCTGTTTTTAATATGTTTCTTTAAAACTTACATGTTTATAAAGGATTTTTGATTAAATTTTATAATTAAAAATCTGGGTTGAAAATGAATTTCAAGAGTTTATGAAATAAAATACCTGTTCGTTTTCATAATGTGATGTAAGATCGCGCAATTTATATGTATGACGTATTTTTTCGAAACATCGCAAACATAATTAAAAAATGCATTATTTCGAAATTCTCAAAATTTCATTTACATTTAAACTTTAATTACCTTCAAATATTTAATGTAGTACTTTTTAACTATTCTTTCTATGATGCCATAACTCAATAACGTATAAGATTTTTTATAGTGATTTATATTTATTTGTGTAACCTCCAACATACATCAATGTCAACTTAGCTTGACCCGTGCCGTGAGCTAATATATAAAGCGTGCCAGCGATGAATGTAAAGACGCATTACCTACATTTTTCGCCCAAAAAGCTGGTGAAAACTCTATAAATAAAATCCAAATTTATACATAGTTTTATCATTTTCGTATGATTCACTTTGCGGTAAGGTACAAAATATCATTATGTTTTTGTATTGAATATCACAGAAAGGGGAACGACAAACACCTGATGGTAAGTGATACCTGCCGACTATGACCATCCACAACGCTTGGAACATAGCTGTGTTCTCGGCAAATCAAAGCGGGAGTGGAGCGAGAAGGAATAAAGATGGGAAGAGGGAAGAGGTACTGGGCATCCGGCATTCTCACTCAGCAAAGCTGTCGCTTGTCTCGCAGTGGTACCACTGATGACCCTGACCATTCAAGCTGAGTCATGACTGATACCGTGGCTCTATCACATGAAAAAATATGTTATGTTTGTCAATAACCGGGAATTTAATGTAATGTAAGACCGGCCTAGGTTTGATAGAGGGACCTATTTTAAGTAAATTAGAAGACGTGAAATAATAATGATTAAATCGCTATGGTGATCCGACTAGATGGAGGTACGGAACTGAATTTTGATCAACGCATACAATAGTGAGACCTGTGAGTGAGTTATTTATAATGACTCATACAAGTATGTCCTTGTTTGGTTTCTGTTATACCCAGTTTCGAGCAGGCCAGCATAATGAATACAACAGGCAACCGTGACCATTCCCTCGTTGGATACCCTACTAAGACTATATATATGTAATACTACTCCGGTATGAAGAAAAAATCCTTTTACCACTTTATTAAGTCACCTTGGAACATAGAGCGGTCTTGAAGAAATAGCATCTCTTGGCAATCCCGCTAACAACTCAATTTGCCGCGAGGCACAAATGACCCTGCCCGATATTGAATAGACGCTATTATCCTTTGGCGAAGTTCGCAGCCTGGAGGTCAGACGTTGATCAATTCTAGAAATCATTATTCTTAAATTACGAGCGGTTAGTTGACCTAAAATGGGGGCTATGAAATTAGCTCTTATAATTACTTTTTATATTTTTTCGGTCTAAAATATTGTATATTGGGACTAGAAAAAGAAATACATAGAATGTTACTTTTTGCTTTAACTGGTGTCTCAAATAAATTGTCCAATTTTGATATCCCTAAAATCAATATGAAATAAACTAATACGATGTATTATTAGTGACTTCTTGTGATTATTATCTCGTCATCTATGAATGTACCTCCAACGCTATCACAGCCAAAATGTAGTTTCCAACTTTATAATTTAACGTTTCATAAACAGTTTACACAGTAATAATGAATACTTATATTATTGTAATATTTATAGTGAATATTACAGTAACTATGTTGTGACCATCTTTTTCTTCATTTCAATCGAAGCTGATATATAGTTAACATGTATATATTAATAAATATATTATAACGAAACTGTTTCCACATAAATAAATACAATACATCTTGCAAAACTATTGACCTTCTATATACAAACAACATTAGTTTTTTATCCACGCTTGAAAGTAGATCTATCCAAGTGCATAAAATCATCGAGGCGCATATTCAAAGAAAACGCAACTTGGCGGAATCATTTGAATGACTGTCATTAAGCAGACGCGACGGCGCATTGAATGAAATGATGAGCAGACGAGGTTAATGAATGAATTGATACTACACGTCAAGCTGTATGAATACTCACGTGGAGACAAATTTACTTCCGACTGCGTTTGTGAACACTGTCAACTAAGATCATTCAAAACCAAAATATTATTATAATGTGATATTGGATTTTTCTATTCGGTATCAGCTCGGAGGCAGGAATTTGTGCTTGATATATAGGCTCGCCCCCTATCACATCGTGGGACGGAACATACTGGCGATATGTGGGTGTCCTGGCACGTCTGCCTACCCCTTCGTGGAAAATAAAATATTCTTGTTATATGTGTAAAATTAAATATTAATATTGAGATTTGTTTTCTTTTCAGTTCTTCAATAATCTTAGTAAATATTTATTGATGCAGTCGGGTTCATTTTAGTAATTTAAAGACTCCTTAACGTTGACGTTAAGGTTATTTATGATTATTCAACTACGGATCCTAACAACGATTAGGAATATCAATTTCACAATACCAATGCAAAGATACGTAATAAACAAAAATAATGTATAATAGTATTAATAAAAGGAAATATGTGATTTTTTAAATCCAAACAGGTTTCACATCTACATCACTCACTTGAAACAATTTAAAAAAATCTTTCACCATTAGCATTCACCACACCATTAGTATATTTACTTTATTAGTACATTATCCTTGATTAACAAAGGCGATACAATATTTCGAAAACATATCTGCAGCCGAGCGGAGCCGAGCTGGGCTGCTAGTGTAATATATTTATAATCGTTAAACAATTTGCGTTATAAATTCCAGCACATAATAAATTATACCAGAATATTAAGTAACATAATATACGAAACAAAAATTTTGATTTTCATTTTGCTGCCTCACGAACCGACAATTAATTAACGACAGGGGCACGAATGAATATTTCTTAACATTAAAAAAAACTTTGAAAGAGAACTAATTAACTCACACTTACTCATTCAGCTAAGTGAGTATAAGTGGGTGTTTAATTTAGTGTTTAATATTTTAAATGTGACGAATTGTTGGATGATTTTAATGAAAGGAAACCGTCTACTTATGACTAATTTGCAGTAAACGCTTAAATTTAAAGTGTGCGTCGTGAAAAGCTTACGCTTTCAAAATGGTGTGTAAAATATTTTAATGTCGCATCAACGTGTTTTTTATTAAGTAAAATTTAAGGGATGTTATACTATTAGGAAATACATGGCAGTTCCACCTGCCTATATTTGGTTTGGTGATATGGTATATAGAAAAAAATAATAAATAATAATAATAATAAATAAATAACACCCAACAGTCACACAGGACACATAGTCCTGACCCCACACTAAGATCGAGTCTTGTGTCGTGGGTATCAAGAATTACGAGAGACTTTTCGGTCTTAGAAACACTCAGACCCGGAAGAAATATTTGTGGGCCCCACAAACATTACTCTCGGTGCGGGGATCGAACCCGCGGCCTCTCGTTTCACAGGCGGCGTCTAACCAACTGCGCCACGGAGGCTGTCAAAATATTGTATGACTGGCGAGGATAGTATCTTCTCACGTTGAAAACTATATTTAAAATAAACTACCAAAGTAGTGCAAGGTAGTGTCTTTGTAACAGCATCCATATCCATAGCTCAATTGGTGAAACGCCGGTAGGATACGAGAGGCCGTGGATTCGATCCCCACACTGAGATAAATGTTTGTGTCCAGGTTTGTTTCTGGGTGTTTGTGAGATTTAAAAGTATCTCGTTGTTCCTGGTACCCGCGACGCAAGATATTAGTTTGGGGTGAGGACTATATATGGCACTGTTAGGTGTATTTATTGATTTGTCAAAGCGGTCTTCATAGATATTATAATCCCATTTTCTACAAAGATATTCCCGCACTTTGTAATACGACTTGTGAATAATTACATTGCCGTAACATAAGGTTTTATACATATTACTCCAGGGGCCTAAACTTCGCCGTACTTACGCTGAGATAACTTCGCCACCGAACATTAAATAAACAATTGTTATAATTCTTGTGGAACCTTGAATTAGTGAATATTCTAGAAGCGAAAGTAAATGTCAGAGAGCTCCGTGTCAGTTTTTAGAATAGGGTTGTCCAATTTTGGTCATTGGTATTGGTTTGATTTTGAACAGTATGTGATTGTTCCTTAAAAGTGTCGCTTATAAAATACATTACATTTATAATAGTGCGATGGGAACACTCGTTATCTCTTTCGCACGCATGCACATTTTGGAAGATGGCGTCACGTCCTGCAAGTTTGATGCTTTTCAATTACTCCTACCACCAAATTTTATGTATTTGTCACTCGCTTGTTACTATACAGATTTTGAATATTCTTCGCGATTAAGATTATGCATACCGTAACCTTTCAACATAAAATATAATAAGAAATTTTGACACTAGCCTATTGTATTTGTAATAAGCTGTTAAGAATAGTGTGTTAAGAAAATTCGACGAATTTAGATTGTGAAGTATTTGGTTTAGAGGTCTGCAAATATTCATAGCTATTTTAAATTTCCGAGCCGCTCTTTGGAAGACAAAAATCACTTCTCTGAAATGAAACTAACCTAGCTTAATTATCCAATAGCATAGTAAAACTTATGGGAAAAATCAAAAGCCACGAAGTCTAATATAGGTTTTACCTTACTAGGCCCACAATAACGAATCGATAGCTATTCCATCCATCATAATTAGGCGACTAGATTAGGCGCTACGACAGAACATACATAAAAATAAACCTGGGTAACTGAATCATATTTCTTTCAAATTTTTGACGCATTCGAGCAAAACAGAAAAAAAAACCCTATCAGTATATTGTACAGCTGTGGCTTGAAATACGCAATCAAAATGAAAAAAAGAAATGCTAGTACAAAACACAGGAATGTTTGGATAAAGGCCGAGAACGTTGGACCCAGACGGCACCGCATGTGAAGATTTATGGCGGTGTATGTCCGACTGTGAACCTCTTCAGTTGATTATGTTCCATTATCCTTTTACCATTGGATAAAACAAAATGAACGCCCGGTCAGGAAACAGCTTTGGAGTCAAGGCCATTTATTTTACTGGTAGTGGGTCTCTCATATGTGAGAGGCCGCCTGGGTAGGTACCCCGTAATGTCTATTTCGCCCGTTAAAAAGAAGTGTAAAGGCACTGCTGTGTTTCGGTTTGAAGGACATTGTAGCCAGAGTAACTATTGGACATATTGAGACGTAACATCTTATGTTTCAGGATGGAGAGCGCTATGGAATGCCAAGTATTGCTTTGTAATTCAAGGTGCTGTTTGGTTTTGCTACTGTTCAAGAGCAGTCGTATCGCTTACCATCAGGTGAATAGCATGTTCGTTCATAGCAATAAAGAAACATAAGGGTGAATATACAAAAATTGGGTAACTCGCTGTCATCAGCCAATATATACAAAGTCTTATTATATTTTATTGAAATAACAACTTATTTTAAAACAATGAAAAGTCCTTTATATGGTCACCCAATTTCACTTATTCATTTTAAATATAAGTTAATAAAAAAACAAAATTAATACTTAAAATGTCAGTCCTTTGGCATGTCACAATCCCGAAAACCAACAATCAAGTGACTATCTATTAAACATTATCATTGATTTAAGAAAACTTACTAATTTACTACAATCTGTGATGAACATAGTATTATATACTACAACTTTCATAATGCAATGTTCTCCAATTTATTTAAAAAAAAATAAGAAACTTTGTGTTTGTTTTCATCCGTTAGTCCGTTGTGTGTTCTTTAAATTTGAAATTCTCGCCATATATCACCGAGTCAAGGTCAAATCCTTGTTTATGTATTAATGTTGGTAATGAAGTTAGTTGCGGACAGCACAATTTGACGGCCGCCATAACTGTACGAGTTCTTGGGTTGTGTTTGTCTTCTATACACATGCAAAGCCAGTCAAAATTTCAGTCCCGTGGTGGGTCGTTATTTTCTTGTTAATCTGAGGTTTATCATCATTTATACATAATTAACTATGATTTGTTAAAATGTGGTTTGTTGATATTCGAAATTATCAAAAAAAACATTAGTTCTGATTATAACCTCAAATTATGTCTTTTTCGTCAATCCGCTGGCGTCAGTCCTTTGTCAGGTATCGCGCCAGAAGATTGAATTGTCTCCATAATACTGCTTTTTGTTGTTGTTTTAGAGCACTTTTATCTTAATTGCTACCGTGTATAAGCATTTCTATTTTATATTACAGTTTAGAATATCATACGGCACACTAAAAGCAATTTGACTAGGGAAGAAGATTAGAAAAAAAAGAGAAGCCGAAAAGGCTCGTTTGGCCAGAATTAAAAGTGCCCCATTAAATTAGCGGAATACAAAGAAAAACAAAAACTTCAGTACTTAAGGAAATAACTAAAATTTTTAATAAAAACCTACTTCAAAACAAAAAACCACTAAAAACCAAAAAATAATAAATATTAAGTTACGCATATATTTTGATTTGTTGGCTAGTCAAGTCATTAAGCAAATTAATCAACATGCACAAGTCCAATGAAATAAATATTATTTTTTTGCTTTGCAGTGGTACTTATTATTTTAATATTTTTTGTGGTTTTTGTTTTGAAGTCGGTTTTTATTTTTTTATAAAATATTTTAGTTATTTGTATATTTTTAGTGTTGATAGGCATTTCAATGAAGAAGAGTTGGTCCCACAAGGAATATGTTCTTTCCGATGACAATGAAATCGCTAAAATCAGTTAATGCTGCCGAAGATATTGGTATTTACGTTTATTTTAATTTTATAATTATTTTTAATTGTTACTAAGTGATTTGAATACTTAAAAGACATGTGCCATTATTAAAACTAAGAGATTTGTACTAATTCTTATTAAATTTCATTATAATTCTTAGAAAATTGTGTACTTTATCAGTACTATGTTAGCCTCGTCAGTCCCCTGGCAGTCAAATTCAGAAAATTTTAAATATCTCATAATTTACTTAAAAAAGTGACTGGC
Source organism: Hyles euphorbiae (assembly GCA_023078785.2). Classification (NCBI taxonomy): domain Eukaryota; kingdom Metazoa; phylum Arthropoda; class Insecta; order Lepidoptera; family Sphingidae; genus Hyles; species Hyles euphorbiae. The sequence continues at coordinate 11,847,884 of CM041036.1, forward strand.
CCGATTTGGAACAATATAATCATTAGATTTGTCATCATATGCACCCGAATTTGTTATAATTTGATTTAATTATTATAGTAAACAAAATATCCTCAAAAGTTACCCAACTTTTGTATAATCACCCATAATTATATTTTATTAAATTTTATTTTTAGAAAATTTAATAAAATATTAAATAAAGCAAAAAGGTCCGGGGTAGATAGTTTCTAAAGTAGAAACCGCAGATAGATCAGCGTAGCGTTAAATGATCTCTCAAAACGGTGACACGTTGTGAAAATCGTCACAAATAGTATGAAAACTTTCCAGCGAAGAATTCACAGTGAAAATTTTTGATGAAGGATTATATTTATATCTGTGTTTACATGGTTGTCTGTAAGACATTGCCTTTGAGTGATGTGGCCACCGCGCGATTGTACTTTTATTTTATATTTATTTCATTTTCTGTAACATGCCCCATTTTGCTTTAATGATTTCGTTATTTAATTTAAAATATTTTGCCATATTATACAGTACTCTTTTCTATTTTTGGTAAATGACGCCATTATATTAAACTCACAAAGATTGTAAGTACTACTTAATTTAACACAATATGCTAACAAACGTTGAATGTTGTAAACTGAGGAACATTTTGTCGGTTCGTTGAATGGCGACGTCATAATTTACATCATAATGTACGTTTTAGTACTAGCCTAAGAGCTCGCAGTTTGCTTTTGATTCATATAAGATGGAGGTCTCAAAATGTCAAATATTTTTTGAAATGTTACTATAATCAAAATTAATTGAAATCCCCTTTTATGATTAAATATATTTCAGTTTATTTCTGTTATGTTCAGCTGTTTCGATATTCATCGTGTAATTGAAAAACAGTGATTGCTTTCCAGTGTCAACAAACACTACATAATTAGTCTGTACATATATTACAAAAGAACATTTTATAGGAAATACTCAGGCATATCAACAAGGAATACGTTAACCACAAATAAGAATATTAAAACTTCGATCAGAAACTAGGAATATTAATTGAATGATGATTTTTTTAAATATATCGATTCAAAACCGCCACACGAGAATTTGCACTCAACCAAAGATAAATAAAAAAAAAAATCGACCAAATCGCGCTTTGTATAGGAATTGAAGTAATATCGATAACATTTAACGTGCTAAAATGTACGCTATCGTACTGTATACAGAAAAATGTTAACTACCAGCCTAATATGATTTCAATTCAAATATTTTTATTAGTGTTTTAATAGCAGTTAAAACGCGCGCCGACATTATTTGTTTTAATCGCAAGCCATGTATTTTTAGATATTCACGATTTATACGTGTTTTGTACTTAATGGCTCAATTATTAAAAATAATAGCATTTTATAAATATTTCTGGTTTGTTATTACACGGGATCAAATGTTGGGTTTTATTGTGAATACAATTTTAGTATATGGTAATGAAATTGTCCCAAGGCGGAATATCTACTTTTGATTATAGCATGAATCGGTTGAATTGACTGAGATGTCTTCATTGTCAAATACGATAAAAGGCTCAAATTTTTCAGCATATGCTGTAAATGTTTTTAAGCAGGGTATTGATCTTGACGTCCAGGCTCGATTTCTCCGTACATCATTACGTGATCCGCGACGGACACAAGCACTAATTCGTCCGCGTTGCACTGAATAGGGCCTAAGTCTTCGTGCATGGTAAGGTACTAGATTAGATTGACATTGTATCTTGAATTGGATCTAAGGTCAATAAATGTTTGATTTCCGTGGCTCTCCACTTCTTCAGGGGGCTTAAGCTTTTGTATGTCAGTGTATATTTTGACCTTCAAAAATTTGAATTTCATAGAGGTTTTAACCCTTCGTTAAAACACGATTCTGGCCTTCAATCAGATTATATCAACATTTAAACAAAACTCAAATTAAGCCATTTGCCTCAACAATCGTTGAGCGTAAAAACAAAAGAAAAATGATTTTATTCCGAGTATCTGGTAAAAGTCGCCATTAAACTCTTTTCAGATATAAAACCATTTTCATTTCATCTCGTTGTTTCTCTGTGTTTTTTGCCATTTTCAATTTGCTGTGTGGAGGTGGCGTTTTTTGATAATCAAGGATTTACAGTTGTTGGTTTCTTTGTGCCGAAACTTTATATCAGATTCAATTATTAACTTTACCGAGAAAAGACGGGTTTAAAACTGCTTGTGGAATTATTTTGACGCTTTGTGGAGATACTATGTCATAATTATATTTTGGTATAATAGTGAAAACTATCAATGTTATTTACAATCCCTTTTGAATAATTACCTATTGCTGTCTCATCTTATTATTGTTTAACACGTCTTAAACAACTAACAAACTATTAAGTATTTATTGACAAAAAATATCCTTCTATGAAATTGAATATACTTTACAGTGATATACACTAATCTTAGCCCATAGTATTAAATTAATTTTACGTGGCTTTTTTAATAGCTACCATGTTATTTCAACAGTCAAAATAGTAATAAATAAATACACCCAACAGTCACATACATAGTCCTGAACCGACACTAAGATCGAGTCTTGTATCGCGGGTATCAGGAACTACGAGAGACTTTTCGGTCTCACAAACACCCAGACCCGGAAGAAATATTTGTGGGCCGCACAAATATTTCTCTCGGTGCGGGGATCGAACCCGCGGCCTCTCGTTTCACAGGCGGCGTCTAACCTACCTGTGCCACAGAGGCTGTCTGAAATAGTCTACAATACTCTAGTCATCCCAAACTTAAAGATACTTTTACATACAAAAAATGCCGTCAATTTTCAACAGTCGTTGTTGATATTCATGATCCAATCAGATACTGATTAATATCTTCACTAATATGTATATATAGGCAAAGAGTTTGTTTGCTATCTCTAATCAAGACAGGGGTTCGAATGTAAAAATATTTTTGTGTTAATTACATCATTTATTCAGGAATGCTATAGACTACATATCATCACACTATGACCGATAGGAGGGAAGCAGAAGAGAAAAATCTAGCAAATGCGAAGAAATTTTATTGTTTTTTCGTGGTCCGATTGGTTCATACTCTAAATTGATAGTCGGAATTGAAAATTGTGGGCGCCATTTCGAAAAGTTTCTCTGCACCCGGGTGGAGTTAGGCCGGATTACTAGTAATGTATAATGTATATTTCCATCTTAATAAAAAAAATATGTAAGTAGTACATAAGTTAGTTAAGTACATTTCCTATTGACTTGTCATAAGATCTCTTTAATTGCCTACATGACCAATAAAGCAATTTCATTTCGTTTCATTTCAACTCAAGTGTTAAGTTATTAAGGTAGTAACACGAAATTTACCCAAGGATTACGATGTAAGTGTGCCCCGATGTCATTGGGAAGCCTCACAAACATTATTGATCATAGAATTAACTTCGCACGTGAGTATAGCGGTGCCTTCCAAAATGAACACTGAATTTGCATTACCAATGGCAGGGATTTGAAAATGGAATGCTGAGAGTAATTATGAATTTTGGTGTTTACAACTGTAATGGAAGTTTTGGAGCTGTATTTGTGGATTATTGTTAGTGAAAACGTTGATTTATACGTTGATGTTGTACAGGGTATATCCAGATTCTGAGCGATAATGATGCCACGTTTTAATGGCTACAGACATAATGCAACTAAAATTATCGCAGTTTATTGTAACGTTTTAACTATCGTCGTGATGTATTTTGAAATCAACAATGGTGCACAAGTATTTAAATAATTATTATTTATCAGCGAAACATGGTAATACTAAAAACTTGCGAGTAATTCGTCGCTTTTTAAAGTAATTTTTAGCACTGTGTTTTTAGTAGCTAAAACTTCCACCTGGGTTCGTTTTCGGTCGCAGTCTTCATACCCAGTATACAGATTATGATTTTGTGCTTCAACCTGCAGTTTTTTAGATATGGCCCTAACAACATTTTCAATTAATTCTGTTAATCGAAGGTATCCCCTTTCGTGTCAAAGTTTGCGAAAGGAATAATAACATAAAAACAATTACCAATTGTTGACCAATGAAATACCTTCTGCTTGGGTCGTTTATTTATCAACAAACAAAGCCATTCCCCAACCATTTCCAACGCGGCAATTACATCAAACATTTGCCAAAAAATACAACATGGAACGTAAATAAACGAATTTATGAAAGAGTTCATACATTTCATACAAATTTTCAATTGTATGTATGTAAATCGAGCCTCAAAGTATTTCGTCACGAATTACCGGGAGATAAGTGTGAATAATGTACCAACGCAAAAAGGATATTTAAATGTGCCCGCCCGCTGAAATATTCGCGGAAATCTATGTCATAAATTTTACATATAGGGGGAGATATTACACGATTGCTCTGAGTAAAACTAATACATGCTTCAAATTTGTCAATGTAAGTGTAATATTATAAAAATTAAATATTGTAATATTTTGAGAAATTAATGACGCGATAATGTATCCAACAGAAAACAACTTGTATTTTTTAATGCAATGAAAGGAGAGACGAGCATGCCATTTGCCTGATGGTAAGCGATACGACCGCTCATAAACAGTAGCAAACCAAACAATACCAAGGATTACAAAGCAATGTTTGCAATTTCACTGCGCTCGCCATCTTGAGACCTAAGATGTTAAGTCTCATTATTTCCAGTAGTTACTTTGGCTACAATGACTATTATCTAGTGGCTTTGTTAAATATTATCACCATGGTTATCAGTCACAGAAAGTCAACAGAGCAAAGACTTTCTTCAGCTGATGTCTCCACAGTGATATGTCTAGTCTAGTCTAGATCTAGCCATTTCTTGCTTTTTATTAAATCTTCGTATTTTTGTATGTCATTTATAATTATTTTTGTATACGCAATTATAGATTAGGTTTTTGGTAATAATTAATATTTTTATCTCAGTCTCTCTATATAATATGTGTTTGTTCGTTGAAAATATAACAAAGTAGTCTGTGGTTCAAAAGTACAATTTGAGTGAAACCAAACAATTCTGACCTTCCATCCCACGCCGATCGACCTTCGTCATCCTGTCGTTTTACTACGCCAGTTAATACCATATACTCTGTTTAACTTTGTTGAAGTTTTGACCTATTAGCCGTATTTTCAGAAACAATTTAGGGTTTTGTTGCTGCTCGATAACCGCCGTTTTTACAATCATATGACAATTTGCAAAGTGATATTAGATTTTTTATTCATTGTCAGCCTGGAGTCACGAATTTTTGCCCGACATGGGGATAGACTCGCATCCCATCACATCGTGGGACGAAATACAAGGCAAAACGTGGGTGTTCGGGTTACTACCCTTTTTGGGTTAAAAAGGAGTGAGTTTGTGTATTTATATTAAATACGGCTCTAAATGGTATATTAGCACGGTGAAACCGATTCGCGACACCTAATACTTTACTTACAGTAGTTGATATCTTGGCGAATATACAACGTGTAACAGGATTAATTCACAACCTCAGACACCCCAACTTTAAAATATTATTGCAATCATAGTTTATGCTTTGAAATCGTACTCCCATAATTACAAAATCTTTTATTTATGAAATTAGTTATACCAAATGTAGGCACTTAACATGGTCACCTTACGAGTTACAAATAAGAGTGTACTACTACACACGCTCGCGGACACGCACACATGTACACAAGAGTCATTCACACGAGTACCTAACGTCGATCGCTGCGCCGCGCGCGCCGGCAGAAACAGCTGACAATAAACGAAATACAAATTACGTACGTAACTGAATACTGGGTGGTTTGGTAAACAAATTATTATTAATTTAATCTGTAAGCATAACATTTGTGTTTTAGCTATAAATTCTAAATATTTTACTTACTAGATATAATGTGTACGAACCCAACGTAAGACAATATTTTGCATGAATCGGCTATAAAATATTATTAATTTCACTTCCGCTAAACTTCGTTCCTACAGGCGGGCAGGATACGGGCGTCATTTATTTTGCATTACTAATGAATAAGATAATTAGATAACGCAATATCTAACAATGAAGACTAGATTGGGAATCACAACACAAAAAAATACAACAAAATTAACTTACGTGTTACATGGCACTCATGCGGCGATTTCTTTTTAAAATATGTTCGAAATGTCCACCACCTTGATACACTTTGATGCACATTTGCGTAATTGTTCACGTAATTTATGTAAAACTTCAGTGTCACTTTTCACTTTTAGGAAGGCTGCCACTATTCTACTTTTTAGTAGTCTAGTTATACCAGAGATTTATTACGTCCCCACAAAAAAAGTCAAGAGGCGTCAAGTCGGGTGACCTAGGAGGCAATTGCACAGGTTCGCCGCGACCTATCCAGCGCTCTCCAAACTCAGCATCGAGATACTGTCGGACACTACGCTGGTGCCGCGGCCGTGCCTGTTGTTAAATGTCCTGCATGCCAATGATACATTATCACCACACAGTGCCAAAGTTCTCACCATTTCAGTGTATTCAATATTCGAATACCGAAAAGACATCGCGCGCGAAAGTTATCGAAATATCTACTAAACACTTAAACACAAGTAGACACAGATAACTGCGGTGCACGACTGGATTTTTTTCACATAGTCGGTGCCCATTTAGGGATTGCAATAACGGGATATTAGACACACCGGAATTCCGCATACATTGTAGCAAAATTACAAACCGAATTTAATCACCATTTTAACGTCCCGCGAAATTATTTTTCATAGAAATACCTACTTGTTGTTTTATTTCATAGTGATTTTGTTACAATTTAATTTGTTTCATTTAAGTGCATGTATTGCGCGGGATTTAGATCGCCCGGTCTTGCAAATACCGGGAGTAATTTTTATCGCGGCGCATCCCTATACCGGTTGCCTTCTGATGTACCGCCGCGCCGCGCGCGCCATCGTTTGTCGGATGGATCAAATTGCATTAAACAATAGCTGCATCCTGCTCTATCTAGTTGTAGTTAAATGTGCGGAAAAGAGAATATGATAGTTATTTATTTTGGTAGCTTATTACGTTTATTGAGGCCTATCGTTGTGTGCGTTTGATTAATGATAGATTGCTTAAATAAACTTTATGACTATCGAAATAAAGTTCATTTTTGTTCATTATTTAGTTTATTAGAGTATTCGTTTAGTGATTCATTTAAAAATGATCTTATGTCCTGGAGTTACGTTTCAATTTCGTTTGTTCGGAGTAGTAAATGAAAGTGTCTGTAATTTACTTGGTCTTAAATAATTATTTTGAAAAAAAAATACCTACCAAAAAAATGTTGATATCGGTTCAGTAGCTGATTCTGAACGTACTACTTTCCGCTTTTACATTTAAATCTGTTACATGTTGTATAGTAATATAGCCATACATAAAGTTGCTAAAACTGGCTAGTGCGTAACTCCTCAATTAATTTAAGATAAATTGTCTCTAAAGTTGTATCATTTGTTCGCTAGCACAAAGAGAGTTGTGATACAGGCGGGAGATATTAAAATCTGTAAAGATCCTTTGTGTCAAATAGACTTCGCAAAATCTGTTTCACGATATTGTTATCGAAATTGCGTAGTTCAGATTATACAAATGACAACTTAATTATTTATAGAGAGCTTGTATTTGGCAGGCCAAATATTTGTGACTATATGGAGTAAATTATGTACAGGAAATATTAAACTGCTTTTCTTATAGTAGTGTACATGTTTAAATATAAACATTGTGTTTCACTAACAAAGAACTACACAAAATTACGTCTTTATTTGGACAAGGGTATGTCTACGCTAATACCTAAATCATACATGATATATCAAGACTGCTGCCGAAAACGAAGCCGGGTGGTAGTTTTAGTGACTTCAGACACAATGCAACTAATTTTTTTTCTTTTTTTTTTTCTATCTTCTTATTAGGGTGGTAAATAATTAGTTTTGTCTAAAATAATAATTACACCGTTTTATTGTTGAAGACACAACATTGTTATGATACACAAGGCTTGAACTTATTATATTAGCAAAAACTATGGATTTACTATCCAAACTCGACGATATTCAAATAATAATAAACAAAAATTGTCGCGTTTCTTTGCAAAAATTTTAGTTACATTGTGTTTGTAGGCACTAAAACTACCACCCGGCTTCGTTTTCGGTAGCACTCTTAATGTACCCGGTATAGTAGTGTACATGTTTAAACACAAACTTTGTAATTCACTAAGGAAATCACGCCTGTATTTGTATAATGTCTACGCTAATGGCTAAATTATATAGGTAATCTAACTTTTTGTTAAAACAAACAACTCACAACTCGATTATGGATTTCACGGGACTTCAACTCAGTACCTCATGGGTTCTTAAGTCATAATTATGGAATTGGGTAGCCTCTCTTGTGGCTCCCCATGAATTTTCTAGGTTGAGCAGCAGCAGTAGAGAGACGATGTTCAATTTGGCTCACGAGGCAAGCGCGTCTCCACACGGCGAGGTTGGTTCTCGCATGCCTCGTCAGAAGCATACCCGGCTTAACAATCGTCGCTCAAAGTTCTGATCTTAAATCTCGTATAAACGCACGCAATCACAAAACAAATCATACTTAAATAAAAACGAATTATTCCAATAAGTCGCCTGACCTTGTTATAAAACTAATGAAGATACTTTATGGACTCTTCAGCTATATTTATTTTGCGATGTTTATTTTTTACGGCCCCACTCATAGTACGATGATGTACTAACGAATATTTAATGGAATTAATTTGCATTCGAATGTAATTTCATATTTTGTGCTTAAAATTTGCTGCTCGTTTATCCGTTTATTCTTCATTTAAAATAACGATATTTTGGCAACCATTAGTCTCATAATTAATTTTAAAATGTTTATCTATGTTTTAATCTTTATTGCTCGCTACTGAAAAAAGGTCTTTATACAATTGCATAAAACTTAGAATTAAGTCACGATTCGTTTTGTAAACGATTTCAGTAGCATATTGCTCTTATATTTACACTTGGTCGAGGTATTGCCTTCGATGCTTTTAAGAAAATTCATGGTGTTATTTATTATTTATGTTTATATGTACTTTATTCACATTACTACTTATAATTCACCTCAAAATCTATCAGTACATCATGAAACTCTGCTAAGCAATAATTCTTGAATTGAACCAAATTGTTCAGTTTCTCTCATTGCCACTACTTTTTGTAATGACATACACGTCATTCAGACCCACAATTTCCTGTGCTAACGATATTTTCAGTTTGTTGGATGTCGGATTCTCAAATTGCACCCTTTCCCTTCTTAGGATGAAAATAAGTTATCTTCATATAGATTGCACTAGTAGTACCTCTACCCTTTAAAAATGTAGGATGAATACGTGAATACTTATGATTGTAACAATACTAAAGATCATAACTCCTCATAACACGCTCATCGGAACACTGATGAAACGCAGCCAGACCGCAGCACCGCAACATTCATACAAGTAATTCTATCACGGCCGTGGCCGATGGCCATGAATTTCGCCTGAAGCTGAATTTGGCCATTTCATTTTGCAATGCTGCGTATATGATTTCATTGTACGGAGCTGAACATGCGGCTTAATATGGTACTGCAGTCTACCTTTGTATGGTAAGCTGTATTAATTGGTGTTTTAGATATAGATTTTGGTATACAGGCGCGACAAAGTGGCCTTATACTGGTGGCAGGACTCTCCTATGTGAGAGAACGAGTGAGTAGGTACCACCGTAATGTCTGATTCTCCCGCCAACAGCAGTGTCGACGCATTATTGTGTACCGGTTTGAAGGACATTGTATACAGCGTAACTACTGTTAAGTTAGAAAATTTTTATGTATAAAATAGTCACTCCTTATCGTTATCACTTACGGAGTTTATAGGCTCAGGAAAGTGTACGTTTCACTAGCGACTATTCTGCCAATCTCTTCAGGGATGGATGCATTTTGCTTTAGCTCCTACGAATTTCTCTCTCTTTTTCTCTCTTTCTTTCGCTCTTTCCCCATAGACATGTTATGGATTAGCGAGTTTAAATGAATTTAACAAACACACCTTTGTCCGTCCTTGAATTAGAAATTAGTTTTTAAATTGTTTTCTCAGTCAAAGAATATTCTAGTCTAAATGAGCTGACTTAGGTCTTCCAGCCCGCATTTTCTTTGCGGCATAATTATTATATGAAGATTAAACTTTGCGCGGGCCTTAGCCAGGTATAAAATATTTTATTAAGCGGAGAAATTCCGAAGCTTGTGTAAGAACTTATGTTCGCATCCAATTTATCCATACTCCCGCGGAATAAGTTTAACAACAACGCTCGTTATAAGTGTGCTTTTGTATTAAAATATATTTTATATTACCTCTTCACGTTTCAATTTGAGATCACTTCGTAAAGGTTCATTTGAATATCATTGCGATGCTCTGTTAAAGTTTATGTCCAAACACTATATTCTGATCTTATCTACGATTAGCTGAGAATATATTTGATTTATCAGTCAAATTAATTATTGTAATATCTATATTTAATATTTGACATTCTTGAATAGTGGCAAAAACTTATAACGTAAGGCAAAAATAGACACCAATATGCCTGCGGCTGCCGGTTTTTAAAGCCAACGGATTATAATAAAATCTGAATCACAATTTATGCATTACTGCCTTCGGTATCTTGAATCGGATCAGAGAAGCGTGCAATGATTTAATCTTCGCTATAGCTAGCAAGGTCGTATGCTAACCATTAAGGCAATGCCTTCATGTCTGATTATAACAAGCTGGTACATTAGCATTAATCCATTTAGCATACGGTCTAGAATATAGACCGATATCGTGTATTTATCGATATATAAATCACGAATTATGGGGTGATGAATGACGAATGACAAATAGTCTATTTTAAAAAGAAGAATGAAATAAACTGATTTAATAGTCTCGAGATTCTAAGCTTGACAAAGAGAAAGTATTACAATATCAACCAATTAAAGTCCTAAGGGCACAATCGAGAATACGATTGAGAGTAAGCCATAATAATATAGTCCAACACGTGCACTAATACTTACACCTTAATTGCTTTGTTCAAAGCCAGTTTAGAAAACTATTTTAGCTGTCGAATATTCTGTCTTCATCGCTCAAATTGAATTCAAAAGCGTGCGAAAGGGACAAAACATTTGATAGCTATATTGATAAAAAAGATTTAGAAACTGTCTTTGAATAATACCGTTAACGTTGATACTTACGTATTAATTAGTTCCTAAGTCAGGAGTCAAATGAATTATGAGGCCGAGTAGTTCATTCTCGTATATAGACAATCGTTTCTAATATTTATTACAATATAAATTATAGCAGATTATTAAAAACTTCGCGACACAAAATGGCATATAAAACCAAGGTCGAACAATACGTAACATCAAGTATACCGCTGAAGATTAAATAAGTTTGGATTATCATAACGACGACATGGAGTTTTCAAATTAATTTTCTTACAAACTCCGGGTTGCCGTATGTTAATAACATTTCCATTCGGCGCCCGCAGTTGGCGTTTTTCGTAGTATTACATTTTTGATTATAATGTTAATCGTGATGAATGTGTATGAGTCTGGAAGCGTGTTTGTGACATGTTTTTGAAGTGATGTCATTTTTATTAACTTTTTATGTTCGTTAAAGTGACTTAATTTCTTTATGGATATAGTAATGATGTTCAGGTTTAGTAGGTACTGACAGAGGAATCTGTATCAGCCCATATACGTCCCACTGCAGGGCACGGGCCTCCTGTACAATCGGCAGTAAGATTGAGAGTGGTTAGGCCATATAGTCTACCACGCGGCCTAGTGCGGGTTGGCGGACTTATATACCATAGATTTTTTTTTAAATCGCCATGTTTTTTTTATTCCAATGAATGGCAAAACGAGCATTCCGTTCGCCTGATGGTAAGTGATACGACAGCTCATAAACAGTAGCAGAACCAAACAACACCTCGAATCACAAAGCAATGCTTGGCGTTCCTCTGCACTCACCAACCTGAGACATAAGATGTTAAGTCTCAATATGTCCAGTTACTGTGGCTACAATGTCATTTAATCCGATCTGCTGTTTCACGGGATATATAGATATTGCGGTGGTATCTACCCTGATGGCCTCTCACATATGAGAGACCTACCACCAGTAAACGTCCACTTTATTAGCGAATGCTTCGATCTTAGACTAACAAGTATACTCGACCAAACCTTAGACGAATTATACTAATTCAATTCATAGTAACGTGTTTCAACCAAAAAACCAGTCAACTAGTCTCTTATCGAAAAAATACACGAAAATTTGTCAGGTCGTAAATAAATTCCATGCCAGATTTGTTGTTACGTGCCACTTGTGACAGGCGTGCCAGAAGTTCACCATACCTGACCTACATCATGAAATATGGCAGATGTTTTTGTTATAATGGCGTGCAAGCGGTATGAAACAAATTCGGATATGGGGTATTAAAGTTTATCGTCGTTGACGATGAAATTCAATTTAAAGAGGAGTTATTGTAAGTTAACAAAAACGACTTGATCAAGTGTATGGTATTCAAAGCTGCAAACGACAATTTTATTTCAATGGATAAATCTTTCGACGAACCTAATTTGCGAAGATACGAATTGATGTAATTATCGTTTCAACACCCCAAATGGCAGTAAATCATGTACTCTTCAGGATTTATGAATACCAATACTCTGTTATCGGGGTGGTTTTCTTGTCCATTCACCGTCTTTATATCATAAAAAATCTCATAATCACACCGAAGGATCTCTAAAAAGTTATCATTGAGAATAAGTCTCGGTATTATTTTAAAAGAAGTTGCGAACATTTTATTTCGCATCTAAGGAGATTATGGTAAGAGAGAAATGGAAATATCTCGCTGGGAAATTGTTTTATCGTTCATAACTTCGGAGTAGATAGGATTTAACGTATTAGCTGCTGTAAGGAGGATGCTTAACTTTTGAACATTTTTTTCTGTATAAGAAACAAGGTAAATAATTTAAGATATGAAGAATTTCAATAGCGGAGGAATTCAATTACGATTACACAGATAAACCATTTTTTATCTACATACATATTAATTCAGTCGACACCTAATCTCGCCACGGTACTAAAGAGAATTGGTCAGTTTGTATGGTACTTAGGCTTACTTCTGGACATGTGTTTTAATTGCACATCAGTTACGTTTTAGATACATTACACCTAAAAATACCCAAACTGATATAGAAATTACGCAGAAATTTATACATTTTAAAAATTAGAATCAAATAAAACAAGAACATTTTGTACGGGTCATATTAAACTGGTATGGGAAATATATCAAGATGATCTAAACTACATTCCATTGAACGCTAATTGCTAGTCCAAATTTGGCCTCAAATAAGAAATTCCTTTTCAACCCTTGTTTCATGGGTATCAGTAACATAAGCCATTTTGGGTCACAAAACAAGCAATCCGAAAAAAATGTGCGAAATCAAATGAATATTATTCTTATTTAATGTCTTGTAGGTTTCGGCAACCTTGTCTTTATGCCCTGTTGCTTTCAATCCCATTTCCCCTTTATTAAAGTAATATTCTTAATGCACACCTTACGTTTCTTCTAATACAAATGGAATCATCTGAACACAGTACATTGTATCCTTCAAAGTACAATAGCAACAAAAGAAGCTCAATACAAAAGTAACCGCGCATTCATTTCGTTATCTCTTTCTAATAGAATCAGGGTATGTTACAGTCAAAAGACAATGTTTAATATAAAAATATTCCATTACTGAAGTATTGTAGAACTTTTATCCTTATTAATTTTATAGTTAAGTATTTGTTTTATTTCATAAAACTAGAGAAACGTAACTTCATTTTAACATCCTCAGAAAACGCTTATATCTCAGTAGTATTCTAACAAGATTTAAAGGACGTTCTCTTTAAAGGAGTCTGATATTCAGTCTCCTTAAATATACACTTCCTTCGAATGCAAGACACATGCTTGATCTACGTATACTTAGTTTAATTAACACAACAATAAAAATTTCACAAATGAAAAAAAAACGGAAAAAGCTTTGTCAAGGGTTGACAATGTTGACACTGATGGCATAGTTACTGTGTCTAAGGGACTGTAAAACATTATATAAAAATTAAGTGAAATAATTATACGATAATGGAAATTCATGCTTTATATTGCATGTATGACATGTCATAATAATTGAATAAATTAATAGGCTGAGGAACACGCGCATCAGCAGCGTGAGAATTGTGAAGATGTCGCAATAATCAATGGGTATAGAAATCACATAATAATGCTGACTATAAACATCGCTTTCTCATTATAATGCTGATAAGGCATTTTTTTTTAAATAAACACCCAACAGTCACATACATAGTTCTGACCCCACACTAAGATCGAGTCTTATATCGTGGGTATCAAAAACTACGAGAGACTTTTCGGTCCCACAAACACCCAGACCCGAAAGAAATATTTGTGGGCCGCACAAACATTTCTCTCGGCTAACTTTTGTGCTCCTCATAGACTACCACCCAAAACTCTATTCCGAACCCATATAATAATGCCACAGAAATTGACAAAAGATCACTGACGCATAATTAGATTGGTAAACACTGCCACACACTGCTAAGATATAAGCGGTTAGAAGCACGATTAGGTAAGGGGGGAGAAGTGGGGGCTGTCAGTTTAGTCTATTTTTTGTCCCACTATGTATTTTTCCAGTTCTTGTCATTTAGTTCGTTTGATATATTGAGCCTGTTCCATGGCACCTGCAACAGAATGAAAAATCTTCGTGACACGTTAACCTATAAAATAAAAGAATATTAAATCTTTTAATGTAAATTTTATTACACAGCTGTCTATATTTTTCATGAGTACATTCTTATCAAGTATTTAACGCTTTATTCTGTCACTTCTGTTTATTTATTTTATGAAAAACTTAAAGGAATGAATACAATATTTTCAACATCCTTAACATCATCAATAGTTCCAGGAAAATAATTATAATTTAACCTAGGCATTAGCCAAGAAAAATCACAACTGTTGTAAGTTGTCTATATCCCGATTATCCCCCATTATCAAATTGCCTGACAATATTATGAGTAAAAATAACATTTTATATTTAAAAAATCGCTGCCATTTCTATACATCGCATTTAAAAAAATAATACCCACAGCTGTTTACGTCATCGACCAACTCGATACTACTCCACGCAACGTGTCACAGACAGGTGTCCGCCGCATTGTCATAGTCAGATGTAAAGTGTCTCAGTGAATAATACAACGGCCTTTTATTACGTAATGGGCTTTATAATTTCACAGAATTTGCCTGTATGATAAGCATACAGAGTGACAGTAACTGTGGAGAAAGCCTTGGATTCAAGGAAAGACAACAAAGGTTCAATAGCACTGCTATTTCTTGTGAGTGAAGTTTTGAAGGTAACACGATGGACTTGATGATAAACAATTTTCTAACCACTTGACATAATTCTTAACAATTGAGCTTGCTGCAGTTGCTGTTGTGTTTTGGATAGAAGGACATTGTAGCCACTACAGGATATATTGGACTTAACATCTTCTCCATGTCTCAGAATGGCGAGCAGTGGTACGTCTAGCATTGTTTTCTAATTCAAGGGCTTGTTTGGTTTTGCTACTGTTCATGAGTGGTCGTACCGTTTACCCTCAGGCAAACGACATTGTCGCATCATAAATAACCAAAAAATAAAAAATTAAAATCCCAAGGATAAAAAAATGTAAGTAGCCAAAACATTATTGTGGGTAGCCCCAGATTAATCTCTAAACTGGACTGGGCCCAATTGCCAAGCGTTGTTTGCGAAGGTGTTATCATCCCTTACAGCGATACTGTGAAAAATTTGGGTCTGTACATAGATAAATGCCTCACATGGGGTCCGCAGATTCGAGAAGTCAGTCGGAAGCTCTTTACCTCGGCTAAGTCCTTGCGACGGTTACACAACTTTCTACCCGTTGCCACGAAGATTTCGCTTGCCGATGTTAGCTATCTAGATCTCACCGAGGACCAACTAAATAAACTTGAGCGCCTTCAAAATTTCTGCATAAGATTTATATTTGGTTTACGCAAATATGATCATGTTTCTGAGTTTCGTGCTAAGCTCAAGTGGTTACCTATACGACTTCGTCAGAATACTCATATACTGTCTCTTCTATACAATATTTTGTTCAATCCTATCACTCCTTCTTATCTCAAAGAACGATTTCTTTTTTTTCACGAGTCACATACAAGGTCCTTGAGGTCGTCTGAGAACCTGAAGTTGAGAATGCCCGTCCACACCACGACATTTATGGATAAATCATTCAGTGTTCAAGCTGTTCGTTTGTGGAACGCACTTCCTGTTGTGGTGAGGCAGGCTCAAACACTGTCATCATTTAAAAAACGATTAAGAGAACACTACCTTTCTCTATAAACAGATAAATAATATATAATATGGATAAAAGTTTTTTCACCGCACGTGAACTTTTAAAAGTTGACAGATTATTTAAACCGGTTTCAGTGGTATATAGCGAACTATTAGATGAATGGCAAAATAGATGGGAGGTATCTTTGAAGGGCCGGCATCTATACCATTTTTTTCCTTGCGTACGTGATCGTTTAACAAAGACGTGGCTAGATGTCGATTATTGCGTATCACAATTTCTCACGGGCCATGGTAACTTTAAGTCTAAACTATACTCTTTTAAGCTTGTTGCGTCGCCTGCGTGTTCATGTTCAACACCTAATTGCGAGTATGAGCAGTCCGCGCATCATATACTTTGGGAGTGTAGTCTTTGGCATAATGAGCGTAAAATCATGCTAGATAGTATGCAAATATCATCTGGAGTTGTATACTACATGGACCTTGTAGAGACTAGAAAGAACTTCCGTGCTTTCCGGCGTTTTTGCCATACCTATTACTGGAATCAAGCATAACAGTTCACATAATAGGTCCCATTTAAATGTAATAATAATTTGATCCGTGGTGCTTCACAGCTGGCTTCTCCGGCTGTGAAAGTCTTTTTGCGAGGTTATTTACCTCTTCAGTTCAATGTTTTGTCACCCGCTTTGCACGGAGGGAAGTGGACAATAATTTATTTCCAACTCCTATTAATTTAACTTTCTGATTAATTTCGTTGCGGGTTAAAGACAAGTTAGACATTCCCGGAGACTCGCCGAGCTTCAATGCTCGGTGTCATTACTTTGCGTGCCACTGTTGATCCTGGCTCACAGGAGTTACAGTGGTGGGTGTGAGGGCGGGACAGTCTCCTATAAACAGATAAACCGATTAGGACTATTTCCTCTTATTGATTATATTGGTAATATATATATATATATATATATATATATATATATATATATATATTTAACCCGCGAACAAATAGGCGTCCCCTGAAGGAAAAAGTGCATTTAAACTGGCGTCCACCTGCTTTGGGCGTCCGTATACCGGACGCCACTTTGATGGCCGGTGCCACTTAGGTCCTATTGATTCCGAGAGGCCGTAGGCCAAAAATCGGCAGAAGCCAAAAAATCGCTTAAATGGCTGCAACAATATATTGAAAAGTTCACGGAGAAATCTCAGCGCAGCTTTGGCGCTGCTGTAGCGCGTATATCCACAGCCGTATATCTCGTGGATTTCCTGACTAAGAATTCGCGTATTTGGCGTCCGCAATTGCGACGTTGCCAGTTAGCTCATTGATCAATTTTAACACTTTGAAACTATTCAAAAATGTTATCTTTCGTAGGGTTTTTAGTCATTTATAATAACATAGCCGTCCGGGGATCTAAGAAAAAAATGATTATCTTCGGCCAACTGATGTTCTGGACTATTACAAGGAGGTAACTTCTCATTGTTTTGTATCAGTTATCATAGCTATGAGCATAATATTATTATCTTGCATTGTTTAAAATTTTAATTTGATTTAATATGTCCACCGTCTTTTATAATTTATTTCAAAAGTTTTTATATAAACTACAATATCACTAGTAGATCAGTGTGTAAATTATTCACTCCAATTTTGTTTCAAAGACAAATCCGGCATGTTGTTGATGGCGTAGTGGTGGACAGGCGAAGTGCGCTCTGGGCAAGAAAGCGGTGGGAGGCGCGGCGACGCAATTTTGTGGCACCGTTGCAGACTATCGCCGTGCGTCCACCACCATCGGCGCCCATTGCAATACCCAAAAGAAAGGACTGGTGGGGTTGTGATTGGAGGTAATCTTTTGATACCCTAACCGCAACCCCACCAGTCAATAATAGATCAATGAACTTTCCATACTTAAGTTTTATTTACTCTATATTCCCACTGAACACTTAAATAATAACAAAAAAAATATTTAATGATAAAAATTGAGATAAGAATTATGATCCTATTGTAGACTAGGTAATATACTATGATAGTAAATAATGCCACTAATTACACTGATCTAATCTGATCAGCCCATATATGTCCCACTGCAGGGCACGGGCCTCCTCTTCAATCGATGGTACGATTGAGAGTGGTTAGGTCATATAGTCCACCACGCTGACCTAGTGCGGATTGGCGGACTTACATACCATATATTTTTTTATAAATCGCTATGGTATGCAGGTTTCCTCACGACGTTTTCCTTCACCGTTTTAGTGCGTGGTGATTGACTATCAATACACACATGACTCCGAAAAGTCAGAGGTGTGCCCTGGGATTCGAACCCGCGACCACCGTGAACATGTTGGCAGTCGCGTCTAGTACGTTTACCAACAGGCCACCACGCACTAATTTCACAATTGATATCAAAACACGTACCAAAATTCTAATTAATAAAAAATGGAAACATAAGCAATCTTCATATCAATACTAAGATCTATACCGCAAAGGACATATACGTTATATTCATTAGTAAATAATAATAAAAGAAACCTAGATAATAAACGGAAATTATAACTATTTAAGTATAGAGTTTTAATAAATAGAAATGATAATTAATTAAAAGTTAAAAACTTTTTATTATCATAATAATATATAAATTCAGTCTACGGACTTTTTATAATTGAATAAAAATGTGATAGAGAAATACACATTATATGGTTTGTTATAATTATGCCAATACAAATAGACGCTGAAAGCTTTGTAATTTGTAGGTATGCAGACGTGCGATAGCTATATACGGATACGGACGCCCAAAAACTATATACGGACGCCCAATATCCAAATAATAATAAAAATAACACTCATTATATCACAATATAACATTATAATGTACAGAAAAAAAAACTATTACAAAGCCATCCCAGCCTATTGGCCAACATCGACGAGTGATATATATTAAAAATTACACCATGCCTCGGCTTCACGTAATCTAAATTATGTTGCTTTATATTTATAAAAAATCCAATAAAAATAAATTATCTGGTATGGTAAAAGACACATTAAATTTTGTTTAATGTCATTGAAGTTAACGGAACGGAACGGAAGTTAAGGGAACACGGAAAGACGGTAAAACTTTGTAGTAGTTGCAGTCATATGGACGCCCAATAGCTATATACGGACGCCAAATAGCAATATACGGACGCCCGATAGTTATATACGGACGTTCAATAGCCATATACGGATGGAAATTCTCAGGGATGGCCACGTTGACTCGGGTAATTTACATTTTAATATCGTGGTTTTTAACAATATTAAGGTCCAGTAGAAATTGATTACGGACGCCCAATAGCCATACATAAACGTTAAATTGCCTGGAGAATTTAATACTAATAAGCTGCAAGCTCTTTTAAGGTGGAGGTAATGTAAAATGTTCCCAGTTCGCCAGTCGTTCTGGCCCAGATATCGTGACACCTCGTTCGCACTTTTGTCTTCAGCGAAATCCAGTCTGGGCCTGGCCATTTTTTTATCTACTCCCCGAGGGTAGCCTCATATTTGGGAGAAGGTCTCTATCACCTCTATAACCCATTACCTACAGGTATCGACCGAGGTCGATCATCAGAATTACTTCAGTTTTTTCTTGAATTTGTTATTATTAGATACGCTGATGTCTTCAGTATGTTTTACAAACACTTTCTTAGCTTATTAAGTATATTGGTGCAGGCTATGACAAGATCTAAGCCCGGTTCTATCTTACGAAAACTTTGAGCTACTAATGAAGTTTGGGGTACGTCTCGAACTGTAAAAAATAGACAATACAAATATATATACATAACTAGCGGCTAATCTACAAATAGATTTCTGTACAATAAAACATATGTACGCATTATTATTATACCTATAAACCTTCCTATATATGTCTTCTTGCAGTTATTTACATACACTTTCGTCTTTGGGCAAGGACAGCTCATTATTCAGCTCATCATTGCTCTGCGCTCGCCATCCTGAGACATAAGATGTTAAGACTCCATATGTCCAGTAATTACTCTGGCTACAATGTCCTTCAAACCGAAACACAACAGTGCATTTACGCAGTGTTGTTTCACGGGAGAAATAGTCATTGTGGTGATATCTACCCAGGTGGCCTCACATATGAAAGACCTGCCACCAGTAAAAATCCCCAACTTCGCATCTGAGACACTGTAATTTATTCTTCGGGAGAAGGCTTTCTTCACCTCTATGACTCATTACCAACCTAAAGGTTGGATGACCAGAAGTAATGAAAATTCTTTTCCTCTATCTGATTAACAAAATTTTATTTAAATTCGTGTAATGAGTTTTGCGTGAATGACGGACAAATATCTACCAATTAATACATTCACCTATATTCATAACAATTATGGTAGGTAAGTACTAACAAATACATTTCATATCAATATTCGACGTCCGTATATCTATGGAACTCACCAATATTGGAATAAATTAAATGATGAAACTGTGTAATACAAACAAGTGATAGTAAAAGAAAGAGACAAGTAACGAAGCTGGCAACGTCGCATTCTGAGGATGTCAAATTGTCGGTGCCTTAGGTAAATCAGGATCAATATATCCAGGATGCCTTTTATGTTTTACCATGGTTCGGGGTTCAAAAATGTTGCGGTCCGACTGCAAGAAGAATATCGCGAAAAGTAAACTTAGAAGAAAATGACGTACCCCACGGAGCTGGAAATCGAAAAACTAAGCACTATTCATTAAGACATGTAAAAAAATGTAAGAGGAACTGGGAGACGTCGTAATGATGCACTACATACTAGACGCCAAAAACACTTTAGGATGTAAATATATATATATATATATATATATATATATGTATGTATGTACGTATGTTTATTCGTCTATAAATTTATATAAGTATTTATATGTATAATACTTATGTAATGTATTTATATGTTTTTTTTTTATGATTTTATTTATATCTCCATGCTTTCGTTATGTTTATTTTACACTGCCCTATCTTTTTTCCTGCTCATATATCCATCCCATGGTTGTCTGGTAGAAATTGCCTTAGAGCGATAAGACCGCCATTTGTACTTTGTTGTTTTGTATTATCTCTGAACTGTTATTCCTTATTATTGTGTACAAGAAAGAATTAAAAAAATAAATAAATAAATAGCCTGACAGATTATTCTACAGCTTGATAATTTGATAGAAATTATATTAGGCAACACCTTGACTTGGATTGTGGTGGTTATCAGGTTATCATTGGGAGTGATCTGTGGGTTATCAGCTATTGTTTTGTAAACTAGCTCACGTAGTTCTGTTATGGATATTGCGAGCCACCGCCCGTTTAGCAAGGAATTATACAGGACAAGGTAGCACGAATCTCGTAGATTTTAGAACATTCCTGGAATTTAATGAAATAGCATAAATATTACTCCATTTTAATCTTCTATGAGGCAATGGTTCATTTTGGTTGACTAGTTCCATTTGTGCTGTAGCTTTTACATGAAGCTTTACTTACATCTGCTCCATTTATCCATACTGAAAAACAAAAACATGCTCAGTTAACTAGTTTATACCCCAATTTCCATACAAATTGTACCTCCCAGTGATGTGTGATGGTTATCGGGTAATTAAAGAGAAATAGGTCATGTTGAATTACTGGTGATCACAATAGATTAGTTTATAAAAGTTAGTATGAGACATGAAACGAATTTATTGGGTGGACGAAATATATTGCATATTTATTGCGGTAAGTTAGGACATGGTATTGATAGACAATCACCACACACTATAGCGGTGAAGGTAAACATTGTGAGGAAACTTGCATACCATCGCATCGATTTGTAAAAATTTCTATAATATGTAAAGTCAGCCAAAGCCAAAGGCCAGCGTAGAGGACCATATGGCCTAACCACTCTCAATCGTACCTTCGATTGTAGAGTGATCTATGTTCATATATAAAGGCATTGCTCTGTTGCTTTTAGCGCTAAAACTAAAATATTTTCTGCTGCGTCAACCATTGTAATTCACGCATTTTATTTCGACAAAAGAATGGAAATTTCGTCATCTCGACATTGAGCACACCTTTTGTTAAAGAACTTGAATTGTACTTTGCCTGTACAACATCACTAATTAGTCGTGCTGAAAAATTAAAAAGCCTCACTTGTAAATAATTACCTGGATGTGTTTCACTTAGTTCGAAGTTGTACGTTTAAAATTTTAAACTCTTTCTAATTATTTTATGAAGATATCTTCGGGGCTAATAAAAGAAGCGTGTAATCAGCTTTTCCTCACAGACTTTAAGCGCATAAAACAGTAGATTAAGATGAAGGAAACTGCTGAGTAGACGCTAGACCAGTAAATACTTTTAAAACTAAAAATCTAGATGTTTTTAAAGCATGAAAAACTAGAGACAGACGTAATAAAATTCCAATTTTAATGGATGTCGACAACGTGGGACAAATAGAAGCTATTTTAATTTACCGCAGACAAAGAGACAATAGATTTAAGGATGCTGATAAAAAGGTTTTTGAACCGATGTGGAATTTTTGATATACGTCAGCAAATGTTTTGTTAAAGGTTGTTGAATGAGACTTAGGTTAATATTGAATTCTTGATATCTTTGTTTAGGATTCCCTACCTGTTCTCATTAATTTTTAAGGTCTACGTATTATTTCCGACTGCCTCGGTGGCGTAGTTGTACTAAGGTATGGTTACAAAGCTGAGGTCTCGGGTTCGAATCCCGGGTTGGGCAAAGTGATATTGGATTTTTCTATTCATTATCAGCCCAGAGTCAGGAATTTGTGCCCGATATGGCGATAGGCACGCCACCTATCACATAGTGGGACGGAACATAAAAAGGCGAAATGTGGGTGTCCTGGCACCTCTGCCTACCCCTTCTGGGATATAGGCGTGAGTTTATGTATGTATGTATGTACGTATTATTTTGCTTAGTGAAAGATATTTACTGTGAGGCTGGAAGAACGCCTATGTTAAAAATTGTTACAATTATTTTCTTGTTTGAAACTTACTCTATAGGTTTATGTTCAATGACTGTTCTCAATCTCAGTATCTTGCCTTTTCCTACTGCAAATAAATGCATATTTGAGTACAATACTCCTTAATCCATTTTTGCCCAAGGTGAATATTATTTTATTGCTGAACTATTAACCTTCATACAGTAACGGAAGTGCGTGGTGCTCTGTTGGTAAACGGACTAGACGCGGCTGTCACATGTTCACGGTGGTCGTGGGTTCGAATAACAGCGCACACATCTGACTTTTCCGAGTCATGCGTGTAGTGATAGCCAATCTGTACCTGTATCAGCCCATATACGTCCCACTGCAGGGCACGGGCCTACTCTACAATCGAGAATACGATTGAGAGTGGTTAGGCCATATAGTCCACCACGCTGGCCTAGTGCGGGTTGGCGGACTTACATACCATAGAAATTCTTATAAATCGCTATGGTATGCAGGTTTCCTCACGATGTTTTCCTTCACCGTTTTAGTGCGTGGTGATTGATTATCAATACACACATGACTCCGAAAAGTCAGAGGTGTGCCCTAGGATTCGAACCCGCGACCATCGTGAAGATGTGGGCAGCCGCGTCTAGTCCGTTTACCAACAGGCCACCACGCACCCTTAATAGATAATAGATAGTCAATCACCATGCACTAAAACGGCGAAGGAAAACATCGTGAGGAAACCTGCATACCAATCGTACTCTCGATTGTAGACGAGGGCCATCCCCTGCAGTAGGACATATATGGGCTGATACAGATACAGTAACTGATTTAGTGGAACCTTCAAGAAGCTCAGGTAGGAATTTACCTTGCTGGTGTTGCAATGATGGGAGTGAGAGCAATTTCTGCATACCACTAATTAAACCCTTTTTTTGCAAGTACTAGTCAGGCGAGCTTGGCATTCGCCTGATGGTAAGCGATACGACCGCTCATACAATAGCAAAACCAAACAACACTATGCATTACAATGTAATACTTGGCATTCCACTGCGCTCGCCAACCTTAGACATTAATATGTCCAGTAGTAACTTTGGCTACAATGTCCTTCAAACCGGAACGGAGAAATAGTCATTGCGGTGATACCTACCCAGGCGGCCTCTCAGTAGTAGTCTCTCTATAGTATCATTTTAGTACGTGCAAATACTAAAATAATACTATATTCTAGCATACGTTGCAGCATATTGTAATTTATCAGTATGGCTCAACGAGCCGTGAGTTCGTGAATGGAGCCGTTGAGAAGCGAACATGACGTCACACGTCGGATACGATAGGACGGATTTATAGAGTTTAGTATTTTCATGTTATCGGATGTATCGTCTATAAACAAAGCGACGTTGGTGGATTAAAATTTATGGTCGGTTGATACGTTTCTAGGTCATTTGTAAATCACGTCTGTTTATAATAGTGCCTTTTGTAATGTTAAAGGTCATATCATGACAGCCGCCGTGGCGTAGTTGGTTAGACGCCGGCTGTGAAATTAGAGGCCACGGGTTCGATGCCCGCACTGAAACAAATATTTGTGTCAACTACAGTTATTTGTTTTGGGTCTGGTTGTTTTTAAGACCGAATAGTCTCTCGTAGTTCCTGATACTGGATGTGTCAGGAGAGTGCCAGGCGTAGCTTTGTAATTTATGGTGCTGTTTGGTTTTGCTACTGTATATTAGATTGTATCGCTTACCATCAGGCGAACGGCAGGCTCGCCTCGCCATTCCTTGCAATAATAACTAAGATGTTTAACATTTACAACTGAGAACTTTTAAATTGAACAACATTTAATTCTTGAATGTTACGTATTTCTTGTTTTTGAGTTAATTTAAATGAATGTTAGTACTTGTGTATGTTCGAGCTCGAAAAGCTTTTACCATTTTGAATTACCAGCAAGGAATATTTCCATAATAATTATGAGTGTCTCATTTGATACTCTGACTTCGGCGTGTGATTTTAAGATCACCTGTGTAATTAAGGTTTCTATTCTGTGTCATTACACATACACATATTTAAAAGGTGCTTATTTTTCAAAAAGACTTTTTTTTCTAAAACGAAGTATAAGCCTCTGGAAATATGTAGTTAGGTAAGGTATTTTTTTTTAACGGCCTGGTATAGTGGCGGCATTGCATCTGATGGTAAGTGCCAATGTCGCCCAGGCAGAGTATCCATTGGCATCGGACGGCAGTCCCATGCCAATGGAAACAATTATGCCGGCCTGCTAAGGTGCCTCTTCACACCACGGCGGAAGGACCCAGGATTGTAGGAAGGAGGGAAAACGTGAGACGGCAAACAATTCCACAGCCTGACGGTGCGGCAAAAAAAAAACGAATTCGAGAACGGTTTGGTTCGCGAACCGTTCGGTGTTCTCTTTACTAGTTGTACCCCTAACTAAAGTTAAATACAGGACTATTGATTTTATTATTATTAACACCAATTATGTCTTTGACTTGTTAAATTCAAAGGCTCTGTTCAGCTTCAGTTCAAGAAATTCATAAATGAATTGTTAAGAAAATCATATTGCTTGCTAGGAGAATTTAAACCTCTATTACCAATTACTTACTTTCCGCTCCACTGAAAGTTTTTCATGGCAATAAATTATATATTTTTCTTTTTGTAATAGAATCGCTTACACAAAATTGGATTAGCATAAAAATTGCGGACTTCAAAGTAACGGAAGTTAATTTTGCTACGGTAAAAAGGGATTTATTCGTTTATTTTGCAACATTGTGATGTGTGTGGGAAGTCAGATATTTGTTGTGAAAAAAATATTTTAGTACTCTTTTATATTTTTCCCATCGAAATTTTATTTAATGCATTTCTGTGTGAGTCCATATATATCGTACTGCAGGACATGGGCCTCCTCTACAATGGATAGTACGATTGAGAGAGATAGACAGAAAGATCGGGTTAGACTTATACCGTATAGTTCACCACGGTGCCCTCGCGGGATTGCATCAATGGTTATTATAATTATGAATTAATAAAATAAATAAAATGACATACATACATAAACTCACGCCTTTTTCCCAGAACGGGTAGGCAGAATTGCCAGAGCGCCCACATTTCGCCTTGTATGTTCCGTCCCAAGATGTGATAGGTGGCGAGCCTATAGCCATATCGAGCACAAATTCCTGACCCTGGGCTGATAATGAATAGAAAAATCCAATAACACTTTACCCAACCCGATTCGAACCCGAGATCTCAGCTTTGTAACCGTATCGTAGTACAACTACGCCACCGAGGCAGTCGGAAATAATACGTAGACCTTAAAAATTAATGAGAACAGGTAGGGAATCCTAAACAAAGATATCATATAAAGATATGATATCATATCATATATTTTATAATTACGTGCCTAATTGAAGATAAGTATTACATGGAATGTAAGACGAAAAATATATTTGAAGGCTCTTAAATACCCTACAGACTCAAAAATATTTCAAATCTATAAATAGTAAAACTAAAGGCATTAATTGCAAATTCCTCCCACTATCTAACTTACGAAACTCACACTAATTATTCAAACTTACCTATCATCTAACGTAACCTTTAGCTTTCAGGAAACTGTATCTGAAATCTGCCTATTCAGTGTGAACTCCACAGTGGCACCACATCAAAGTTGACTATTAATCACTAAACACCCCCGACTTCAGTTTAAGACGCGTTATCAACACAAGTTTGGTAATCAAAGTTCAGTCATTTGCTACTATTGTTGCTCGGTGATTCTGTTCGTGTTATACGGCTTATACTGTTACGTTGATAATTTGTTAGACGCAATCCTGTATTTTGTATAAGTATGTTTAAAAATCTGCAGACATACTCACATAGATTCCCGCTTTTTTCAGAAGAGGTAGGCAAAGATGCGAGGACATCTTTGCTTCACCTTGTATGTTTCATCGCACGATGTGTTAAGGGGGTGTGATATGTTAAGAATTAAGGGGAATTTCGATCATCTTTAATCAATTATTAAACAATTATCAAACAGCAATGTTAGTATAAAGATTTGAAATTGAAAAATATCTTAACATTAACTTTATATTTCTGTTCAAACATTGTGTACTAACTGACAATTAATTCTCGGATATACTAATATTAGTTCACGCTCGCATTACTAACTAAATTATCACAATAAAGACAAGCTCCGGACTTACTCTGTACTTCCGAGCAAAGAAACAATTCCACTCCACAAACTTCAGTAAAATACGTTGTTTTTGATCAAACTAATTTATAGTAACCCATTTTCCTAAACATTAGAACGTTACTTCTTTTGTTTTTTGAGCCTTGGCAATTACCTTGCCTTTGTCTTAGTATTTCATTTAAATTTACTCGTTCCTCAACATTTATGTTCTGTAGAAACCGTGTCTTGAAGAATTCTGTATACATTTTCGGACTTGGTTTTAATTGAACAGACGTTTTATAGAGTATGCCAAGATTTCACAAACGTATCAAAGAATTGTTTTTTGCTAAATGGAATGATGGTTAGCGCTGAGTGGATCTTTGGTGATTGATGAGAGACGTTAATGGTAACCAATGGTTTATAATTAACCTGGCCTGTAGGGCAACTCACGTAATAAAATAAGCTCAGTTGCGATGCAGTTGCAACGTTTCGATCAAAACAGCCCTTTTCGTATTCTCGTAATACGCTCGCGTCAAGTTCGCGAGCGTTTTAGCGTATTCTACTGTAGCGCGTTGATACAGATAGCAATTTGATCGGTAGGTATTCACCTATTCATTTGACACCTCAAATGACGGTTTAGTCCGATTAACAACATGCAGCACAAGTGCAGTTTCGATTTTCATAATAAGGAAACATCCTACAAATCGTATCAATATATATTTATGACAAAAGTATTACATACGTATGACGTACAGTTGACGCGCAGCTCACGCGCTAAACAATTACAAGAATACCATTTTGGACCAAAACGTAAATTTAATTGCAACCGCACCGCAAATTCATCGGCGTGTCAAGAAATTACGTGAATCGCCCTACTGAGTTTAGCAGTCAATAAATTAATTATAAAGATACCCAACAGGTACAAACATAGTCCCGACCCCACACTAAGCTCGAGTCTTGTGTCGTGGGCATCGGGAAGTACGAGAGATTTTTCGGTCTCGTAAACACCCAGAGCCGAAAGAAATATTTTCTCTCGGTGCCGGAATTGAACCCTCGGCCTTTCGTTTCACAGGCAGCGTCTAACCGGCTACGCCACGGATGCTGTAAGATACTGTATAATAGATTGATAATAATGATTTAGATTTATTATCCTAGATTCTATATGGAATTAACTGCAATGAATATTAGGTGTATTCTTATGATCATCATCATCATCATCATATCAGCCACAGGAGGTCCACTGCTGAACATAGGCCTCCCCGAAGGATCTCCACAATGACCTGTTGGAAGCGGCCTGCATCCAGCGACTTCCTGCAACCTTAGTCAGATCGTCCGTCCACCTTGTAGGCGGGCGTCCGACATTTCGCTTGCCTGTACGTGGCCTCCACTCGAGAACCTTTCGGCCCCAATGGCCATCGGTTCTACGAGCTATGTACCCGGCCCACTGCCACTTCAACTTGCCAATCCTATTATCAGCGGCGTGCACAGGATTATGATACTGGGTATGCGGCGGAGTACTCGGCACAAAAACTTTTTTTATAGATGTTTAGCATAGCCACAGCCACGTGACGGATCTCTAAGTCGGAAACCATGCCAACAGAACAAGTCTTAGATGTACTACTATTCATGTATATCTTCTACGGAACGCAGAAAAAACAGCGATAGATCGTCGCGGCCGAAGAAATTCTAATAAGTAAATCACTACATAGTATAAAACAAAGTCGCTTTTTCTGTCCCTATGTCCCTTTGTATGCTTAAATCTAACGCAACGGATTTTGATGCGGTTTTTTTTAAATAGATAGAGTGATACAAGAGGAAAGTTTATATGTATGATACGTACATATTATTGTACAGAAATCTATTTGTACCCGGGTGAAGCTGGGCCGGGCCACTAGTTATTAATAAACTAAAATATTATAACTACTCACCGAGTCAGCTTCAATTTTTAATAAACACACATTTTCAACACAAACCTCACAATGAAATAACATTTTAAAAAATCAACAAACGTACTAGTAAAAGCAAATCACTACAATTATTATAGAAACTCAGTAATAAACTATTGAATGTACACACTTTCAAATGCTAAAATGCAAAATATTTTAAGAAAACTATAATTAAACTGACACAAACAAAATAATAAACAATGCTCATCACATGAAAAAAGCAAAATGGCCCCCGCGAAACACAAAAAAATTGTGCTATTTAAAGTTTTAAACAAATAAAACCTTACCGAACAAAAATGCATAATGTGCATTTTGCGCAATTCATTACATTTCCGTCTACTATTTTTACTAGGATTATAGGCAACGAACATTACCGATTACTCCCGAAAACAGCCGAACGCTCATAGCCTGCCGCAGGAGTCGCGCCTTTCGATATGCATGGGTGTGTGCGTTTGCGACTGTGCACGGACACCAAAATTACTACACACACGCAAACAAATGTCATGCGGGACGCGGCGGCATTACTTGGTTGATTAGGTACATTATTTTACTTTGCAGCGCCGCTTGTTTGTCGTATAGCAATCATAATGTTTGTGTGCTTGCAAATAGTTGCTATTTATAAAATATTAGGCGTTTTTAAGTTATTATATTTTGTTTATTTATTTATTTACTATTGATTAAAGTCATCTAAGACGTACGTACGTTATAATAAAATATCTGTGAATGGCAAGTAAAGCACTGCATTTCTGCCTACAAGGAGCGCACGCCCCTGCCTATTATCAATTTTTATGATACTATTACTATAACTTATTACCGCAGTATGCATAGTGCAAATATCCAATTTGTTTGTGTTTTTTTTTCTTTTATTACAGCTCAAAGTATAAGCTCTGCTAAAGGCAGAATGAATTAGCACGTAATTTTTCTCAAGGTACACTAACATAAATTACCTCAGTTCTCAAACAAAATTATCCGTGCTCATTTCCTAATTGGAACTTATTACCACAGTATACAGTTTTGTTCTTCATAAAGGAGAGCGTAATCTCCATTACAGGCGAGGTAATATCGTGCCTTGCTTTGTACTAGTGTGGTGTCTAGTAATTCGCAAGTCTGACCTCAGCTTAATGAGTCGCGTAGGTTAGGTTGAGTCCACACGGCGTGTTGCATCAGCATTGCTTCGAAGCAGCGCTGTCTTAATTCTATTAGCGTGTGGCGAAATTTAGAACTAAAAATAAAATTTTAAAAAATATTTACGCATTGTTCGAGATACGTTTTCAGAAAAAATAACATGCTTTATATTCGTAACCTAATAGTGTATAGTGTTAACATATCCGATATTATAAAAACTTTACTATATTGGACTTGTTAATCCTATTTAACGTTAAAAGAGAAAATCTGAATATAATATTTTGACAACAACGCCTTCAGATGCCAAAAGATCGTAGATGATCAATAAGTAAGTTCGTAGCAACGCTGCGATAACGTAGCGTCTATGTAGCCGGAAAACGTCGAAATAGGGTATATGACTCCATTTCTTTTATTGTGTTTATCAAAACGTATCCATAGCTATGGTCTAACAAACAAAGAAATTTATAAATACATTAAGAATGAAACAAGTTAGAAACGTTTTAAATCTTATAGTGGGAGTAACAGAAAATAATTGCAAAACAAAGTTAGTGACGTCACTAGGGTTATTTACATTACAGTGTGCGGGTGTGGAAGAGACAGCAAGATGTCCCAACTTTACTTCTACTCTTTAATTTTAAATATTAATATTTACCTTATGTTACAAGCTAATTTAATACTTTTTTGACCGAAAGACTTTTTTTTAACATATTTGTGTTTGTAAGCGAAATAATACCAAAAATAAATAATACTCAAATACCCTATTGGTGCGTTGCGTCGACGCAACGCAACGTGTTAACTCAGCCTTATATATCTGAGTCTTGTAAGTCTCATACGACGTTATGTGTCTGAGTCTTGTACAATTAGACTGCTCAAGGCATTTATGTTTGATGCGTTTGTTGAAGGTTATAGAAACACAAGTTAGTGATGGAATTAATTCCGTTGTTGGAATAACAATAAATTGTTATTGTTGGTGTTAGCTTTACTTAAGTTTATCGGACGTGTAATGTTATAAATGTAATGGCCTAGATTTGCGCAGGTGTAATTATTTCGCTTATCACTACGCTCATTAAACCAGGTGGAAACAAAACTGATTCTAGAAGTATTTGGCAGACTTATAAAATATATGATCTTTGTATATTAAAAAGTACTTATATCACTTGTGTCAATTAAAACATCAAACGTACAAATGTTGGATAGCAGCATATTCAATAAATAAAATATTTACTTTCATTGGATAAAAAATTCTATTCAAAAGAACAAAGCATAAAAGCAATTAAGTGGTCCTTACGATCAACGCAATTCCTTTTAAACCTTTAAGCAAAGTTGAGATGAAACTTAATATGTTTTATGAAAAAAGTTACTATTGTTCGTGGTTAATTTGTGTTTGTGTCTTTTAAACATAATAATAATAGATATTACCCAAATAAATGCATCAGACCATTTCTAAAGACCAAACTGCATCTGATGAAGCCATATTCCATATGCGCGGGAATGCATAGCAATCAACTGCTTTATTGAACGGAATATTCTGGTATCCCGGCAACGCTTCACATTAAATGTATCTATAAGGCGAGACCATCAGGCTCGGGAATTTTAATGGCGCTGTACTATCGTGTTGGGCGGAATGCCGTTTTATGGATATGACGGAAATTGCAGTAACCGTGATGAAAGCACAATATGTTTTTTTCTTTTTTTATGGCATACGTTATGCAAACGAAAAAACAGGTCACCACCAAGTGATTACTGCCATTTCATATAAATACGAGGTCTATTTACATGATAAACATGATCTCGAATTGAAGTGAAATTGGTATGTACTTCTGTTGATACATCAATTTAAGCTACTTTTTGCCAGTATTATTGCAATATAACTGATCATGTACTATGTAGCTATCTATCTATGTATGTACCTTTACAATTTCAATTTAAATAAATCCGGTTTTTTTTTGTATATTATCGTTGGGGCAAACAAGCATACAGTTCACCTGATGGTAAGTGATCACCGCCGCCCATGAACATCTGCAACACCATAGGGCATGGACGTGCGTTGCGGGTCTTAAAGGTGGGAAGAAGTATTATTCATGACCATATTCAGAAATTCTATGGCAACAACCATGCCTATGCTGTATTGAATTAAAATATTCAGGGAAAATGACAGAAATTTTCGTTCGGTGTGTTCCTCATAGTTATGATCCCGTAGTAAAGTTTTGTTATTTTTGTGTGTAGTAAAATTTCCATTTGCCGCGCAGTTTTATGTTTAATACCTCACGTTTTACCTAGCGTGAAGACCTAAGAAATATGGAAGTTTTTTAAATATGCTTAAATATTCTAACTGGATCCAACGACATTCAGCTACTTCTATTTAAAAGTACTTCTATATTGTAGGTAAATAGAGAAATAATTATACTTTCTACCACTATTTTTCTCTCTTCCATCAATTTCCAGTTAAACCTGAAGACTTTGTTTAGTTCTATGCTTTTTTTCATTTTTGTTTCCACACATCTGGTACATACAACTTAAAGAAGGTTGTAGAAATTTACGAAATGTAGCTATTTTCTACACTAGAAATTATTTAGTAATGTCTATGTTTATTAGCACAATTCTTCAGTACTTGTCGATGCTGAAAATCACGATGTCAATGAATTTGGTTCTATGCTTTCATGTTTAGATATGGACTCCCTGTACTAAGGGATGTAGATGATGTTTCCGTTGACAGCGATGCCAAGAATATTGATGATGTTCCCGATGATGATGATGTTTGTTTTGTTGCAGAAGCGGCATGGCATGAGCGGTCGGGTAGGCGCGACATGCGGCGCGCGCCGCCCGCGCAAACCGCCGTCGTCGCTATTGCGCTCTCTCTTCTGCTGCGATTCGTCAACGCCGGTGTGTATATTTTTTATTTCTTTAACCCTCTCATACATATCTCACTTCAAGAAAAAGGCCTTTTTTATTCCGGTTCGGTACAGCACCTATTTAACCCTCTTATGCACGTTTCACAGAAACAGCTCTTTTTATTATTATAGTGGCTCGGCACAGTGACTGCATTGCACCTGGTGGTAAGTGCAAGTGCCGTACAAATAGAGTAACGAATGGCATCAGACGGCCGTCTCATGCAATTTGACACAATCATGCCGTCCTGCTAAGATGCAGTACTAAGATGCTTCATGCTACGTCGGGAGGATCCAGGATTATAGCAAAGAGGGAACACGTGTGATGTCAAACAGTTCTACTGCTTGACGGTGCGATAGAGAAGAGTTGGAGAACTTTTTGGTTTGATCATTGAAAATTTTAAGCCCACCACGCTGGCATATTGCGAATTGGCGGATTTCATGTACTAAAAAAATTTTATGAATCAGTTTTTAGAAGTATTGTCCGTTTTTATTGTAGGCAGGAAATATAATATGTATTATGTTTTTTTCTGCACTGCACTGCGTATTTAATTATGTACTTTAAAGTTATATATATTTTTAAATATTTGTTGTAATTTTTTGTTAAACCTATGTCCTAAGTCCTTGCTTTTAAGTATTCTTCACAAACTTCTCAATTTCCTGCGGCATAAATTATAGCTGTAAAGGTTATTGAACTTCATATCTTCCTTGAATCGCTTGTTTAACATTATCACTGTATTACTTACTTAAACTTATCTACATTATGATGAGAGATGTACCACTTACCAGAGTATTTAATTATTTCGTCAAGAGAAACTTACTTGACATACTCATTAGAATCAAATTGATATAAATTGTCTGAAGTGGTTGTCAACAGTTAACAAAGTAATATTGAATGTACAAAATGAGCAACTTCAACGATTTGAGATAACAGGAAATGTCTCTTGGAAATATAATATGTATTACATACATACATAATCGTCACGCCTGTATCCCATAGGGGTAGGCAGAGACTATAGACCGCCACTTTGCTTGATCCTGACATACTACTTTCGCTTCATCCACTCTAATGTGTATTAGATTCAGTTTTTTATTAAAATACTATATTTCGTATTGTAATTTAAAACGAAAAACACGTTGTATATATTTTCGCACACAAAGGCGAATTCGATTACAATTTATTTTGTAATATTACGAGAACATAAAATTTAATCGAGGAATGTTTCCTCACTTTTTTAATACATATTTTTATAACAATTGGACATAGCTTTATCTACTTCTATTACCTAGCACACTTAATGATTACTCAACACTTAATTTTATTTAACTAATACAACAAATTTTATTAAAAAAGGACTTTTTTAAAATTACAAAAAATAATGCGAAAACTTATCCATTAACCTTGCACGAAATCGACATTTCAATTTACAACATCCATGTTTCAACAATGTTGATAATTTTAAAGGTGAGTTTGCCACGAGGGAGTTGAAAAATAATTTGTCTTTCGCGTGACTCTCGATGTTTATACGTTGGTGACGTAATAATGGCTTTTGTCTTTGGCATACCGCGGTTATGTGAGGCGAAATTTTGCTATAAAATATGGTTATAAAATGTAGGGTAAATTATGTACTTGTGTCATATGTCTTTCTTGACCTTGTGTAATGGGCTTATGCAATGGTGTGGTCAGTTTAGTATCGAATTTCTAGAATTTAATTTTACTCTTTTGTTAAGGACCATTTAAAATAATTATTATTATACAATCTCCTAGGCCACGTGAGTGGATTTTTAAAGAGTACGAGTAGTCACGTTTATTACAAAATATGTTATTTTTTCGACTTTCCCGAATTTTTAATATTGGCCTTTTAAAGCGCTTGTAAGTCTGTTTTCTGCTGGGAAAAATTCACACAGAAATCTGTATTACCAAACATGAGCTGTAAAACCCAATAATACCAATAATACCCATCAAATAAATTGTCTTATGTTTCCAGTTTTCAATTCATCGCAAACTGTAATTTTTTTTGTTCTTACAACTGAAACAAACTAAGATTCTATACAGAACATTGTTTTCAGGTTCAATGGGCCCCGGTGTACCTGAGAACATAACCGTCACGTTCCTCAACCCGACCACTGTGAGAGTGTCGTGGTCAACCACGGCGGAACTAGTCGAGAAATACGATGTTACCTACAAACCTTCCGACGCCAGGTAAGATCGTTTGAAATGTATTGCGTTTTAGCTTTTAATGTATTATTTCTTGTTTCTTTGTGACTGTTGTATTGTGCTTTATTAACCTTTTTAAATAAACCTACGTAGGTAAATTTAAATGTTTGGATGATTATAAATTCTCTCGAATTTAGTGTACGAACAAAAATATATACGAGCAATAATTGAAATGGGGAAGCAAATTTCAGGGGTGATAAACGGTTGCTTTTGCGTTGTTTTTATACAACATAATTATCGTGGATAAGTTAACATATAGTTATATTACTAGTTACACTATTATCTTGTCTAGACTGTGTTTTTAAGTAAAGATTATAGAGAAAGAAAGATTATAATTAAAATTCCAGCCTACATTTTATGCGTAAAGGTTAAAATTTTACTTTATAATAACTTCAAATGAAATCATTTGCAATTTTTACTAAGCTTTTAAAACTTGATAAACATTAGAAGTTTAGGTTTTTATCACCTACTTTCAGAGCAATATAAATATTTAATACGTAGTTTACAAGGTCACGATGTTTCAATTGAAAATTATTTTTTAATATTTCTTATTCATACAATTTTAATGCTATAGTTAAAAGTTACGTAAGATCTTTGTTGTATTTTGAGCATAAATATTTTGATGTTTTATAAATTTCAATAAAATATGGTGTAGCTTAATGTTACAAAAACAAAAATATCCCGACCGATAATCGAAACATACCACCATCTACGATTGAAAAAATAATGCGTCTTCGCCTCAGCAGTTATCAAACTTGGTTTTCCCTCGATAGAGACAGTAATTTTTCTATGTTTCATTCTAGAGACAAAACATTTTCGTGACTATTGTCCACCCTTTATACAGCAATATAAAATCAATAGCAGACTGTATTGAACCATCATTATTGTTTGTGGCTATTGTCTTATAATTTCAGTACATATTAATAAGTCACCTTCGACGTCCTCTAGTCCTCACGTAATAATATTTTAACTACCTTGAAGTGCCTACATAAAAGTCTACATACGTTAATAAATCAAACTTAACGTTATTATTATCTTTATACATCAATCAAGATTTAAAATCAAAATAAATCTTGGCTGAATGTTTTATTTCCATTGCATATTTAAAAAACCATTATCTCAATATAAAAATAATGTCCAGAAATCTATATACTATTAAATTAAACAACTCGATAACTTTATATTTCAAACAAAAGCTATTCTGTGAAAAGTTACGAAGGAATTTTGCAAACTCAAGCACTGCGCTCCGTCTATTTGCAAAATAGCCTAAAAGCATTGAAAAGTCCCGCGTTCAAAAGAAAGATACCTCTTGTCAGTTATTAAGGCCTGACAGTGCGTTTTATTTTTGCTTTGTGTTCAAATGCAACTTAAATGCTAGGCTGAACGACTTTTCGTTCAGTGCCTGCTGAAAAAAAGAAAATCCAGTTGGCCACGCTTAAAAGCGCGGGTATTTATTGTGCATTTAGCGTGCAAAAAGCAATGGCAGGTTGAAAATTTTTGAGTTGCACGTTCATTGGCTGTTTTTGTTTTCATGTTTGTGTTATCCTTGCGTATATTCATTGATATTATTATTTTATTACATACGATTTAAAGTGACCGTAAATAATTTTGGATGTGTAAATTGTAATATTTGCAGGTATGTATCTATGTATTTTTTGTATTACAATTAAGGTTGCATAAAATCATCATCAAATCAATGAGTGCCCGTAATAATAATGTGACAGATGTATATAATTAATTAATAGACCATCATTTCAGTACATACTTACGATAACTTATTGGTTTGATTATAATGATTTCTATTTTGCTGTTCGTGCAATACAAGTAATAGACTAAAATTACAGTTGGCCTTCGACAAATAAAATTACACTTATATTAATGATTAAATCTGTACAAAACAACTAGAAATCCTAAAACAGCTTCTTTATTTTATTTTTATTTTATTTTATCAAATTTGATACACCATCGGTTCGCCGCTAAATATAAATAGTCATACATGTCCATATATTATTCAAGGCAACGAGCCTTTACAGGCGTATACAACATTATATTATTATAATTTACAGGAAAAACTCAATAAATTGGAAAAAGAAATTACATCAAATACAATAACAAATTATACATATATAAAAATTTTACAGGTAAATAACAATGTGGTTTAGGATAAAATACATTTTAGAATAATTAAGAGCGTAAGTTATAATACAAATGGTAAATAATTTATGTCAAACTCTCATAACAGGTGTTACAAATAGAACGAAACTCATGAATACTGTTTGTATGGAAAACATCAACAGTGCCATTACAGTTTATATCATTGTAGGTTTTAAGTAGTCGGTTTAGTGGAGCATTTCTGCCTAGGTTTGTTCTGCTGCTACGGAGTGCAAAGGTTTCTGTTATAGGATATCTTGGTAAATTTCGAGGAACTCCGATGTTTATCAGTTGCAAACATTTAGTGGAATTTATATGTCCGTGTATAATCTTGAATAAAACCATAATATCTGCGATGTCTCTTTTACTCTCCAGAGACTTAAACTTGAAATAGGACAATCTCTGGGAATAAGTAGCGCGATAAGGGCAGTTTCGATCAATATAAGCCAAATATCGAGTAAAATTTCGTTGAACGCGTTCGATTCTGACTATATGAATCTTATAAGTAGGGTTCCAGATAGAGGAAGCGTACTCCAACTGACTACGTACGAGAGAGTTGTAGAGGATTATTAATGTCTGAGAATTCTTAAAATCTTTACAAATTCGTTTTAGGAATCCAAGCATTTTAATGGAGGATTGAATAATTTTGTCAGTATGTTCAATAAAGTTTAATTTTGAGTCAACTGTAACACCTAAATCGCGTATATTTAGTAGTTTCCCCAATATTGTTCCACCGATAGTGTAACTAGAATCAATAGTGTTTCTATTTCTTGTAATTTTTAAGTGATTACACTTTGCAGCATTTAAACTAATTTTGTTAGTTACACACCAATTATGTATAGAGTCAAGGTCTGATTGAAGAAGATGGACATCACTTGAGTTCTGGATGCTCCTATATAGTTTTAGGTCATCCGCAAAAACAGAAACACTACTGTATCTGGTGTAATTTGATATGTCGTTTACGAATATCAGAAAAAGTATTGGACCCAGATGGGAACCTTGGGGTACCCCTGATGTGGGTTTAACTGCTAATGATCGAAACCCAAGTGCAGTAACATATTGCTCCCTATCTTCCACATATGAACCAAACCAGTCCAGCAATTTACCATGGACGCCATAATATTTAAGTTTGGATAGAAGTATTACGTGGTCTACTTTATCAAACGCAGAGCTAAAATCAGTATAGATCACGTCAGTCTGCGTTCCACTATCAACATTTATGGCAAGTTCTGTAATAAACTCTAGAAGGTTCGTTAATGTTGATTTGTTCTTGGTGAAACCGTGTTGGTTATCAGAATTTTTTTTTTGTCAAATAGATTTTCTCAAAATCTATAATCTATATCTCTCAATCAAATAGATCAGATTTTATTTATCAAATAAATAACACAGCTATATAGTTAATAAAACAAGGGTGTTGAAATATAACATTTCAAATCAACAAACGCAAGAGCATTTTAAACTCAAGTCCTTATTCGAACGAAAAATCGTAGCAGAAGTAAGACATGCAACCAGTTTCCTTTGCTTTCAACCAGCATTACTGTTTCCGTCCATATTTTAGTTTCTAACATGTCGCTTGACGGAAACTATCTTTCTATCCACGTGTGCGCGCAACTTGGAAATTATTATTTAAATGACTTCCGACTGTGAGTCGCTATGTTATGGTAAATCCGAATTGAATAGATTTGATAAATCTGCCGATATTGTGATGAAATATTGAAAATATAATTGTACGTCTAAAAAACTTGAGGTTCTAGTATATTTATGAGGAAATTTGGATTATTAAGGCCAGACAAGCGCTGTATTATTTTATACGTGTAGACAAATATTTGTGAGGCCACAAGTATTTGTCTCGAGTCTGGGTGTTTGTGAGACCGAAAAGTCTCTCGTAGTTCCCGATACCCACGACACAAGACGTAATTGATCTTAATCTGGGATCAGGACTATGTATGTGAATGTTGGGTGTATTTTTTATTTATTTATTATACTACAAACACACGTTCCGATTCGAAATTTTCAAGCTTATAAAAATAAACTACATCGAAATAAACTATTTACAATGAGAAGATACAATTTCAATTCTAAATCAGTCACTAGGATCGCAAAATGATCATAATATATTTTTATCATGAGACATTTTTATACATTAAAGAATAAACCTCAGCCTAATAAAGCAATTAAGGTCACTCCCCGACCTTGACCTTTCCACTATTGCCTATTTACCTAATTACTAACTTTGGCCGCTGGAAAATTAGACCTAGGTTATAAACTAAAAAAGTAATTAGAAAATAACGCTCTCTCACGCAAACAGGAGTTTATTAAATTCGCAAAACAGTTGGTGACATTTAACCTATCGTAGAAGCAGACTGTAATGAATATATTACAATGAATTAGTTTCAGAAATTCATTATAATGAAATACTTTGGGCAGTAATTACATACGTTTTTCTTATACCGGATATATCAAGACTGCTATCGAAAACGAAGCCAGATGGTAGTTTTAGTGACTACAACACACACTTACACAATGCAACTTAAAATTTTGTAAAGAAACGCGACGAAACGCGAATATCGTCATTTTTGGGTAGTAAATCCATAGTTTTTTCTAAATTAATAGTGCATACCCTTTTATTTATAAAGGCTCCAATGTATAAAAGAGTTTAAATTATTATTTTCGCTAAAACTATGGAGTTACCACCCAAAAATGATATTTAAAAAATGATAAAATAATTATCGCGTTTCTCTTTGGGAAATTTTTAGTTGCATTGTGTTTGTAGTCACTAAAACTACCACCCGGCTTCGTTTTCGGTAGCAGTCTTGATATACCCGGTATAGTCAAAGACGTGCTTGCTAGCGAAAGGTATTCATAATGTAAACAAATATAGGCGAGTAGGCAAACAGAGTGCCAGTAACATATCAGCATTTGTTTTATTTTAGTAATTTATTATGTGTTGGATTAATTTTATTAGGTACTAGGCCCGGCCCAGCTTCGCCCGGGTGCATATAGATTTCTCTACAATAATATGCACGTATTATATATATAAACCTTCCTCTTGAATCACTCTATCTATTAAAAAAAAACCGCATGAAAATTCGTTCCGTAGTTTTAAAGATTTAAGTATACAAAGGGACGTAGGGACATAGGGACAGAGAAAGCGACTTTGTTTTGTACTATGTAGTGATTTATTAATTTTAAGTTGTAGTATCTAGTTAATATGTATATTTTGTGTCTTTTCTACTGTTCTATTCGTCTAATCAATACTTTATAATGTTATGCATGCCTATAAAATAAGTTATGCTATGTAATGTGTCATATTTAATTACTATTAGTCAAAGTTATTGTATGCGTAATGTAGTTGGTATGCTTATCAAATAAAAAAACATATCAGTTAATAAAAATAGTATGGGTATAATCTACTACAGTTTTAATAGTATCAAAGTTATGTCGTAGAGTTGGCTGTGTATATATTTAGAGTTGGCAGTTGATAATATTATATGTCGTACTAGCGGCCCGGCCCTGTTTCGCCCGGGTAAAAACAGATTTCTGTACAATAATATGTACCTATTATACATATAAACCTTCCTCTTGAATCACTTTATCTATTAAAAAAACGCATCAAAATTCGTTGCATAGTTTTAAATATGAAAGCATACAAAGGGACATAGGGACAGAGCAAGCAACTTTGTTTTATACTATGTAGTGATGTTCTGCTCTAGTGATTCTTTTAATTCTTCCTACATCCAAATTCTCTTGAATAGAGAGGTTATCTTCAGTCCTTAATCTTCTTTATCAGCCCATATTCGTCCCACTTCAGGGCACGGGCCTCCTCTATAATTGAGAGTACGATTGAGAGTGGTTAGGCCATATAGTCCACCACGCTGGCCTAGTCCTTAATAGCCACTATAATAGGTGGTAGGTGTCTCATTTGCTAGAGGCCTCCTAGACACCACCACAATGTTTATTTCTTCTGCCAAACAACAGTGTAAATGCATTGTTGTGTTCCAGTTTAAGGACATTGTAGCTTGAGTAACTATTTGAAATAATGAGACTTAACATCTTACGTCTTAGGATGGCGATCACAGTGGAATACCAAGCACTGCTTTATTAATCATGGTGTTTGGTTTTGTTACTATCCATGAGCGGTCGTGTCTCTTACTATCAGGCGAAAGGCATGCTCATCTTGCCGTTTATAACAATAAAAAACATGACCCAATTGTTCATTTGTGACTTCTACGTAATTGAAAATAAGTCTCTTAAATCGCAAGCTTAGTTAATCGGGGACTTAGTAAAATAAAAAATAACTCCATAATAAATTCATTTTGTCACCCAAGGGAAACTTAAGTGCGACATTAAAATTAATTTCTAACACCAAAAACATCTCGGAATACGTAATGAAGTCACGTAGTGATTTCCGTTAGGATAACATTAAATCATAATTTGATCCTTACTTAAGCCCGAATAATCCGTTAAGCAAAAACACGATAATCTTAAATGTTTTAATATATTGTCTGCCGCTTAATCATGCTTCATTTTTGTATGGTAAAGTACGCAACAATGTAAGTGGGCGTAATAAAAATTCACTAGTTAAAAAAATCGTGAACATATTGAGACTTAACAAATTATGTCTTAACGTGGCGAATGCAGTAGAATGCTAAGCATTGATTTATAATTTACGGTGTTGTTTAGTTTAGCTACTGTCCATGAGCAGTCATACCGCTTACCATTAGACGAATGAGATGCACGCCCTGCCATTCACTGCAATAAAAAAAAATAATGTCAATGTTATGCAACAATTCCATCTTTGAAAAAACAACACTTATGCAAGTTTTTTTTTGTTTACAAGTCTCCTTGCATTACGTCCTAGTTACATACATACATAAACTCACGCCTATATCCCAGAAGGGGTAGGCAGAGGTGCCAGGACACCCACATTTCGCCTTGTATGTTCCGTCCCACAATGTGATAGGTGGCGAGCCTATCGTCATATCGGGCACAAATTCCTGACTCTGGGCTGATAATGAATAGAAAAATCCAATATCACTTTGCCCATCCCGGGATTCGAACCCGAGACCTCA
Organism: Hyles euphorbiae; assembly: GCA_023078785.2. Taxonomy (NCBI): domain Eukaryota; kingdom Metazoa; phylum Arthropoda; class Insecta; order Lepidoptera; family Sphingidae; genus Hyles; species Hyles euphorbiae. The sequence continues at coordinate 11,890,760 of CM041036.1, forward strand.
GCTTTGTAACCGTACCTTAGTACAACTACGCCACCGAGGCAGTACTTCCTAGTTCCTACTAGATAATATTGTTTGAAATCGTTTCAGAGTCCCATAAGCCTTATTATTATTTATGCTTAACAGGCTGACCGCTTAGCCTCAAGGCACAAAGGTTCTTGTTTTTACCGTTACCCAAGGGAATGCCACTGGACCTAACTTAACCACATGATCGCTTCAAACCTCTGACGCACATTCCGCCGCTTGGGCTTTCAAGACAAACGTATGGTCAGAACTATTTATGAAAATATTTGGTTTCTTTGATGTATAGAGGATATTATAAGGTATTTAATTTAGCACTTTGTATTATTGTAATTATTTGCATTGCTACAAAATGTTATGGACAATAAATATGCGCAGATTTTTTTTTTCTTTAATGATAATACAATTAATATATTGTAATAGCCAACGAGATATTGATGCATTTAATGCATTTAAAAAAGTCAATAGTCTATTTAATTTATTAAAATGTGTACGCAGAACTTTGAAGAATTCCCGATGCCAGCTCTGTGAAGTCAATAAAATCCTTTTAAATAATTACAGCACCGTAATATTTTTTCTACATTAGGGATTCTCAAATAAGGAGAGTAAATAGATTAAAAATCATTGAAGCGATTAATTTATTTCTTAATATCAATAAGCGTTCCATCTAATGAACGATGTTTACCAATATTGAATTGTGAAATGAATATCTTATTTCTGAAGCGGTTTTATTGGCTTATTTGTTTAGCGGTAATTGAGTTTGATTTCTATGTATACAATCAATTTATCAAAACACCCAACAGTCAAATACATAGTCGTGATTCCACATTAAGAGCAATTAAGTCATGTGTAATAAACACGTAGGCCCGTATCATATACTTGTGGGCCATCACAAATATTTTTCTTGGTGCGGAGATCGAGCCTGCGGCCTCTCGTTTTACAGCCGGCGTTACCAACTGTGCCATCGAGCCGGTCAAGCTATTATCGTTTAAAATCAAGACTTTTAACTATCACATCAAACGAAATAGAATGTCGTCATCATTTCAGTGAATTCCGGACAGCCGGACCGGTGACAAATCCCTCGCCTGTCGATACAATGATGTCTGCTTGCTTTAGACCGCATATGCACAGGGCGTATTTGTATATTTTTACGCCAGGTTTTCCTTTATTGTGTTTTGTTTTTCACGTGTGGATAAAAATATCCAAATACTGAAAATCGTACCCGGTTTCATAATTTCAAAACAGCTTACATAAAGCAGGTTATGCAACTTAAGCAGGTAACAGATCTTGTTCTCGAGTGGAGACTACGCCTCGGCAAGCGTAGCCTAGGACACCCTCCAGACCCATCCAGATGGAGTGAAGATAATGTAATGATGGCTGGTAGCGGTTGGATACGATGGGATGAAGATCGAACCCAGTGGCGGAGATCCATTAAAACTATTTCTAGATAAATATTTTGCGCACGATCAACATATTTTGACAATGCAAACGGAGACAATAGAACCCACCTGCCAGGCTTGCCCAAAATTTGCATTCATCTCAAATCTCAAACAATGCAGCGAACTGTATACATAGAAGGCCTTATTTATCGTATGTTTTGTCTATTTCGTTCAAACTAAATTCAAAAGCTAAAATAGGATTCAGAATTCGATAATTCTAAGAATTTGTAAGTTAAAATAGGCTTAAAACCTCTGTATATAATATAAATATAATACCGAAAGTATAAATTTAAAAAACACTGCCTTTATTTTCGGAATTATAGAATTCTCTTCACATTGAATTTCATGTTAATAAGCTGTGTGATGCCAATATTTTAAAAGGTAACTGGACGCACTGAAATAAACGGAGTCAAATAAATTCTGTTTCAAGAACATCTGATATACGAAATTGTTACTACAGACAATATAAATGGGTTTATTTATTAAGGGTTTTTTTTGAGTTCACAAAAAATTTAAGTATAGTAACATTTATACCGAATGAAATATAATTTATTTATGTAAAATATTCTAAAATCAAGGATTTTTTAAGACACTGAATCAAAATTCAAATACTTATTAATTTAAGAATCAACATAAAAACTAGGGACATAATTAATGTAATGGTCTTTATATTATAAACGTAAATTCGCGGTCATAAAATGTATTTTTCCGTTACGAATATTTTTGTTTATACTCCGTCTTTTTTTTTTAGCTCTATTGCTCTTAAATAAATCCTCTTAAATATACTAACCAAAAACAAGCACTGCAACTTGCAAGGGTAATAAAATATCTTAGTCGCAAAGACCTAACGTTTTTAAATAAATACAAATATGCTAACAATCTAATGGAAATGTAGAGATTATTGTATTTACTCTTGAGTCATTGTTTCCCGTTTGAAATGTAAACTCAGACGTGGTAGATTGCAGTGTTTAATTTTGTTAAGGGATTATGTTATTATGGCAACAATTAGTAAGACGGAATGCTTTTATTTAGCAAAGGCAGGATTAAAATATTAACCGATAACATTGAGCGTTGGAATATAGTTGATAAACACAGGTTTGATATATAGTGACCATAGATTTTAACTTACAACTTTCGTTCTACCTTATACCGAGTATCTCAAGACTGCTACCGAAAACGTAGCCGGGTGGTAGTTTTAGTGACTATAAACACAATGCAACTAAAAATTTTGCTAAGAAACGCGACAATTTTTTTTTTATGATTTTTTAAATATCGTCATTTTTGGGTGGTAAATCCATAGTTTTTGCTAAAATAATAATTTAAACTCTTTTATACCTTAGAGTCTTTATAAATAAAAGGGTATACGCAATTATTTTACGAAATAATGTATTTAACACCCAAATACGACGATATAAAAAAAAATAAAAAAAAAATTGTCGCTTTTTTTTCCAACATTTTCTGTTGCATTGTGTCTGAAGTCGCTTAAACTACCACCCAGCTTCGTTTTCGGTAGCAGTCTTGATATACCCTGTATTATGTGTACATTCATCCCATGGTTGTCTGGCAGAAATTGCCTTTAGCAATAAGATCGCCACTTGTACATTTTATTTTTAAATTCTCTGCTTATAATTTAATTCGTGTACAATAAAGTGTTAAAATTTCAATGGTATGACGCTTATAACACGCTCATATAATTTCGTCATTATAATCAGCTGCATTGATAATAAATAAGCAAAATAAAATAAATATATCCATTAGCTATTTTTAGCTAATGCCAAATTTTTAGCTAATGCCATCGCATGAAAACATAATGTATCGTACAATTTATATATAATGCTGCTGGCCAAGTCGATCTATTTATTTAAAACGTAAAGAATTTTTAATATTGATATGATAATAACTTACGCAATAACTTTATACAGAAGGTCCCTTAAGCAAGGACTAAATAAATTAATCAACTTCGTATTACATGCATCTCACAACTTTTTGCGGTTGAAAACCTGAGCTGCTAGACTTGGAATTTTTTACAGGATGTTTTTGATGGGATCTCACGTCTTTTTGTAGAGTCCTACTTTTTTCCTTTTCGGTGCTTTTTACTTCTAGAATATCACTAACAATTTTTCTTAAAGCCTCTGTCTTATGGTTCTTTTCTTATTTTTGTAGGTATCAATTTATCACAAATATAGCGGATTTGATTATTAATGTTCTTTCTTTCGTGGTAATTGATATTTTCGAGCTATTTAGTCTATTTCTTTGCAATTCCTTCTTCGTCATATTTTCTAGAGGAATGTTGTACAGTTTCATGGGCTGAATACACCCTTTCCCTTTCCATAACCCCCTCCTGTTAAGCTTCATACCTATCTACAACTATTATTCCATTATACGAGTATATGGGTACAATGATTCATATGATTCATTAACTGTATAATTGTAATTAAACGTAACATTGTTATCCTATACATTTATATGGGATTACAAAGTTATTCATGCAGTTAGTGTATCTAGAAAACTAGACAGAAATTATTAAATGTTTAATTTTTTCCTTACTTTACACACTAAACACTAATTATATTCTAAATTTGAAGGTTATATGTCTACTAGAAGTGCCTTAGACTTTTGATGATCGGTCAGTCCGTCAGTGAGTTACAAAATTAAGAAAGTTTGACAAGTTACAATTCTTAAACTAGTGGTTCAAATTGAATGAAAATTTAAATATACCGTGTTTACAAAATGCCTGCTTAGTAACTGAATTCAGGCTTCTTGCTTTAACCACAACGAAGTTATGGGGGTTTGAAAATGGTCTGAACTGCTTCGAGAAAAGGATGGTACGACTGTTCCGCTTTTTAGCTCAACTTGGAGGGGGCACTGCCGTGCCCCCAGATACGCTCGTATCCTGAAATGGAACAATACATACAAGACGAAATGTGGCTGCCTGGCGCCTCTGCCTAACCCCATCTGGGAAAAAGGAGTGAGCTTATGCATGTATTTTTAAAATAACCCGGCATTTTTTGACTAAACGTAAGGAAACAAAGTTTCCGATGACCCAATTCTTAATCCCTTTCAAAATTAATCAACCAGTCGCGCAGAAGTCATTACTGTTTTCATTGACATGTTCCGTTACAAAAGCCTAAAAGCTTTGTCCGCCTTTGTGAGACCTATACAAACATTATAAAGGTTAATGCACTTAATGTATAGCAAATGAATAATGGAAATGTAGCCCGGTGTTCAGTTGTTACAAGTTTACTAAACAATCTTTTAGTTTGATTCGTTGGCGTTTGTTGGAATTTGTTGGCGATTGTGTTTGGTTAAAACCGTTTTTTCAAGATCAATATTTAATCTCCAAGAATTTATTACAAGGAACTCAATAATTAATGTAATTAACAAAAGTAATAATGTACCATCATTATGCTTGTATTTCAATAAATTTTATAAGTTGTTTAAATTGGGAACAATTTTCTAACAATGCAGCCATCCTGGCGCGTTAAAATAGTTTTGTAAGATAATATTCATATACCCTACGTTACCTGTAACATTATTGACAAAATGTATACATTTTTTTTAAATAGTTTTCGGTCTTTTATAAGCATGCATGGGTATTTTAATAGTAATAGCGGTCACCAGCCGGGCCAGGCAGCGTCGCTAATGAAAATATTTTAATCATAAAAAAAATAACGATACGAGATACAGCACTAAATATTCTTGTAAAATAAACCAAATTTTACTAATATAAGTTAAAAGACACCCTCCCACATTAGGGATTTAATTTACAAAATCCGTGTCTAGGATAAATTTAATATTCAATATTTAAATCGGACCGCCACAAACTGTTAAATATTCAACACCGAGCCAACCGATAGAGGTGAAATAAAAGTGGAAAGTTCGGAGCCACTAAAACAGATATTATAATGTGAAACTTCCTTAGCTGACGGCGAGTAATTGGATCTTGACACCATTTTTCTAATCGATCGATTAGTTTCCGGATAGTGTCAACGGACTTCTGTTTGGGTGGGTTAACGTCCGAGGCGGGCATCCTGACTATATGGTAGCATTTCTGTTGCTTCCTGGGGGCTTTGTTTCTGACGTTTAGTGTGTTTGAAAAAACAATATTTTTTTAGTGTGTTTATTCCATTACTGAATGGAATAATATTACGCGAGTTTGTAAGGTAGTAATTTTATTTCCGACAGGTATATTTTTACCTATTCTCGTCGTATTATGCAATATATTAGCGGGTTTGCCCTTGGGGCAAAACAGTCAGGCAAGTCTATAAGGTCAATCTATGCGTATATTACTTATAATAATTCTAGTCGTTTGACTCTATAAGGTAGCTGTAGAATATTTTATCATTATAAAGTTATACTTAATGTTATTATCAAATAATAAGCGGAATATGTTTAATATAATAGACATACATTTTGTAAATAACACTTAGCATGTTACCAAATGATTTTATGTTTCATCTGAAAAGTATTCAAATTCACATTTATGCAATACATTTCGTACAAAGTAAACGTTTAATAATTGGCTAATAAATTGAATTTCCTTTCACGATAACTAATGTCTGTGCTTTGCATACAATTCCGTTTTGTTCGGAATAAATTACTTTCATAGCCCGGCAATCCACGTGATTTTATAATACCATTGGTCTTCATTATTTTCGATTTTCAATCACTTAATATTACGTATTCTACCGTAGTATATTGGTAATACATTTTGCTGTTTTATGCGTTGAACGCGAAGTATGATGATCATCTAATATGATCATCATACTTTACATTACTAATTAATGTCTTTTTTATATTCTGTGACGACAAAGTGGTTATTATGCTTTTTATAGAAAGTACAGTAAAGATTTCAGGAAGTCGTAGGATGTAGACCGCTTTCAACAGGTCGATGTGGAGATCCTTGGGGGGGTTCAGCAATGGACTTGCTGTGGCTGAAGAGAGAGACTGAGAGAAAAAAACAGTCCAATCTGTAGATATGATTGTCCTTCGTCGATTGGCATAATTATGTCAGCCTGCTTACACCTGAAATTAGGCTGAAACTGAAACACAACACATTTTCGGAGGTCACTATGATCGGTTCTTTACAATCGCAAAACGGATTTATCCGAAAGAACCTAATTGCAAACCTACTCGTTATTTTACGTTGGTTTTGTATAAGATACCATCCTGGTGAAGCCAACCCTTCGTTACTGGATGCGTATAAAATAAAATACTCGAATTCAATTTAGGACAACTTGAGAAGAGGTAGTGTGCATTTGTCGTATATAGGTCACCGTCACAATTTTGGTTGGATAAATTGGGACATGCTAGTGCTCTTCTTGTGTCTAGTTACTTCGCTGACCGAAAACTACAATAGCAGTTATTTGTTACCTTAGTTTACCGTCACAACAGTTGAACGAAAACATACCCACAACCTTATAAAAAGTGTGCTATGAATTCTGTCTATTGAATTAAATTTTTTGCTGGCATGCTGTATTTGGAGAAAAATATCATTTTTAGTACAGTTTATATAATCACGCAGCATATTAAGAAATAACCTTTTAACGCTTTAAGTATCGCATTTATGTAGTGTGTGGTTGTTTGAGTCTATAAATATGTATTTTTAATAATATTTCTTACTTATAAAATAAAAATATTTTTAAATTTTTACTCTTCATTGATGAAAAACAGAGGTATTACCAGATATATTCACAAATAAATTGATAAAACAATTATAATACCCACTCAATCATCTTTCAATAAACAAAAACATCCAAATAAAAACAATATCCCGATATTTGGATAACATCACGAGCCGGTACTGCAAATACATTTATCAATGCGTGCAGAATAAATCAGGTCACAAGTATTGATTAAACATGTCATAATAGAATTATCGTGCTGATGCTAGTGATAAATGTGGCACAATAGGAGCATAATGTCAGTATTGTGTCGCCTTATACCGGCTGCTGAGGTAAGTAGGGCTCTTAGATGTCCAGTCTAGAATCTAGATAACCTAGAATTTCATAAAGGTTATATTTTTATGAGAGTGTTTTTAGTTCTTTTGATTTGGTATGAAACTGAATTTAGGTAGATTATTAATATTTATATAAAAATGTTATATTTTAAATTAATTTTTATGTCAGTTGTAGTATTCAACGTGTAAAATATTGACTTAAAATACAGGCGCTAAATAATAGAAAACAATGGAAAAAAAATCCAAAAAATCATTGTTTCATGTCAATCATTCATGTTGCATGTAATAACTTAACTATTTTGGAATTGAAAACCACAAAATAAAATTTACGCAAAAGTTTTAAATTGAGTTTCAAATAAGCGGATAGAATAAAGCTACAATTTAACTATAATTTAGCTCTCTTGGGAAATTATTCCGTCTATTTTCGATTTAATAATCGTTTTAAACGTAATACAGGCAATTAGTGCAATCTGATTGATTACTAAGCAGATGTTCAAAGCTGAATTGTTGTAACGAACGAAATATGCCTTTTGTAAAGTGTCCAATTGACAAATTAGCTTTGCAAATAACGCCAGCACAGAATCACTTTGGCCTTTTGTATTACTGGATCGTTATTTTTGTTCCAATGGAAAATCGATTAATAAACATAATTAGTCACAGAGTTGTATTAGTACTGTTATCTTTGAGAAATTAAAGTTATATCAAAAATAGAAGATATAAGATTTAAGAAGAATAGAAATAAACCATGCCAAAGGATTTACATAGTCACAAAATAATTGACAAAAGTTAAAATCATAGCTATATGTATATCATAGCTATCATATTTAGGCCTTAAAATAAGCATAAAAGATTTGGGATCAAAATTATATTTATGTCTTTACTGCGAAATGTTAACAATGGGTTATTAACGGATTTTGTCTACATTTTAGCCTCATAGCCGCCATCTGTAAAGATGGTACTTTATTTATGTAATAAAACGATCATTACTTTAAGTAGTGTAGAATATAAAACAAAAGGCTACATATGAAAAAGACAATATAGTGAACTTTCGTAAAATAAAAACGACTGACTATATTTCAACGCGATGAAAACATTTTTTTGTTTCCACTAACTGACTTACTACACTATTCAGCACGCATAATCATATTTTATAACATCTGGCATAACTCATAAGTTTTTGCAAAAACTTTTTTACCATCTTATTATCTTCATTTCTGCACATTTTACGTGAACAAACGTTATGGTTGCGGTTATCAAATATTTATTTATATGACTTGCAATACTATCTATACCAATATATCTAACAGTTTATTCGCAGTCAAATGTAAGATGGTGCTTTTAGTTCTTTTATTACAAGAGTGCACTGTACCCGCGCGTTGGCTCAAAGCCAGGGCTCTGAATACAAGTGTAGGAATCATAAAAGATCCGTTAACTCGTACTTAAAGGTATAAACTCTTAAGTAATAATGCAGACAGCTGTATTTTCCGAATTATGCTAAGTTTTAACGTTTTTATTTTATGATGTCTTCGTGTTCTTGTGAAATATCTGAGTTTAATCGATTTTATTTTAACATCTGGCATCGCTCGGTTTGAATTTATGGTATTTCTGAAATAGTTTTTCTTATCATGAAAAATAGTTAATCATTAATTACTTTTCGGATTTTAACTCTTTTTATGCTAGAGCATTAACTCCATTTATTAGAGAAAATCGAAACGAAAAGCAATCAATGATCTTAGAGCTACTCATAACCATAAAAAATACACCTAGAAATTCGTTTTGAAAGTCATTTAAAAGTTCATAGTCGCAAATTGAGCGTTGTATAACAGAAAAAGCAAAAATGTAGACTGACAGCACTTTAAAGTGGAGATTATCTTCAATCTCAAACATCAGTGAGAATCTCCAATCCGGTGTTACAAAGCCCCTGAAACGGCTACAAAACGGGTACATACACAATGCCTTTTCAGCCGAACCGGTTGTTTTTCGAGTTTTCAAAGGGAGTAAAGTTCAAAGGTTTATAACGTACTGCATCAAGTGATGTCATTATGGTTTTGGCCTGTTATTAGTAGCTTATTATTGATGTAAATCAATATCAATAAATCAATAAATACACCCATTAATCTCATACATTGTCCTGACTCTACACTAAGATCGAGTCTTATGTCGTGTTTATCAGGAACTACGAGAGACTTTGCGGTTTCACATATACCCAGATTCGAGACAAATACTTTGAGACTCACATACATTTGTGTTGCAGCGGGGATCGAATCATCTGCCTCTCGATTCACAGCCAGCGTCCATCCAACTATTACGGAGGCTGTTATATGTATGTCATATTTGAAACTTAACATTTGATATGTTTTTAAATACCTATTATTGAATACTACAGTAGCACAATTTTACTAAAGCGCGTTGGCGTTTATTAGTAGTAAATGAATTGGGTGTCAAGAGTAGGTTTCCTGGTATTTTCTTTATAGCATTAATATGGAATCTTAAGACTATCGTGTTTTGTAATAAGTTGTTCTTTATATTAATGCTAAAACGATCGAAACTTCATATGCTAATTGAAATTAAAATTAAATACTACATAATATTCTAATATTATTACTCGGAGCTGCTGTTGAAGAAGTGTGGGTGTGCACGTGCCTTTTCACTGGGGATACAGTTGTGTCTATTAGATTGTGTTATTATTATGTTTCAATAAACTGAATAATATTTGTGATATCTGGATATTTCATGTAGTTTATTTATGTCATACGACCGATTTGATAAAAAAAATGCTTTTGAGGTCTAGTTTTGTTAAATTACTTATATTGATTATGTTAAGAGAACTGGGAGAAGCAATATAGTTGAAGTGATAGAAAAAGTTATATACATAGATAGTTGAACGTGTACCGACAAATAACCAAATAAAAACAGACTGAATGGATTTAAATGATAGAGAGACAATTGTTACATTTGAAATTAAATACTGCGATGTGAATTAATGTTGTGGACTAGTGGTAAATGGACTAGACGCATCTGGCAATATGTTCTCGGTAGTAGCGGGTTCGAATCCTAGGGCACATTTCTAACTCTTCAGAATCATGTGTGTATTCATAATCAATCACCACGCGCTTTAAAGGTGAAGGGGAACATCGTGGGGACACCTATATATCATAGCGATTGGTATGAATTTCTATGGCTTGTAGAGTCCGCCAACCTGCACAAGACTGTATGGACTGTATGGACCTAACCAGTCGATTGTGAAGTAGGCCCGTAGCTTGCAATGGAACGTACAGTAATATGCATGAAATCAATATCACTCCGGAGATAGAGATTACGCAAACACTTGCATAGGAAGCAAAAATTTGGTTGTACAAAGAAATTATAACAAGATGCAAATCACAAAAAATAAAACGTTTTCATATCGAATACACCAAAGAGCTGTTGCGCTGTAGTGACATGGCGGCGGAAGTCAAAGGGAATTGTTAAAAGAGCGGGCGGGTCGACGCGGAAGTCGTATAACCGATGAATTTCCCGAGAAAGCACTCGCTTTGTTGTGCCAACGTATCCCTAATTTGCCGCGATAGAGTTTCGAACAAAAGTATCGAATCGCAGAATCACCTCAAAGAAGTTATTGTGGGTAACATTTTATTTCACATGCATTGAATACCAGTGAGTTTATGAGGTTTATTTTTTTTATTTTCAGTGCGCATTCAGATGGTTTAAAAATTGGTTAATAAAAGTATGGACACATCAATATGTGAATTTGATTATGCTTAAGAGTAAATGTTTTTTTTTTTTCACTTCTTATTTTTCAATGGAGAACATTCATTATTATCTTAAGCCGTCACAAAGACTGTTTCATTGGCGTAGTTATTCTATAGTCCAGTTACAAAGCTGTGGTCTCGGCTTCGAATCCTAGGTCGGGCAAAGTTTGATGGATTTTTCAATTCGTCATTAGCCCGGAGTCAGGAATTTGTGCCCGATATGGTGATAGACTCGCTTCGATCCCATCTCGGGACGGAACATACAAAGTAATATGTGGGCGTCCTAGCACCTCTAGTTACCCCTTCACGGACAAAGGCGTGTGTTTGTGTATATAATTATATCACAAAACTGTGTGATATTAAAAAATATTCTCATTGAAATATTAAGGTACAAAGACTGGAATGCATTTTGAATGCTTCTACTCATATATGACCTACGGTTAAACAATGAATTATTTAATGAAGTCTCTAGACAGAGGTAATACCTCTCTCGTTTGATTAAATGTTTTTTGGCTCGTTCTCCAAGTAGGTAGGTGAAACGGCTTCAATAAAATTCTGGAAGAATCCTTAGGGAACCAACTTGTAACGACCAAAAACAGGTCATAAGTATCTAATTCCCTGTACACCGTATCTTACGAGAAAAGTTTTAATGATACGCTTACATCGCTGGTCTGTAGTTACAAACAGTAGTTTTTGTACTTTTTTTAAGGACAAAATTCAGGACTGGAATTGGGGTTTACTTCTTATCGCGTCTAGGGATGGAAATAAGTTCGATTTTGTTGGTGCTACCCCTATAAGGATAAACAGGGGGCTTCGTGTATATAATTACAATACATAAATATAGTCCTAAATAGGGAGACGAATGCGTTACTACAGCCACGTGTACTTTTTCGTACTTATTTCCGTCCCAACAAACAGTAGTGCTTGTTGTCTTAAAACCATAAAATGATTACTCAACTTACGAATCGAACCCAGCAACTCACAATCTAGAGTATGCTCTATTATCCTTTTATTATTATTTTTCTTTCCTCCTAATTGATTTTCTTACGGATTAATTACGATGCGAGTTAAAGACAAGCTAGTGTCCCTAAAAGCCTCACCGAGCTTTGTAATTCGGTGTCAATTCTTTGCGTGCCTCTGTTGATCCTGGCTTACAGGTGTTGGAGTAACGTGTGTAAGCGGGAACGTCTCTGCTTTTATTACTTCTTTCTACTCCTTACTTCTCCACTGAAATTTGTCTACCTGATTTTATTACTACTTACACTTCCTTCTTCTCCTTACTTCTCCACTCTAGCTTCTGGATAGAAAACGACGAAATTGACTCATTGTTCGTTAGTTACAGAGTGGTGCTGGAAGTGGCTGGTAATTCGGACGCGGTCATTCTGAGCGGCTTGGAGGCCGACACTCAGTACCAGGTGACTGTGGCCGCGCTGTGGGGCGGTCATAAATACAGAAGCAGGCCTATTGTCTTCCGCACGCTGGGTGAGTATTGCCTTTCCTCTATGAAAATATGAAGGGACAATACCAACTATACATTAGGTATTACAATTCAAAATGATTATAAAACAATTCAATTGTTTTTCATTGTTATAACTTTTCTATTATTCTGATTAATTCAATAAGTTGATAGGATGTTTTATCATAAACAGTGAATGTTTGGCGTCCCTAAACAGGTGTTACTTTTATATGAAATATTTTTAATATTTATTATAGATAAAAATTGGTATAAGCCACTGGTTCACATCATAACAAATACATATTGGTTGAGAAAACAATGTAGGTAGTAAGGTATATGGGTCACCCATTCATCCATACATATAGGGTATATCAAGACTGCTACCGAAAACGAAGCCGGGTGGTAGTTTAAGTGACTTCAGACACAATGCAACAGAAAAAGTTGCAAAAAAAAGCGACATCTTTTTTTGTGTTATTTTTTTCCTATGACCATATTTGGGTGGTAAATACATTTTTTACTAAAATAATAGTGTATACCGTTTTATTTATAAATAATCTAAAGTATAAAAGAGTTTAAATTATTATTTTAGCAAAAACTACGGATTAACCACCCAATAATGACGATATTTAAAAAATCATAAAAAATAATTGTTGCGATTCTTAGCGAATTTTTTAGTTGCATTGTGTTTGTAGTCACTAAAACTACCACCCAGCTTCGTTTTCGGTAGCAGTCTTGAGATACCCAGTATATCCGATTTTGAAAGAGTCGGACTTGTGTTGATGCGTGGATACTCCATCTCGATTGCATTATGTTTTACATATACTTAATTATATGGTCCTTTTTAGTCAATTTATCATGCCAAAATAAAAAGAATTTGATAATGAGGAAACCGAATACTTCAAAAAACTTAAACAAGTCACTTTTGGTGAGCAGGTAAGTCGCGTATTAAAATTTAGAAATAAAATTATTTCTTTATTCGAATTATCTTTCAAATTATCTAGATAAATTTTTCAAAACTCCAAACTTTGTTCAACCAAGGTATTTTATAATTGTAGTTATTCTATTTCAAGTGCTACAAGTTGTTGAACTACAAATTGAATTTAAACGTAACAATCTCTTAAATGCTTTAATTTGTAACAAGTTTAAGTTTCGTCGAAATTAAATAAATCCAATTTTTCTCTTCCATTATTTCACTTTGTTGTTATAAATACTTTGATACCGAGAAATTAGCAAAATTTGGAAATTGTGATTTAATTTGATATCAAATATGTTTTTGTGTGATTTAAATGCAGTTAATAAAACACTTGGTAAGCTTTTCACTAGTACGAAATATTTTTTTTTCCATTAAAGTATTTTATTTGTTTATTCACTCTGAGAGTTTTGAGAATTGAACGTATTTCTTTTACACATATTTTAATAAATAATTTTGTCATAAGCATGTAATTTAAGCATTTAAATCTCGGAGTGTATGAACCCTCCTATCTCCTGCAAAATCGATAAACCTTAATTAAATGTTGTGTGTGAACAGTTATTGTAATGAATACTTGATGTAGGTATTTACTTAAGTCAGAATATTATTGATGCCTCGGTGGCGTAGTTGTACTACGGTATGATAACAAAACTGAGGTTTTGGGTTCCCATCCTGGGGTAGGCGAAGTGATAGCAGCTTTTTCAATTAATCATCAGCTTAAGGTCAGGGATTTGTGCCCGATATGGCAATAGATTTGTCTCGTATGTCCTAATATATCTTAGAACGGAACACAGAAGAGGAAATGTGGGTGTCCTGGTTGCCACTAGCACCTCTACCTACCCTATTTGAAAAAAGGCGTGAGTTTATGTATTTAAGTAAATTGTTATTATGCGTAATATTTTAAGAAATATTATTATTACTAATTTTTAGCTTACAATAATAAATGACAATTTTTGTACATTCAATTTCTTTTGAATTATGTACTAATACTTACCATTATGAAGACACGGTTGCCAAACACTCTGTAGTGCATTTTGCATCTTGTCTCTAGAAACCGATATCAATTATACCTTTCATCCTTCCTGTTACATTATAGAACAAAATGAATGCTGTTTTTAAAACACAATTGCTTTTAAGTTTCACTCTCCAATTACAATAGTCGATCCAATTCCCACATCCACACGGCGATGTTTATTGAACTTGCCCAGGGGACGCGCGAAGTTAATTAAGAAAATACTACGTTTCAAAGATTCATTATGTTTAATCGTATCCCTTTTATTACATTAAGCATTTATTAGAATTAGAATGTGTTAGAGGATTGTGGTTGGATAATTGAAATCACTTGGATACTGATGACCATTATCAGTTTCATTGTTATCTATTTTCCTGTGAACTACTGAACGATTAAAGGTTTACTAAGCAACAGTATATCCGTCAATACAGCTACGGTCTTACTATTAGAATTTATATCGTATTGCCACCAGATAAGTTTAAATATCTTATGGTAAAAAATTAAATACCTTGCCATGCTGTCCGGGTCTGCGCTGGCTTCTTACGTGTCAGTTTTCAGATTTAGCCTATGTCTATTCGATTTAGATTCTGTATCAGCCAATATACAACCGAGTATAGGGCATGAATCTTCCCTACAAATACAATCAAGAGATTGAGAGAGAATTTAGATTAGGCCGTCATAATGGTCCAGACATTGACATGAGACAATCATTCCTTGTTGGAGGAAACTCTATCTAGACTTCTCTGCACTTATATTCAAGTCAAGATAATCATTGTCAACTGTGTAGTCAATTTGTCGTGTATAAAAAATGAATTTTCCTGTGAATTTCGGGTGATAGTTCGTTCACTCGGTCAGTTTCGCTTGGCGTGTCTGTTATTAATATAGTGAGCATGCGAGCAACACATTAGGGGATGAGGTTGGACCGTGCTTTAGGTGTCTATTCGTTATCTATGTGTGCTTTTATGTCTGTAGTTTAATCTTCTATATTGAGCACATTTCAAATTGCATGTTTGGGAGGTATCGAAAAATGTAGAATGGCCGTTTTTTTTGTTTCTTCTATTCGTTGTTATAAAGGTTTATTATACTGTTGTTCTTTGTTTTCTATTATCTTGCTTGTTCTTGACAATTGATTTTTCAATCTATTAGTTAAAATCTTTTGCTACTTTCGCATTAACATAAGTAACTCAATGACGTAAATTCCAAGTAAATTCAAATACGATCATTATAATATGTATGAACTATCTCCCCTTGTATATTTTTTTAGTAGATAAAGGCAAAATAGTGTCCCTAAGAGGCTCACCGAGCTTCGACGCTCGAAGTAAATGCTTTAAATCCCACTGATCTTGGCTAATAGGAATTCAATTAATACAGAGTTGACTGAAAAATGGAGGCATTATGATTTATAATGCATATTTTAGAATTTTTGAGCTTACCAACCGTTTAGAAAGTAAGGTAATTTTTAATTATGAATCGGTAATCCAATGTCAAATCCTCTGGTATTTACGGTGTTCAAATTTCGTTGGTGGTGGTGATTACTCCCCATAAGCTGATTGCTCTGCTTATTTGCTTCTTAATCTATAAACAAATTCCAAGTCTAATAAGCCTCACGAATGACGTAGTAATATTTCCTTTTACCAGTAACGTGTTTCGATGCTATCACAAACCTCCCTATGCTTTTAATCTGCGCGGCTTCATATAAATTTAATATTCGGGACACACGACTCACGCAAATTGAAATACGCAACAAGTGTTCTGGTAACGAAGCTTTTAGCAACAATATCATGTTTGTATATTTCCAATTCAACGTCGAAATATTATACATTGACTTGATTTCACTTCAAAGACAACTAGAATAACGAAACTGGATTCGTGTACATGAATCTACTGTATTCTAAAAATATTTTTATGTTTTCTTCTCAATCTTGTTCAATTGAACATATACTATTTGAAAATTGGATTATACATGAGTGATATGGATTCGAATAAGTAAAGTAAGTTCGTAAAAAGTAACACACCTCATCACACACTTTAGTATACAATCTCTCTTCACACCTTGTAAAATATTGTCGTTGACTATAAAAAAACAGATATACATGCTGGGTATATCAAGACTGCTACCGAAAATAAAGTCTGGTGGTAGTTTTAGTGAATACAAGCACAATGCAACTTAAATTTTTGCAAAAAAACGCGACAATTTTTAATATCGTAATTTTTGGGTGGTAAATCCATAGTTTTTGCTAAAATAATAATTTAAACTCTTTTATAACTTAGAGTCCTTATAAATAAAAGGGTATACACTATTATTTTAGAAAAAAATCCAAATACGACCATAGCAAAAAAGTAACAAAAAATCGTCGTTTTTTTTTTCAACATTTTCTGTTGCAATGTCTCTGAACTCACTAAAACTACCACCCGGCTTCGTTTTCGGTAGCAATCTTGAGATACCCTGTATAATAGAGTAATAAAATCCATTCCCACAAAACCGCAACGGGTTATGTAGTGGATTAAAGACTTAATCCTCGCACCTAGTGCGGCCAGGGACCGCTGCCAATCAGGAGATGTATAAGAGCTGATTAAGGATCCAAATGATTAAGATAAATTATTTAAGGTACATAAATACAGGCAAGCAAAATGTTGGACGCCAGCCTACAAGGTAGACGGACGATCTGGCAAAGGTTGCAGGAAGTCGCTGGATGCAGGCCGCTTCCAACAGGTCATTGTGGAGATCCTTGGCGGAGGCCTATGTTCAGCATTGGATTTTCTGTGGCTGATATGATGATGATGATGATGACATAAAATAGAAAAGGGAGTACGCGGTCACCTGTTGGTAATATGCGACGTGGCTGTCAACATTTTTTGGGTGGTCGTGGGTTCACATCCCTAAATTTAGGACTCAGGTGTGTATTGATTGTAGTCAATTAGCAGTCACTTTAAAGGTGAGGGAAAACATCGTGAGAAAACCTGCATACCATAGCGATAAGTTTGAATTTCTATGGTATGTAACGCCTGGCAACTCGAAGTAGGCCAGCGCGGTAGATTATATAATGGAATAAATACATTCAATTTTAATCTCGATTTTCGAGGAGGCCTTTGAGTGATACAGAATGAAATAGAATGCCTTCAAAGCTAACACAAAACACGAAGAGCAATATCAGTTGACAATTTTTTTTAAATCAAACATTGACGTCCCAAATTACATGTTGCCATGTTCAACGATTTAACCCATACCAAATACAAATAACAAGAACATATAAATGTCATACGAGTCCCCCGAAACTTATCAACAACCGTAAGTACATAAATAAATATGACTAGAATCTAATAAAATAGAATTAAATATGATTAGTTGTCCCTGCCTACCCCTATGAGTTAAATAAATAGAATTTGGATGAATTATAAACTCTAAACCACCTAGTAAATACAGAATACAAACAAGAACTGTCCAGTATCACACAAGCTTAAATCCAAAATTAAATATGACTTGGACCTCATGAAACTCTTATTTTATATAATTAATTTAGCTCAATAAAATTAAATACCTACTCATAACATAAAAGGCAATGGACAATGTTTCAAAGCAGCTGTCAACAGCTTTGTTATCGCATAGATCCTAAATAACAATTCCAAAATTCTACTTAAAGTTAAACCTAAATGATAGCAAATACATAATACAAATAAGAACTGTCCAGTATCACATAAGCCTTGCTATTGCAAGTTTACAGTTATACTGGACAGTTTACAGTTTACAGTTAACAACAAACTTAGGCATAGAATTAAATATGACTTAGACCTGTTGCATGTATAAAATAATGTATAAACACTATGAAATAGTGTATACACACTATTTCCTATTTCAAACAAGGAGTTAAATAAATAGAATTTGGATGAATAAACCCTTAACAACCTAGCAAATACAGAATGCAAATAAGAACTGTCCATTGTCAAACAAGGCCCGCAATACCTAACAAGCTTAAGTACAGAATTAAATATGACTTAGACCTGTTGCGTGCGATACGTGCGTGCACACAGTCCCACTAGACTAGAGCTAAACGATGTGCATGTTAGTAGACTCAATTAGAAATGTAATGAACTCCAATGTATTTGTACTTGTCTGCGTTGGTGACTCACTCCCCCGAGTGTTATTTCAGAAGTCGCCGTATTTCTAGGTAATTTGTAGGTTATTCTATTTGTTTTAGCAAGTTTGTAATGGAAAATTAGCTCTGTATTTTACACTGAAGGCTACAGAGGTGATATCTGTTTTAGACAAGTCAATTTACAAAGGATATGCTTGAGATATAACTTTCAAGTGATGACAATAATGGTATTTTATGCAAGTATGATTAAGTGACAAAAATGCCGGAAGTTAAGCGCATTACTGTATAAACAGATGTTTCCTAACCTATGTTTCTAATATTGAAACTTTGCGAAATAAAGATTCCTCTATGATACAATCTAAGAAATATACAATTCGTTACTACATAACTTGTCAACGAACTTCATAACTTTTATTATTCTTAATTTTGTACAATAACGTTCCACTATCACTGACT
The DNA here is from genome assembly GCA_023078785.2 of Hyles euphorbiae. NCBI lineage: Eukaryota > Metazoa > Arthropoda > Insecta > Lepidoptera > Sphingidae > Hyles > Hyles euphorbiae. The sequence goes on from CM041036.1 coordinate 11,909,913, forward strand.
TCCATCTTATAACTAAAAATGCTTGTTTCCTAGAATTCTCTTTTCACTTTCCTCGTAAATTCATTGCCGTCAACAAAGTATTCCAAGCAGCATGCATTAAGTCAAAGAGCAGTGACCCGAACCAAAACTTGAACTAAATGCATCCAAGTTTGTGTAAACATAATCATAATTTGCATAGTTAAACTAGTTGTCATGATAAGTTTGCCAACTTTGGTATAATTTGATCTAACCTTTCCTAAATTCAATTTCGTCCACAAAATGTACTAAATTGTGTTATCGTAACTCAAAAGAGTCATGTATCGTGCATTTTTCTCGGGTCAATGCCTTTTTGCCAGTGATTGGGTTTTGCCAAACTGTTTTATAAGAAGTCACATCATTTACGATAGTGTACTGAACGATTTCTTTTGTTTGTTTATTTTCTATTTGAAACGAATTTATATTGTTTATGGACATTGGTTCTAAGGAGTTTTATTGCTAGTGAACATATTTGATATTAGACATATAGTATATTTTTAAATATAAGCACACGGTTATTATTAACCACAAGAACTAACTATAAATCGGACCTATTCTAGTCCTGGGAATATCCGAGCCATCCATGGGATACGTGATGGTGATTGCGTAGCTTTAGTTGTGTTTTGGTGTAGAATTTTGTGGAGGACCCAACTAAGCTATAATATATAGAAAGAAAGAAGAAAGAAAACACATTTATTAGTCACAATAACAACGCCCACCCTTATTTATCATAAATTTATATATCTAATTTATAACAAAAAGAAAATAAAAATAGAGTTTGTACGTCGCATAAATGTGACACGTAGGTGACCACTCAGCTTAATGTTGCACTGCGACGCGAGCCAGAGCGCAACGCTGGTTTTCAGTGGTCACCTTGAGACCTATACCTAAACGCACAGGTCTTGAAGACTAGTGACACCAATACCCTTTGGAGCCTCCCCAAGTGACCGTAAAGGGAATTTTACAGCTTTCTTTCCATAAAAAATAGAGTTCAGTACGCTGGTCAGTATAAGGTGTGGTAAAAAGAAAGACAAACGTTAAGTTTTATTGATAATAATTGCTGTTGATTACATACGAATATATTTTAGCATTAAATAAACATTACATGTTGCAAAGAGAACTTTGAATATTAAAATAAACAATAAATTATATAGCAATAACGCTCCAGTTTGCAAACGTATCTCCAATAAATAATTAATAGCGAACAACAATTTTACACAAGCAAATATTTTGCTGCGCGAGTTACACAGGATGTCACGTATCAATAAGCACTGTTGGTATTATAGATTAATATATAATATCTGTATCAGCCCATATATGTCCTACTGCAGGGTACGGGCCTACTCTACAATTGAGAATACGATTGAGAGTGGTTAGGCCATATAGTCCACCACGCTGGCCTAGTGCGTGTTGGCCGACTTACATATCATAGAAATTCTTATAATGGTATGCAGATTTCCTCACGATGTTTTCCTTCACCGTTTTGGTGCGTGGTGATTGACTATCAATACACACATGATTCTGAGAAGTCAGAGGTGTGCCCTGGGATTCGAACCCGCGACCACCATGAACATGTGGGCAGTCGCGTCTAGTCCGTTTACCAACAGGCCACCACGCACATGTTTCTTTGAGGTCCATAGTTTATTTCACTAAACTTAGAATGTTGTGGTTTTAAATCGGGGAAAAGTAAAGCTCATATATTGTGATACTGATGTGATTAATTTAGACTGAACTTGATCAGAATTTAATTTAGATAATGAATAAGGTTTGATTGAACTTACCCTATATGTACATTTTGTAGTTAATTAAAAACTTTATAGCGACATTTTCCCCAAGACAAAGCCATAATAAAAGAAGCAAAATATCTGAAATTCATATTACGGGGGTCACAAACGCAAAAATATGTTTTGTTGAAGGTCAAAGGCAGAGAAATCGAATATGGAGAAACTGAATTGGTCCTGAAACTTTAATCAAGTAATTGTTCAATCCGCCCGTGACCACGAACGCTCTAAAATAATCGAAATGTCAAGAAGTTAAAAAATGTAAATTTTAAACCAAACCTACGATAGAATCCGTTAATAATATCGTAGTTTTATTGAAACAAGTTATTGTCGACGCAGGAAAGCGATTTTGCCGTATTTCGAAATAAGCAATTTTACACAAAAATAAAAAAATAAAAACATTTAAAAAATGAATAACCACTAAACTAAAAAACTTAGGAATACCATTTCTTTAAATATAATATAATATTTTAAAATAAAACCTTAGATTTTCACGAGGAATCTCAATTCGGTATTTTTTTTTATGAATTAAAAAAATATTCAAAACGCTTATACGCATTTTTGAGATACGACAAAATCGCTTTACTGCGTCGTTGTTATTACAATTGGATAATGCCGCATTGCAAGATCGTTTAAAAGAATAGACTATTTTACAAACTCAGTGAAAGTTTCATACCACCTTCTGGACCTAAAGAGAAAGAAGCTAGTATTCCTACGTGTCCGCCCCAAGACACATATTAGTCTGAAGTAATAAATAATGTTGTCACGCAACTTCTTGACGATCGTGGCCTGTTCCGAGATAAAATTATAGTTGTCCTATTTAGTTTCAAATAAAATTGATCATAAACTTTATGTGGACAGACAAAACTATTAAACTGTACTTGAGGGAAAATCCGCTTAATAAAATTTAATGGTTTATTCGCGTAAATGTAGGCATTTTTGTCAACGTGTTATCTGAAGAAAAGTTATCGCATGTTTTAATTCTAGATATGAAACTTCCCATAAAAAAATTCAAGTGAAAAGTCTCAATTATACTAAAAGGCTAGTAAATTCTATTATAGTTTAATTAACTTCCTCCTCCTTACCTATTCTGCCACCAAAACAGCAACATAATTATGATATAAATTTCACCTAAATATTTATACACATTTTGATAAGTTCCTTTTATTTCACTTCACAATATTGTCTTAGAAAGCGTCTAAAGAACATTTCTGTATCTGTATCTGTATCAGCCCATATACGTCCCACTGCAGGGCACGGGCCTCCTCTACAATCGACAGTACGATTGAGAGTGGTTAGGCCATATAGTCCACCACGCTGGCCTAGTGCGGGTTGGCGGACTTACATACCATAGAAATTTTTATAAATCGCTATGGTATGCAGGTTTCCTCACGATGTTTTCCTTCACCGTTTTAGTGCGTGGTGATTGACTATCAATACACACATGACTCCGAAAAGTCAGAGGTGTGCCCTGGGATTTGAACCCGCGACCACCGTGAACATATTGGCAGTCGCGCCTAGTCCGTTTACCAACAGGCCACCACGCACTTTTTTGAACAAAGAACATTTGCCTAATGTAAATAGCGTCTCGAACAATTTATAAGGTTTATTCACCAAGTCTTCCCGCATCTCCAATTTCAGTTGAACTTTAGACGTGTTTTACCGTTCATTCCATTTGTGCGCGTATGTTGGCAATACTCCAGATGGTTCATTTACCCGCACTCGATCTTCCGGATGCATGATTACACGAACATCTCCAGTTACTGCGCAGTCTTATTCTGTTAATATACTAGGGATATTAAAAGAAATTTAGTTTCTGAAGCAGGTGATGTTGAAATAATTAGTAATGAGGAAGAAGTAACTACTGTAATAGATACATATCAAACAAATTTATTACTCCTCAGTTTAGTTTATTTTTTTCGGATGCTCAACTATGTCCTCATTGGTTTATTATCTACATGTGGTGGCTTAGTAGCAATTAGATCATTAAGTACAAATATAAATTTTATGGATTTATTTCAAGTAAAATGCAAGTTATAGTATTTTAACCAAAATACTTACATCCTAACTACTTAATAAGAAATGGAAAATAAACATTATTACTATTGTTTCTAAAATTTCATAAATGTAATGTATTTAGTGTGTAAGCCTTATAAAAATGATAAGAAAAACAAAAAAAAGTCTGCGAATTTTTAATAGCTATAAATTATGTGAACACAGATAAATAAATTAAAAAAATGATATTGGATATTGGATGAAATATTCAGTAAAATAAAGAAGTTGAGTCGGAAGCATGATGCGGCGAATTCTCTCTCAATATAAACCAGCTTAATAATACGAAATCACGTATTTGCAGAATGTAAATGCAAATTATTACGATTCGCGTTTCCGATATATTCATGCGATAATATCGAAAATGTTTGCCGTATGGGATAAGCGCTGTTTAATATTTCAGTAACAACTGGTTAACAGACAGTTTCAATTTGTAAAGCTGTGCAATTTCATGTTTATTTTGAGGATACAAAATAATATTTTAACGCTGAAAATTATATTCATATGAAGCTAAAATACCAAACTTGCAACATAGCTTTTATAAAATAAAAACATAAGAGCACGAATATTCAAAAATTATTGGCGTATTGGGATATCCGACTATTATATTATTTTCATATTCTTCACAGAAAATATTTTCAAATAAGCGCGACAAAATTTCACGACTTTTTTTAAACATCCACTGAGAGCCCACAAAACCAAATTACCCGAGAGATTTAGTTGACAACAGCGACTTTTAATATTTCATCTGTAAATATACAACAGAAATCATTTTCACAACCGAATATTGACAAAGCCATCCATCCACTAGGTAACCGCGGAGTGTTTTTGAATAAGTTAAAAACACGCTTCTCTATTTACATCGGTCAACGACGCGTCCAAATTGCCCCTCGAACAATTCCAAACACTCGAATACTCATGCCGAGTGCAAAGTACATTGCCGAGTGCTCTGACCGATTTCTAAAATTGGTATCGACATTTAGTTTACTGACTTACTGAGCCGCGTTAGATTGTTTGGTGCGTTAATTATTTTATAATGAGTGTTGTTTGGAATTTGATGGGATGATTAAAATTTTAGTCATAGAACCAAAGGAGCGAGGCGGCCATATAATTATTAAATAGCTAGAAAAAATATACAGTACGCTGGGTTGGTTGATTCACGATGACGGTATACAAACTTAATGCAATTTTAAGATGGATTGCCTTAAAACAATTATGTTGGGATAGTTTCGTTTGTGTGCATAATTAATTCATATGATTTTATGTCCAAAAGGTCGACTTCTAACACTTTATAACACAATATTAATATATTATGTGGATTATTATTTCATAATTACATTAATATCCAGTTGATAATTGAATTGAAGTTTCTCTCATTATAAGGGCTAATTGCTCCGAATTATTGAAGCACATAATTTTGTTGTTTTCACATTAACATAACGGCTTTACTAAGCTAGATAATGTGTTGAGTAAATTAAGGTACATTGACGTAATATGGTCTTCATCACATAATTTGAAAAGCATCAATGTATCTTCAAATTACGTGAAGAAATTTTGCTGGATATTTGTTTTCTTCCATCGAGGAATGAAATTTTATTAATTATGAATGTTTAATTACTAATACCATCATTATAGTGCAGCATGATATGAGTAAGTTTAGGTCCTTCATTTCACGTTAGTATAATTATGTTGATGTAAATATTAAATTAATATTAAATCCAGCCAGCGTTGTTATCGTCAAAACGAAATGCAATATTCCATCGTAAACAAGAAAATTGAGTAAAACTTTACTTTCACGACTATGAATGAAATGACAGAAAATAGAAATAAATATAAAATGGGTGCAATATGTGCTTTTATAAATGTTCAAATAAAATGAAGGATATTTTCAGGAGATATCTGACAACACAATACCCAATATGAATTAAAAATTAACAAGGCTACACAATAATATATCTTGTATTCAGCTTAATACTCAGTCACCCGAGTAATAAAATTGTGATTCTCATCCAGTTAAATTAATTTTCTATGGTAAACAACAAAATATCTCAACTTGTTTAACGTGAGACATCTAAATACGGTAAACCTCTAAATACCACCCACATCGCCTTGGAGTGTGGAAATCCGCCCCAGTATGTTTTTCTACACACTTTCTCCCACGTACTACAAATCTGCGGAACCAGTTGGCTGCGGCAGCATTTCCGAACAAATATGACCTAGCGACCTTCAAAAAACCAGCTTATTACCACCTGGCAACGCATCTCCTTGCCCTACAGTGTTGCAGATGTTCATGGGCGGCGGTGATCACTTACCTGGTGAACCGCATGATCGGTTGGCCCTCTATAACATAAAAAACCTAGATGTTCTAACCTACCTCAAAAACAGTCTGCAAATACATTTCCGGTAATCTTCACCGAATAAGTTTGACTCTGAGTTACAACTAATTGGCCAATGGACTCTTAGAATCAAGTTTGTCTCAATGGCAAAGCAAACAGCACCTCAGATATTAAGTTACTTCAAACTTTTAGAATACCTTACTATGGAGCGAAGTTTTATGATTATGTTAATTCAAAATTTTATTATATCGTACCATGGCACGAAGGTTTCAATCTTCAGATATGTCCGCTAAAGTCGCTAAAGCTGATTTTAAATTTTAGAATACCTTACCATGTAATGGCGAAGGTTTTTGACATTGACGCATTAGCTACTACTTCAATATTTTACAATACCTTACCATTGAGCGAATGGTTCTGATATTAACACACAAGATACTTTAGAAAACTTTACTATGAAGCAAAAGGTGAAAAAAAAAAACAGATATTGATGCCTTAAGTCATTAAAAATTTTAGAATACCTTATTTTGAACCGACGGTTTCACATTTTCATTCCTAAGTTGATTTATAGTTTTAGAATACTTTACTAAAGTGTGAGAATTTCAGACATGTTACTTCAAAATTTGAGAATACCTTATCATGGTACAAAGGATACAAATCTTCACGCCCAAGTTACTCCAAAATCAGTAATTTTATAATACGTTAGTACCTATAAAGTAAAAGTTCAGATATTCACATCTAATTAATTACAAAAATTTAGGATATCTTAACGTAGACCCAAAGTTTTCGATATTTACGCCTCAACTCAAAATTTTAGAACACTATGAAGTGAAGGTTTGGACGAATATTAAATTATTTGTCACTAATGCTGGTATCGTGTTTGTGCAGAGCCCCCGCGTACGTCACCGCAGCAGGATGGGGGGTTGGCGGCAGCGACACCCCGTTCCTCGGTGGCACCCCCCGACCCCTCGCCTACCTTCCCAACGGTAATACATACATAGATATAGGTCTGACAGTACACGAAAAACTCATTTAGCCTGTCACACTATAAGTGGTGATAGAAACAAAAACAACAGTGTCAGTCTTGATATTGGTTTGGAAGAGAGGTATTATCTCAGTAATGCGTTGATGAATTAGTTTTGGAACCATGTTGTGACATAAATATAAAAATGAGGAAGCATATTTAAGTGTATAAATAAATAGGTTCCATTCAAAATAATTCATTAAGATATTATCTTTCATTCTCTTCATCACACTATGAAACAAAAAAAATTTCAACACTTGCCTCTTTTAGGTGTGCCCGAATATGTGAAATATCAAGCAAGGCACTCACGCTTTTAGTTAAATTTTCTTAGAAAGACAATATTAATTACTATTTAGTTGAGTTTGAAGTAAAAATATATTTTATTACATTTAATATTAAAGAGAAGCTTATAGCCGCTCTAATTCCACACAACAAAAGAAACGAAAGCGTATTTGACATCTTCAAAGACTAGTTTTAAAACAGAATATCACAAAGCACGTAATTGGCTTCGTAACCTGACACAATAGAAACTAATGTGTGTCGAGTATCGGGCGTTTGTTTAGAACACCTCGTTTCTTGTTGTATTTTCATTAGACGCTACACAAATGATCTTGCACATTTGTAACTACCTTTAAGCTATTAATCAGTCAATGCCATGCTCGATTTCCTTCTAATAATAGTTGTGTTTATTAATTAATAGTCTATCGTTTATGTACCTTGCCTTTACTTAACTACAATCCAAAAGGTATGAACATTTGAGAAAATGGATCTTCTAATTTAAGGAACTTAGGCCATTATCGACAATATGGTCTCAATTTCTGAATGAAATTTGTTTCTAAACAGATACGAGGAGTGGAGATTGGAATAGTGGTTTTGGTGCTACTAGTGTGGATTGGTGCGATCGCTCTATTCTTCAACCGTTGGGGCAAGATTAGAATGCTATTACCATATCAGCCTGATTACAAACAGGAACAGCTAAAGGTAAGAGTTGATGATGATATTTTTAATCAAATATTGAAGGTTAAAATTAAACCGGTTCCATTAATTACCGATATAGACAAAAAAAACAGTAAAGTTAGGAAAGAATTACTTTAACCTGATTTCTTATTAAAGTAGTAAAGTTGAGCTTTCAATAACAATTAACTGGTTAAATATAGCAAATAAATAGAAAAGATATTTGGTAATAAATTTCACATTAGAAGTAATGATATAATTTGGCAGGTGGAAAAGTGTCTAGCACACACGCCAACATCGCTTTAGGATCGAGGAATGGTGTGTTATTATATCTAGTATTAAAGACATGATCCTTAGCAATAGACTATCCAAGTAATTTCTTCCGTAATAACATTGTATTTAGATCAGTCCAAATTATACTTGGCTATGATTTCTTATAAATTTCTATTGGCCCGTGTAGTGTCTTGTTCTGAAATTAGAATTCCGATCTATAATTCGTCAGTAGAATAGTCTACTAGCTGCCACCCTTACTAATGTAAATGTAATCATCATTTACTTGATCATTGAAACTGATCTTAACTCTCTATCAATAAGATAAACAAATATGTAGCTACTGGAAATCATATTTAGTATTAAGCGTAAATATTAATGAAAAATATAAAGCTAAGCTCTTATTCGAAAAATATAAATTGATGATGAATGATACATTGCATAAGTATTTATAACGAGACATTGAAATAAATGCGAGATGGTAGTCAAAACAGAATGACATCAAATATTAAATTTAAAATTGCATTTTGTGCATCGAATAATACAAACATTGTAAATATATCCCTTAAGTTCATAGTACTAAGTTCAGAATTTTTGTCATTTGATGTGTTGATCTGTTCAAGATTTGGTTTATTTTCCACCAGGTGCCAGGAAGCAGCGCGTTAGCTGCAGCCACAGCGGGAACGACATGTGGTGCCCATTCTGCACCATCAGCATGCTCGGTAATTACATCTTTGTCTTTAATCCTTAGTACATCAACAGCGTTACTAACACCACCTATGTTATTTATAGCTCTGTATTATTGAATATCTCTGTATTAAATATAACGTAGACAGTTAAGTTTATATTATCATTCGAATAGGCGTAATTACATTTTACTTACCTCCTATTAAGGCAAAGTCGTTAAACCAATATCACGGAAGTGAATTATAATCGAAGCTTAGACAAAATACTTAATGTTAATTACCAAGTAGAATCGAAATCCTAAATAGATCAAATAAAATGATATGGTATATCAAACGCTATCTAAACATTTGATCCATCAAGGCCGCTCAGGCAGCAAATTTTCTTGGAATTGCAGTAAAACAGAACAATGGTAGCGTGATTCCTACCGCATTGCAGCATTACTTTCGCTTGAAGGTCGCAGAAATCCTGCAGCTTATGGGAGACTATATTTAGAATATAGTTTTAATGACTTGCTTGAACGCACGGTTCGACGCGGCGATGATTTTTAACAACTTTATGGAAATGAATGTCCGTAAACAAAAGATGCTAGAATGTCTTCGTGACTGTTAGTGAATAAATTATTAAGCTTCTGAGCTACGTCGCGTCACCGCGTATATTTTATTTGCTGTTTGTAGTAGATGTATTTTTAGGAAAATCTATTTGCATAGTTCTCATTGACGTCGGCTTTATGTTGAACGAACGATCAGGTGTACTTTAAATGTTTTTGTTTCATTAACTTTGCTTCCAAATTTCTCATTTCTGCTGCTTTGTACAGTAAGGGCCTATTTTCGGAGAAGTGTGTAGTATAGGATTTCAATTTCAATGATTAATAATTGAATATATAACACTATTACTAATTTAACAACCATTTGTACTGCCTCCTTCGTAGTAGCCATTCATTTTCTTAATTCGCATAGCTAATTCATTATTAACATTGCACTTAAATAGCTTGTTTATTTTGATTGTGTATAAAACTCGACATGTTTTAAATGTCGAATATATTCTCCCAAGATGCTTCATTCTAAAGTAAATTTAAAATGCAAATACAAACAACTGAGAAAATCCTTGTACGTTCAAGAATGGATTATGTATAATTTATAAAGGAAAACTAAACAGTCTTGAAACATCAGTTTCACGATATAAATAAAACTAGCTTTCTTAGGAATTGCGAAGCAAAATAGTAACATAAAAGTAGTGAATATTTATGAAGGCATTAATGTAGATGAACTTAATAGTATTTTGCCTGACCTTGACCCACACCTTCGTCAGAGGGGTACGATTTTATGAACTAGATCCATCTTTTCTGGAAATATTCAGTTCTTATAAAGTCATGTCTTTGAACCGAAAAACTCAGAAAGTGGATTATTTAAAGCTAGAACTAAACAAATAAACGCCGCCATTAGACCAATCAAGCGTTAAAGAAATTACTAATACTCGATTAAATTTGAAACTCATGAAGAACTACTAAACCACTCAGATTATTTTATCAGAGAATCGACGCTATAAAACCGTTCACAATCCACTGATTTACGTCCAAAACATTCAGATAACAACTTCATTATATCATAAAAATCCACGCAAAATTCGTTCAAGACTGTTATTCTCAATCCAATCTTTTCTAAAGGCGACATTTTTACGGTGTCTCCCAATGTACGGCATTTTTACGGATCGTAAGTAAATGCGATAGGTCCTCACAATCATACAAATGCTTCGGATGGCATCTATTTTACCATTTTATTGACGCGATAAAATGTGTTGTAAAAGTTGTTTTACTCAACATTATACTGAACCGCAAGGTTTCTTGTTGCCAATAAAATAGAGCAATGAGAGATGTTATTAAGATCGTGGTTGGGTCGGGACAGTTACGTGCCTTTTTTATATGAAAGAATATTAAGCTGTTTAAAGTTCCCTGGTATTATGCAATGTTTAATTTTATTGTCTTGGTTTAACAATATTACGTGATGTGTATTAAAGATTTACAAATGCAATTAACTTTTACTACAACAAGCTCTGAAATCACATTCGTATTTATCATAATAACACCCGCCGCTGAGTATAAGTCACATTTCATTTAACTTTTTTTTAAAACTGTCAGTTAGTTTGATAGAGTAATAGATTTTGCTAGACTACTAAACAGTTTAATTCTCGACATTTTCAAAGAGTTTGAACTTTTTAAAGTGGCTTAGTTATTATAATATAGGACATTTGGTATATTTCGTTAACGATCTTCTTATGGCACTTATTATCTTGTTGAATCTTACAACGGTAGTTTTCACATGACAATAATAATAATTGATTGAATCACATAAAACTACAATCCAAAGCAAACATAAAACATATCAAATAATAATTGTGGTATTTATTTATTATTGCGAAAAGCATAAAGACAGTAATTAGATTTTCTTACCTAACTATTTGCCAACAAAAAAACTTAATTAACAGACGAAAAGATACTCAACATGCGTTCCAACAACTCCGTGGGAAATTCACAGTTCGCAAGAAAACTTCTAATTGACAAGTTCATTATCCAAAAGTTTCATGAAACTGTTTACTTATATTTGAGATGTATTTGTATAGTAAATGCTTTTTTCTTCGCATCTTTTTCGGGTGTATTAAAGTGTATAACTTTATATTTTATTGTTTGTTTGTATAATTTTATGAGGTTTGTCGGATTAGGTGAAGAAGAAGCAGATTCGATTACTACTGGCAATTTAAACATTTTTGTAGTATATTCTTTAAATCATTTTTATGTTAGCATGCTGCATCTGAACATACGATATCCCTGCTTCTGACCTGTCCTTCTTTACGTGAGAGAATACTCTACTCTTAAAGAGAATACTCTCCTTACGGTTGTTAGTGACTTTGTTGTAATGGTACCCTAGCACTGCGAATGTCTATGAGCGACGGTAACCATATACCATCAGGCGGACCGTATGCTAGTTGGCATTTTATAATGGCCCGGCATAATTCCTGCACTGTACCTGATAGTAAGCGCAAATGCCGTCCAGGCATAGAATCGAATGGCATCAAACGGCAGTCCCATGCTATTCGATAGAATTATGCCGGTCTGCTAAGAAGCCTCTTCACACTACGGCTTAAGGCTATTAAGGCCATCAAAATGGACATTTTACGTAAGCGTTTTGGTTTTTAACGTCTGACGAAAAATATACATACTCGTATAAAGAAATGAACGTAGGTTACTCATAAATACTTAGGTGAATTGTGATTATGACTGGAAAGTCATTACATTTATAAAACAACAAAACAAAATACTAAACTTTAACCCACATACATCAACTGTATACTTTTAATTTTAATGGCTTGCCAAAGTTGTATATAATTCAAAATCTAGATAACGCAAAAGTTGGAATACATTATTATTTATTTAAAGGACCTTTTCGCTGTAAATTTGTCAAAGTTTGTAAAATCTCTGCTTGTATGGATTCAATGTTTATTTTCACGAAAATGTTTTACTAAAAAGTTTTATTCGGGGTTTATAAACCAGACATGGTAATAGCTTTTCTCAAATAAATGGATTATGTGGCGAACATAAACATAAATAATAAACCAGCGGCTTAACAGTTCATATATTGTTTTTTCTTCTTTTTGGAAAGATTTTGGCATATTGCAGTAGATGTCAATGTTTTTAACAACTTTGCTTTATTCCTGGACTTAGAATTCTTTGCTTTCACAATGGTACTATGACTGAAAGTCTGGACACCGCAATTTTCCCCTTCGTGGACTCGGAAAACAACCGCTAAACTATAATTATATTTGGCTAATGGCTATTCCTGTTTTCCCTAAAATAATTTCCAAGAGTTATACTCAATGGAGATTGTTTGGCTTTGGAAATTACTAGGGAAATATAAATAAATACACCCAACAGTCACATATATACATAATATAATTTGAAAATTGACGAATCCTTTTTCCCTGTAACGTTATACACTTACAGAGGGCGCTAATGCCTTTATTCTGACTGTTGACTCTATCTCCATATATGTATACAATGTACTCTATGGAATAAACTGTGCCAATTCTTATTAATAATTTATATATTATTAATAATTCGTAACTTTTTTCTTTCATCACAATTTTTTTTTAATTTTTTTAAGTTCTCTATATGTATTATTTATTTTCTCTGTAATTTGTTGTGTTCAATAAAGTGTTGTGTATATCTATATTTTTAACAAATTACGTATTATACCTAGTTAGAGTGTATTTTTATATATTTTAGTATTCTTGTATTTAGAGTATTTTGTAAACCGTGTATCACTTATCACCATTTTAGAAGCACTTCTCTAAATTCACAATGCTAACCACCTTTAACAAGATACTTAGCCGCTGTGACAATCCCCACAAAAAACTTCACTACCAACCCAACTATCCATAAACTTTGCGTGTAAATCAATCAAGCTAAATTTCAATTTGTTTTTCTCTTATCAGTCCGACCACGTTCACCTGAGCTGAAAGTTACTTTAGCAAACTACTTCATACGAAAGTGTATTATCTAATTCCACTAATGAAGTAATCCCTGCATTAATATTCCGCTCAATCGCTATCAGGAGCAGACAGAAGCTAATTGATGTGTCAATCAAACCTGATTGATCCTTGTTGAGCATTAAATATTTTAGCTCGTCTCGCGCATCATTATCGCGTATTTTTGACGGTTTTGTTTATGTTTGCTTAGTAATTTTCACCTTGGTAATTTCAATCGTGTTCTAAAATGTCTTTGTAATTAGTTATGGGCTTATTAACTGTCGGTTTGGAAATGTTTTTGGTTGCTTTGGCTGTGTTTAATGAAGTAAAACTTTGCGTGACGCTAGTAAGAGCTAAGTCCTAACTTTTTAAGCTATATTACATACATTATGATAACAAAAAATAAAAGTATTTATATAATAAATGTCGAACTTATATAAATTGTAATGATGTCTCTCTCTCTCTCTCTCTCTCTCTACAAAAAGTTAACTGCTGAACATAGGCCTCAATAATGGATCGCCACATAGACCTGTTATACATAAATTTATAAAAAAATATGAAACGAGCATGATGGTAAGCGACACGACAAGATATTAAGATATTAAATCTCAATATATCCAGTAGTTCTGATGTCTACAACGTTCATCTAACTGAAATAGTGCATTTACAATGCTGTTTGGCGGGAGAAACAGACATTGCGGTAGTACCTTACTGTATCTGTTTTAAGTTAATAACCTGGATATCGTTTACACTTTTAATATGCGCCTCTTTTAACTTCCCTTTGATAAAACCTGCACACATTTTCATATTCAAAGTGTGTAAAAAGATCTTGCAGTTGCGATGCTAATCTCAGCTTCTGCGACTTCACTTATAATTTATAACATGCAAATGTTTTATAGCTACCGAAGTTCGGATTCTGTTTATACTTTCCGCGTGTTATAGCATTATTTAATTTCTAATTCATGCTGTGAGATTTAAAGTGAGATAAGCCTGCGCAGTTGATATTGAAATGTAAAAGAAACGAAAATGTCCATCAAGATGTAGATTTTATAGCCAAAATAAATTGGCGACGCATTTTCGAGCCTGAATATTTGTCTCGTTGCGGCATTTGACATTACTTTTACTGATTTTCATCCCATTGCGTCTATAGGTTTTAACTTTACTTGATTGATTTAAAATATTAGTTAGTTATATTTATCAGAAATATGACGATAATGTGTTTTAATAGCAGGCTTGTTTTCATTTAATACTTTTTATATATCCAAGTTGAAAGAAGAAGCTGCAATCTAAAATAATTTAATGAATATTATTACTTAAAGTGTACCGACGTATAGTGTTTACATTTGGAACATTTAGTTTCGATGATATTTAAATGCCACCAACCATCACTATAATCGGTAATGATGGTCCATTCAGATTCACATAGATAGTGTGATATCCGTAGGTTTATGTTTTTTATCTTCTCTTTCTTTGAATTTGAGCTTCGTCTTTTCAATTCACAGCCAGAGTCTAACCAACTGCGCAACAGATACTGTTGTATCTTTCCATTCAACACTGAAAAAGATTCATCTCCATCAAAATGATCTCTAAATTGCGCTTGGCTAAATGAGTACAGCAAGGAGCCTTTAAACTGAGATATTTTAAATGTAGATATTAAAGTAATAAGCGTCGAAGCGAACCCGTACCTAGTGGATATCTCGTTATCGAATTTTATGCTTCGCTCCAAATGTATAGCGTTGGGATGAAATTTAGGACGCGCCAGTTCAGATGCTTTTAGGTGTACGTTGATATTGATAGATTTTAGTATACCCATCAGCTGTTCAACGGATACTAACATTTTATAGATAAATATAAATATGCTGTACTACAAATATTAAAAAGAATTGATCCCTCCCTACATAAATAGAATTTCCAAAATCATATCTCATAGGCGAACGCAAACCTGGGAATCAATTTGAATGATTCATTTAACTTTTAAAGAAAATTAACAAATACAAGCCATTAATATTTCATCCAATTCTCTTTGTAAGTGAAGATAAAAAAAATGTGTTTCTTTAATTATTAATTACTTGATTAACCACCATTACCAATAAGAATGCGCAATAAAATTTAGTGTCAAACCGTTGAAAATAAATCATTACTTTAATTACTTTATCATTAAATTACTTTATTTTTAATTACTTTATCATTATTTTTTAAAAAGTGCGTGGTGGCCTGTTGGTAAACGGACTAGACGCGGCTGCCAACATGCTCACGGTGGTCGCGGGTTCAAATCCCAGGGCACACCTCTGACTTTTCGGAGTCATGTGTGTATTAATAGTCAATCACCACGCACTAAAACGGTGAAGGAAAACATCGTGAGGAAACCTGCATACCATAGCGATTCATAAGAATTTCTATGGTATGTAAGTCCGCCAACCCGCACTAGGCCAGCGTGGTGGACTATATGGCCTAACCACTCTCAATCGTATTCTCGATTGTAGAGTAGGCCCGTGCCCTGCAGTGGGACGTATATGGGCTGATACATACATACAATTACTTTATCAATATACATACAAGAATTACCGTTGAAAAGATTACTCTAAAATTAGGAAAGTACATATTTTCTCAGTAATATGCAAATGTGAGGTTACCTATCTTTTGTTTTTCATCATTCTTAAATTGTTACACTTGACGAAATCCATTATATTGACCTAGAATTTTTTTAAACGAACTTGAAGTTATATTGCTTACGGCAGTGATTCTCAACCACTGTGCCGCGGCACTTTTGTGTGCCGCCAAATTTCAAAAGTGTGCCGCCAAATTTATAATAATGTTAATATTATTAAATTATATCATTTAAAAAGAAAAATATTTTTAACATGAATATATATTTAAATCCACAAAAAAGTTAATTATTTTATTATTTGCTTTGCAACGCGTTTTTTCTTAGTGCCAAATTATGATGAAGCGGCGTGCATAGCAATAGGAATATGTCTCAAGGCGCTCTTTGTGTGCCGCCAAATTTTGAAATCGTTAAATATGTGCCGCAACAAAAAAAGGTTGAGAATCACTGGCTTACGGTCTGAGAAACCTCTTATTTACATCCAGTCGTAACCACACATATATATCAGTGATCTAAATAAAAGTAACGCGGGATCGTATCACCACTCCGATCCGAATTTTGATTTTATCGTTTTGATGTATCTATAAAAATCGGGTTCACTCGTGTTATTCGTTCCCGAATTCACGTTTCTGATATTTTTGAGGAAAAAGAAAAAATAACCTTTGAGTTGGATTTAAATTTATACGCGGAGTGGAAGAAAAATATTATTGAAGGTAACATGGAGCTAACATATTATATGTACATAGCCTTTGAGAAAAAAAACATCGTAACTGACGGTTTATATTTAGATATAAATTTATTGAAAATTTTATGAACAAAAAAGGCTATGTTGTGTGAAATCTAAACAATATATTATTGTTTATCTGTGTTTTGTCAGAGCTTTATCGAGCGTCGCAATACATCGAGATTATAAAACAAAATGTACAAAATAGAAAAACAAAATCTTTATAATGCGGTGTGTAGAGAATTTTATAACAAGCTTGTATTTTGATAAATCTTTAAAGACACGTAGAAAATACATACATCTTCTGCGAATTGCAACAGAAACTTGATATAAAATAATTGAAACTAAGTATATATTGAACCATATGAATCATCTCGCTTACCTCTACTATCAGACTTTGTTTATTTCTATAGCAATGAAAAGCCTTTTCGTTTGATTCAACGCGACCATTAGTAGAATTTTATTGGGCTCGTATTTTTTCTGCTTTGTAAATCTACTTGAGGATCCATCTCGAGATAGCTATTAACTCGCTTTAGTACTGAAACTTTATGTGCTCGGATCACGTAATTCATTGAGGGCAGATTAATTTGTGGATTAGGTGCTCTTTCCCCTGGCCCTTTCCTGATACTTACGTTGTCAGATAAGTTATAGGGTTCCATCACTCCCTTATGTGGTACACAAAGTAATCACCGGGCAACTAAAGTTAGTTCTCCTCTCTTTTTCCTTTTTAAATCCATCCCATGGTTGTAAAGACATTGCTTTAAACGATAACACCGCCATTTGTACTTTTTTTTTAGGTTTTTTTTTATGTGTACAATAAAGATTTAAATAACAAATAATAATAATGATTCCACAAGAAAATAAAAAACAAAAACAAAAGAAAATATAAAACAGTTTCAAACACGTTCCAAAAGATTAGCGGTATCATGTACCGAATCATAATACCATGTAAAATACTATTTGGATTTTCATCCATTTATTTACCCACATATTTTCTCTCCACATTATGTGCCAAGAAACAAGATTTTCTCTCGCACGTAGTGACAAAGAAATAATGTCAATTGAATAGCTCCTTAACATCTAGATTTTCATGGTAAAGTCTACTAAGGAACTATTTGACTACCATTAATTCTGAATATGATCGTTAATGTATTACGATTGCCACTGAAATGCGAGACGGAGAGATTTAATTTAACTAATGGGTCCTTTAATATTAAATTTTCGAAGATACAGTGACGTGAGACGTCTACCATGCGTCTTTGACCGACGGCTTGCGCGGTCTCCATGGAACGAAGGGACTTCTGAAGTGATGTCCACAAACCCCGCAGTCAAGCTGCTTCTAGTCTATTATCATGGAATTAAAAATATGTACTTAAATGTGCCTACATCATCCTATGAAAATGCGTTTAATTTATATTATCTACTAATTGAATAAAAATAAGTTTCCAGATTAATTAGAATTTAAAACCCCTGGTCGTATCTATGATAACATTCACCCAACTATTGTATACAGAATTTACTTTGTTTACTAGTAAATAATAATTGCGTGAAATATTCCAATATGATGTATTATCATTAAATATCCCGGAGCTACTCATATTTATCTCTCAGACAAATGGCCGGGTTGTAACATCTTCAAGATACCTTAAGGATAAGCGATATTTTAATGGTCGCTTTGAAAATCTGCTGGATTCCTGTATCGGCAGTTAATCGAGTATAAGTAGCAATTGACCTGAAAATAAAATGTAGGCAGAACAGCCCGAGGTCGCCGACGTTATAAAAAATAAATGAGTTGTCGACTGCCTCCATTGTGGAAAAGAGCTTATTCAACATTTATACTAGCGAAATGTGTCAGTATTGCAATAGGTTTTTTTTTAATGTATCCAATACATCGTTGTATAACATGATTATCGACCTTGATGTTATATTTTGTTTAGTGATGTGATACTAATAAAAATCGAAATGTCACTATTGAAAATTATATTTTATTTGATGCACTTTAAGCTGCTTATACACTTTCCGACGGATTCCTTATCGTGAATCATCGGTCTAACGAATTTGAGGGCAACCCACAGTACTCTTTTTCTTTTTCCTTTGTCTCTATTGCAATATCTTGTAGCCCCAGCAACTATTATTACAGCAACAAATATGAATTGTCTACTGCCTTTTTAACTTCCATTTCCAAGAGACTTACAGCCGTTCTCAACAATCTATTTATCTTTAACAAGAGATTTCATTAGATATTTAAACGCATTTTATGTGTCAGTTAACAAAGATAGAGAGGTAAGCATATGGTGCATATATTTATTTATAGCTAGGTAAGATAAATATGTATTTCTCTCTTTGTTTAATGAAGCGTACAATTGTACTGACATAGTAATGGTAGCTTGTTTAACCTCTTGTTAAAGATAGATAGGATATAGAGAACGGCCGTAAGTAAACCAATTTACTCACCCATCTATCTCCTAGTTTCAGATTCTACGAATCATAGACAAGAACCGAATTCCATTTAGACAATTAGCAAGCGCAAAATAAACTTTCTACTCGATTTAATTTAACTTCTCGCTAGCTTCTCAATTTGTGGACTACTAAAACATAATAACCGAACTTCAGAGCAAGATATTCTACGTTTCCAATAACGACTTGCCATTCTGTAGTGACACGGTCGACACCAATATCGGGATTGGATTAATTATTTGCATTGCTCGATTCCTATGAATATTGATTTGTGACATTTGTACTAGCTGGCTTAGTGTCTCAGAATTTGGTTATTGATCTGAGTGGCTTGTTCAGTAAATTTTGTTAGCTGTTAATAATTTCTTACCGATGTACAGAATGATATGATTACAAAAAAATATTAGCTGATACAGTACTGCACAGTAATTCCCTACCCACTGCATAAACATTAATGGTTGAATATATCATGTTATTTAGGAATACCACGAGTGAAATATTCGTAAGGCCACTCTATTTATGAACATATTGAAAGACATTTAAAACGCAACTCCTCGAACAAATATTTTTGTATATCCTGTTGGTTTAATAAAAATCTATTCTTTTAAAAATGATACCTTTTTGAATTATAAAGTATTGGAGCAGTTTTGCGCTCATTTTACGTTGAAATATCATGCATGTGAGCTTAAAATCACGCCTGCGGCTAACTTGTAAACCGAAGCGCCGCGCCGGCCTCGAAATATTGTCTGAAATTTGCATTCGAATTTGATTATTATCTCTCCACTTAACAGTTTCTGGCAAAGCATTGGTCATTTTATATAAAGCTTAATATAAGTATTTTTAATAATTATACTTTCTAGCACACCATCATCATAATTAGCGACCGATAAATCCAAGAACATAGATTCTCTAAAAGATTTCGCCAGCGACTTATTGCAAGCGGTCGTTGTCGTCGGCGGTCGGCCGTGATCAGTAACTTCCTTCGATCTTCAATACTCATGGTCTTATTCAATTTCAGTTTCTATACATATTTTAGTTATTGAATATTTAGTCCCTTTTGAATGAGTTTTAAATTCACTTAGAGCAAGTGGTAGTTTTAGTGAATTCTGACACAATGCAACTAAAAATTTTGCAAAAAAAAAAGCGACGATTTTTTTTCTACAATAGGGTATTTGACTCCAATTTTTTTATTATATTTATCAAAACGTATCCATAGCTATGGTCTAACAGACAAAGAAATTTATAAATCCATTCAGAATGAAATAAGTTAGAAACGTTTTAAAACTTGTAGTGGGGGTAACAGAAAAGAAATGCAAAACCAAGATAGTGACGTCACTAGGGTTATTATACATTGCAGTGTGCGCGTGTGAAAGAGACAGCAAGATGTCCCCACTACACCCCTACTCTTTAATTTTAAATATTAATATTTGCCTTATTTTAAAAGCTACTTTAATACTTTTTTGACGGCAAGGCTTTATTTTTAACGTATTTGTGTTTGGAAGCGAAATAATACCAAAAATCGATAATAGTCAAATACCCTATTATAGTGTACACACTTTTATTTTTAAGGATTCTATGGGGTTTAAATTATTATTTTAGCAAAATCTGTGATAATTAAAAAAATTACAAAAAGTATTGTCGAGTGTCTCTGTGAATTTTTTAGTTGCATTATGTTTGTAGTCACTAAAACTACCACCCGGCTTCGTTTTCGGTAGCAGTCTTGATATACACTGTATAATTAGCGGTAGGTCCGTTGGTTGCTTCAAGCCAACTCTTGAATGGTCTAGAATCATTATTCAAAAAGTCCGAGGATGGTAATTATACGAAATAAGACAAATGATATTAACACATGTAATAATATATTTTACGCTACATGTAATAAATTGAGAATTAATAATTGATAATTACGCTCTAGAGAGACTCGTTACGTATTCTGATATCAATTAATCGTTATTTTAATATTAATTTTGAAATAAAGTAGCAAGTTTGAATAGAGTGTGTATTATCCAGGATTGTATTCGTCTACCTTTATTTGAGAGATCCTAAGAGGATTATAATATCATGGCCTAAAATATTGTAATTTTGATATACGAGTATATGATAATATATGAAGGCTTTAAATTTAGTATTTGGTCAGTCACGTATATCTTCGAAAGGAAAATGTTGTTCAATATATAACAAGATATTAATTACTCATATTATTTAATTGCGTTTATAATATATTCACAACTTACAGAATAAACTTGAAGGAATGAAACATTAAAGTATTATATGAAACAATTACCTATCTCTTCCAATTTCACTATCAAAAAATACATTTCTTTTATGGTATAATGTTAATATTATCGTCAATTTATAGTATGCATGCAGAAATAAAACAAATGTAGAGCAAAACAGTCACGCATGCTATGCATACCCTTGTTAAGACTTGTGTTTAGTTCCATAAATAAAAATAGCCTTCAAAGGTAAAACACCAACATACTTAAATGCGTTGTGGCATGTTGGTAAACGAACCAGGCGCGACTGCCAACACGGTCACGGTGGTCGCCGGTATGAATCCCAGTGCACATCTCTGACTTTTCGGAGTGTGTATTGATAGACAATCACCACGTACTGAAAAGGTGAAGGAAAACATCGTGAGGAAACCTGCATACATAGCATATGCATAGCATATGCATAGCATATGCATAGCAATTTACAAGATTTCTATGTTATGTAAAGCCCACCAACCCGCATTAGGCCAGCGTGGTGGAATACATCGCTTTCGATGCTAACTACTTTCGATCGTACTCTGAATTGTAGAAGGGGCCTGTGCCCATCAGTGGAACGTAAATGAGCTGATACACTTACTTACTTACATACAGTACAGAACGTACAGTACATAATGAAATAAACCAAAACTACCTAAAAGATTACTTTTACCCATGACATGATCCCTATTCGTTCCACATAACAGTTATTCCAGACCAAAATATTTTTAGATACAAAAAGAGTTTTTCTAGCTAAGCCTAGATTTGTTCCGTGCAAATCCACCCCGCATACACACCCATGTAAACGGAAAAAGACAAGATGGATACAAGATTGGCACACGTCTGATTACATAAAGCCAGGGATAAAAATAACACGGGGCCTTTACCCTTCTTGATTCGTATTTTGTTTCTATTTATAATACAGTTCTTAAAAATAAATGTACTGGGAATTTGTTGTACAGTTTCATAATTGGTTTTATGCCGCATTAAGCTTATGATCAATTAATTTTATCACCTAATTCGAGGGGTTTTAATACTTTTTTATTATCTTTTGTGATGAGCAATTAATTTGGAAGCGAGGATTATTTTCGCCAGCGTTTAATCTGTTATTATGAAGTCTAAATCATTTTTACATTTACAATTGGTAAAACCACCGTCCAAGTACATTACATATTAATTAAATATGACATTCAATTAATGATAGTAAAAGATTTTCAAAATTAAGCTAAGAACAAAGCAATAAAACTCATAAAACCATGTTACAGTAATATAATATTACTACCAACAGTCTCATACACAGTCTTGAACCTATACTAAGATCAGGTCTTATTTCTTGGGCATTAGGAACTACAAGAGACTTTTTCGATATACCATACACCCCGCCCCAAACAAATACCTGTGGGTTACACAAATATTTGTTTCAGTGTAGGGATCTCGCAGCCAGTCGTTTCAGCACTGGGAACCTTTCATGAGCTATCACAAGGATTTCATAAATCCTTTTCAATTCTACAATCCCAGCATAAAATCTATGACAATACTCCCGTTCATGCTATAAATATTACAATGAGTAATTGGCACTTGGCGTTTCCAATCAGAATGCAACTGGTGTTCGGGGGAGTTGATTAATTGCTTACTTAAGTAAAGTCAGCTTTGATAGAACGGTAAAGAAACATTGCGACTGTTATCTTCGTAATAATATCTGATTTTGTATTCATTGTATGGAGTACTTCCTCATTATTATTTATTTCTTCTTATTAGTAACGACCAAGAGTCGTCTAATTAGGTATTTTATGTAATCAATTGCATTATTAATGGTTTTACTTTTTATAATCAGGTTATAAATTGATTACTTCAGAGCTTAGACATGGCTGATTTTTCCAGTGATATTGTTTTAGTTCAAGAAACTAACGTATAAGTTACTTGTTATAGTTACGCACAACATTAAGTTCTAGGTAGTTTTGGTGGGATTAGCCATTTCTTTGTCTTAAGGTATAAGGCTACGCCAATTAGATTAAAGTTGATTAAACCATTACTTCAAACTTCCACTGGGAATGTTCGGCCTATTAAGGTTTTTCTTCCTATAACAATATGTAAATTGAACAACTTACCGATATAAAAGTTCGGACTCATTTTTCCGCAATGATCTTCATTATAAAACACGTCATGATTATTCATCTAATCTGTATTCTATTCGCCTCTTTACATAATTATATTTCTGATTTCCATCTAAAATTCAAATTCGCGAAACAATAAACCCTTTACAGAAATTAAATTAATCAATTTCCTTCAAAAGGTATATTTTGAGTGGAACGGAACATTCATTTCCCAAATCATAAATTCAAGCCGTATTTTTCTGGACGAAGAACTATATTAGCGTAATAATAGGCCATTAGCAGCGGCGTCGCATTTTACAAGGGATTCCGAAGGCTTCGGTCCGTAATCGAGTTGCTTACAAATTGCCCATAAACGTTGTTGTTTTTAATTCCTTATTTGCTTTTTAAGCTGAAATGGTTTATGGTACTTGTTATAGGGCCACTCGTGTTACGCAAAGCCTTTACTTTGTATGGAATGTAATAATTGCTGTTTAGCATCTTCAACATTTTTAGTATGGTAATTTTCTGTAAACGGGTTTTTTACATTGTCGTTTTGACGTCGGCCTTTCACGTTAAGTACTTAAGTGTTGTTTTTACTATTCCACTGATTATAAACTAAAATATGTAAACGAAATCTAGATGTTCCCTGCTGCGCATAAATCTATGATAACCTTATGAGACTTAAATCACAATCCTTTCCGAAATTTTGATAAAGACCAAGACACGAGAGTTACCAGTGCTGTGTAGTTCTGGTCCCTGAGCGTAGCGTACTTTACAATACTTTACTGTATCAGCCCATATACGTCCCACTGCCGGGCACAGGTCTCTTCTTCAACTGAGACTATGGTTGAGAGTGGTTAGGCCATATAGTCCATCATCAGGCTGGCCTTTACAAACCATAAAAATTATTGCAAATCGCTATAGTATGCACTTTTCCTCACTAAATTTTTCTTCACCATCAAAGTGCTTGGTGATTGACTACAGTACAAACATGACTCGGAATATTCAGACATGTGTCCTGGGATTTTAACCCGCGATCACCGTGAGCATAGAGGTAGTCACATCTAGTTCGTTAACTCACAGGCCATCTGGGCAAAGCGTATAGAAACATAATTAGCTCTATTGCTTAAGCTGACATTAAAAGGCTCTTAACCATTACCAAATATTACTCTGGCAAGAACGCTAGAAGTGTTCGCTGAATTATCCACTATAAGCTGACAATAAAAATCGAACGATAAAGTTCTCGCTAAGACTGTCGTAAACCTATCTTAATATTTCAATGGTTGACAATTTGTGAAACAGATTTTATTATATAGATCGTCTGCGGTCTTTTGGCGTGCGATAATATAAGAATGTGATAAAAGAAAAACTGTACGTAATATTTTGACAATAGCGTGGACGAATGCCAAAGCAATGATCTGCGTTAATAGAATCATTTTTAATTTAATAAATAAAAAAGGAGTAAAGAGAATTAAGTAGTGTTTTGGTTTGATCATGTGGAGAATTCGGATGAAATACTTACGAATTTACTTAATGTGGAATGTGAATGTGGATGAAACGGCTGAAAAGAAACACTCAACAAGAACGTAAATGTTGATTAAATAAATGATTTTCTCCGAAAAGAGCAAGTCAGGAGTACCATTAGCGTGAAATAGGCGGAAAAGGTGTGTCAGATTGTAAATTGTAGCAGTCAAAACTCTACCCACTCGCTTGGTTTAAAGGTATACGCAAGTATTTGAGTAAAAAAAATTGAAAGGTAACAATATATGGAATAATTTGAGTAAAATAAGGCAAATTGTGTTTTTCAGCCCGTTCTTTACTTAAGAAAAGTCAGCTTAGATATCGTACTTTAAGAATTATAGAGACCTAAGCAAAAAAATCTAATTTACTGGGTAACGTTCCTTAAAGATTTGTAACATAATACATTTTGTACTTGTGACAGATACACTTAGAAGACCGATTTATACATCTTTCTGCCTTTTATGCATCAATAGGTCCTTCTTTAATAGTGGTTCGATATCTCATTTTGAGCAGAAATATGATTAAAAGACAAAATCTATTTTTTTTTGGGTTAGGTCATTTTAATTCTAAAGGTACGAAATAATAACTAATAACTTATAAAAAGTGTAACTTTTAAAAACCGTTTATCCACTACCGATGTCGCTCGACAGCCCAGGTCAACGTAAATAAATTCCTGCGACATCTGGACACATAAAATATAATCGAAAACATACGAGTTGTTCATCCACGTTGAACCCGCGACTTTGTTACAGTCCGTGTAAACATTGGATTATGTCCAAATCGTCGTGCCGATGTCCGATTTAAATGGAAACGCCTCTCTGCCTGTCATTGCGTATATCTGGTTTAACATAATGATTACAAAAGCCACGAGAATAGAATATTCATATGATCGCGAAAAAATAAGCATTAGACTTATTTATTGCAACCGTTCAGTTTATTTGCATTTCATTGCAGAATTATGTAATTGTACCCTACTTGCTGAAAGGTAGTTTTACAAACCTAAATAACGCGTGTATCTACTCTCTCTCTCTCTCCTCTCTCTCTCTCTCTCTCTTCAGACATAGGCGTCTCCCAAGGATCTCCACATTTACCTTTATCTATCACATTTACTGGTGGTAGGTCTCTCATATGTGAGAGGCTGCCTGGGTGGGTACCACCGCAATGTCTATTTCTCCCGTCAAACAGCAGTTTAAATGCACTGTTGTGTTTCGGATTGAAGGACATTGTAGCCAGAGTAACTACTGGACATATTGAGACTTAACAACTTGTGTCTCAGGATGGCGAGCGCAGTGGAATGCCAAGCATTGCTTTGTAAATCAAGGTGTTGTTTGGTTTTGCTACTGTTCATGAGCGGTCGCATCGCTTACCATCAGGCGAACGGCATGCTCGTCTCGCCATTCAATGCAATAAAAAAAAAATCTACTACTGAAAAAATATTGTGACTTTTTTTATTTCATATTCGCAGTTCTCCAATATTGAATATTTATAATCAAATCTATCCACTAAAAATCATTCGCTTTTATAAAAGCTTTTGAAAGTGAGTGGAAACTGTCACGTGCAATAATTCACTCTAAATCTGACATTTAATATGGCGGCGATCCGTGGCTTTTGGACATTTATGACATATCATTTCAAAAATAAAAAATAACAATCCAGTTATTGAAATTCTTAAACATTTTGTTCGGATTAAATAGAAAAGCGTATTTATATTTATAACATACATACATACATACATACATAAACTCACGCCTATATCCCAAGAAGGGGTAGGCAGAGGTGCCAGGACACCCACATTTCGCCTTGTATGTTCCGTCCCACAATGTGATAGGTGGCGAGCCTATCGCCATATCGGGCACAAATTCCTGACTCTGGACTGATATAATGGATAGAAAAGTCCAATATCACTTTGCCCAGCCCGGGATTCGAACCCGAGACCTCAGCTTTGTAACCGTACCTTAGTACAACTACGCCACCGAGGCAGTCATAAGCAGTTATATTTATAAATAGTTGTTTAAATTATTTGAAGTTCTACGATTTGTTGGATTTCCCCTAATACGAAGGGAAACAAGAGACATAAATCTGAATAGCAGTATCGCGGTCTGTAGTTGTTTCTTTCTTTAAAAATTCCGATTGACTCAGGTCGTGAACTTAAAGATGTTGTTTTTTCGGCCGTTTTAAGACCATTGTTTCTCGTACATTCCTTAACGACCAGCCAGAACTTTATTTGTGATTGTTCATTAATAATTAACAGTAGATTAAAAATAAATATATTGATCGTTCAGTGGATTAGATGTTCTAGAGACAGCTTGGTTTATTAAGGTGTTGTCTGTTCATTGTAAACGATCGTGCTTATATAGATATTACTTTTGTTATAAAAGTAGAATTATAGAGACTTATACGTACTGATATTATGAATATATAAGTGCGTGGTGGCCTGTTGGAATACGGACTAGACGCGGCTGCCAACATGTTCACGGTGGTCGCGGGTTCGAATCCCAGGGCACACCTCTGACTCTTCGGAGTCATGTGTGTATCGATAGTCAATCACCACTCACTAAAACGGTGAAGGAAAACATCGTGAGGAAACCTGCATACCATAGTGATTTATAAGACTTTTCCATGGTATGTAAGTCCGCCAACCCGCACTAGGCCAGCGTGGTGGACTCTATGGCCTAACCACTCTCAATCGTACCCTCGATTGTAGATTAGGCCCGTGCCCTGCAGTGGGGCGTATATGAGCTGATACAGAATACAAAATATATCTAAAACTAGTGCTACCGAGAATTTTAAAACTTTAACTTTACGTATTTAACTTAATAACTAAGATAAGATATGAAGGGAACCAGGCTGCATTTTTGTAAAAGTAATAATATGTCAGGTTTTTAAAAACCCCACTCCGCGTTATAAGGTGACGTGGAGGAATGTAAGGCTCCCGTGACAATCGCATTTCGATTCGAAAGTAGGCTACTCGTGGAATTGGTTTTCTGAAACGAAATTGGTACTGTTTGAGGTTTTATGAAAGGAGGCGCGAAGTAAAATGCTTTCAATGAATTAATTCTATTCAATACTTAAAATTACTTTTGCTTAACTGATCAGATAAATAAGTAGAAAAGCAATAATACAGTTGTGGAATTATTTAGTTCGTTACGGATGTAATTTAATAATATGTAATATTTTTAAAAACCCCACTCCGCGTTGTAAGGTGACGTGGAGAAATGTAAGGCTTATTTAATACATTTTATTTTGTATGACACCGCAGGGTAACACTTTATGCTGTTCGTTATAGAGAAATAATGTGATAAAACTAGATCACCACTAGGCTTAGAACAAATACTGATAATAATCTCAGAAAATCATGTCTTGATACGAATTTCTCGTACATAATCCAATTACACGTAGTCTTAAATTTAAATTTATCCCCACGCTCTTTGCTTTAAAAAGTTATTGAAATACATTAGCAAAATAATATTATTTCAGTATTCTGTATCAGCCCATATACGTCCCACTGCAGGGCTCGGGCCTTTCTACAATCGACAGTATGATTGAGAGTGGTTAGGCCATATAGTCCACCACGCTGGCCTTATGCGGGTTGGCAGTATTTCAGTATAAACTTGTTAAATAACACTTTTTTTTCATAACTAACAAAATAAAGTTTTACTTATACCAATAAACCCATATTATGCAACTGGCATGGTTAAATTAACTGCGCTTTAATTCGAGAACCCCTCAACATTGCGGTCCTTTTGTCATCGAAAAACGTCACATCCAATACAGAAATAATTTGTTTCGATATAGCTTTGCAAAGCAAGTGCCATGACCCAAACCGCAAATTCTGTATCAATTTGAAGTTTAATTAAAATATCTCACTGGATTTACTAGGATTAACTAGATCAAAATTAGCATCTACGAAATAGGTCGATATTTAGTATTAACAGCAAACGAGCTACGGTTCTATTGAAAAAATAATATCAGCGCTCTATATGAACACCTTCAAGCCAAAAGGATCATAGATGAAAATTAAAGGAGTAAGAACAAGCAATTTCAGGTTATATTTTTTTTTATATTGCAGTGAATGGCTAGACGAGCATTCCGTTCGCCTGATGGTAAGCGATACGACCGCTCATGAACAGTAGCAAAACCAAACAACACCTTGATTACAAAGCAATGCTCGGCATTCCACTGCATTCGCCATCCTGAACCATAAAATGTTAAGTCTCAATATGTCCAGTAATTACTCTGGCTACAATGTCCTTCAATCCGAAACACGACAGTGCATTGCTGTTTGACGGGAAAAATAGGCATTGCGGTGGTACCCACCCAGGCAACCTCTCACATAATATGAAAGACTTACCACCATTAAATATTACAGACCAAACGAAATGCTACAATAAATATTATGTTACCTTAATACGGTTGTCTGTAGCAGAATGATATTCCAGTAGTGCGAATTTCATGCCGTGTTTGTTTATAGTGTATTATATGCATCAAAACGTCTTTTATACACAGAATGTGTTTTCAACAATATCAAATACATATTGACTTTTATTTACACTTTTTGGTGGCTCGTCCATAAATTTTAAATTTCTCTGGAGCACAAGTTTGTAAATTTGGTTGAAACCGTATTAACCTGAAAAGATTTATTATGTCTCGCTAACGTTTTGCTTATCGTCAAATCTGTGAAAAATTATGATAATGTATCTATCGTAATTTATTCATTTTGTTGATAGCATCTGAAATTATACGTCACGCACTAATAATTTTGACATTAATTGGATGTTATGAAAATAACGCTTGAAATTATAATTGGCACATTACTGTTCACTATAGTTTAGTTTTATGCCTTTATTTCATCCTTCCACCTCTTATTTTGGTAAAGTAAATCAAATCATTACCAGCCAACGTTGCTATAACTATTAAAACAAATTTTGTAATAGCTTTATACACGTGCTTGGAATTTTCGATATTGTTTCACGTTATTGTACATTTATTATTAAATTAGAAAGCCACCTCCTATCTCGTGTAATAATATAGATATGTATGTCTATAATCATTTCATCTGTAATATACTTATCTTTTACATTATCTCAAATATAAATTATAGTATAAGTTATAATGTTATAAGTCCTCAAAACCAACAATTTCAAAAAAACCTGTTTTTTTTTACAAATGTTTCTAATCGCGAAAAAACATTTATATTTCAAGTTCATTAGAGCTTCCTTCATATAAATTAATTTGCTAAAAATAATTTGTTCACCTGATTCGGCGTCGAGGCAGCTCACTTTGATGTTCGTTCATTTATGAGCATGTCATGATGCAAGTCTCCTCATCCTATAGTCAAAGTTAAGCGTTTTAAGATTTTGTATCGCACTTGAGCCTGAAAATTAACCATCAGCGTCTTTTTACTAGTTAGCACACACACTCCGTTTAATGAACTAAATTTGTATTATATAATTTTTAAAACCTGCATGGCTTTTTACTTCATTTGTATATAATCCACTACATGATTTAGTACAAATATGGTTCTCTGATCAGGGATCGAGCACTATTTAATATTGACGAATGAGTTGAATTTAATATATTTATTACAATTCATATTGTAGTGCGTGGTGGCCTGTTGGTAAACGGACTAGACGCGGCTACCAACATGTTCACGGTGGTCGCGGGTTCGAATCCCAGGGCACACCTCTGACTTTTCGGAGTCATGTGTGTATTGATAGTCAATCACCACGCACTAAAACGGTGAAGGAAAACATCGTGAGGAAACCTGCATACCATAGCGATTCATAAGAATTTCTATGGTATGTAAGTCCGCCAACCCGCACTAGGCCAGCGTGGTGGACTATATGGCCTAACCACTCTCAATCGTATTCTCGATTGTAGAGTAGGCCCGTGCCCTGCAGTGGGACGTATATGGGCTGATACATACATACATACATATTGTAGTGTCTGAAATTAATACGGTAAAATAATGACTTTATTGTAGCCAGCTACGTCAAACAAAAAAAAAACACATGTAATTAAAAAAGAAATGAGTTGTTATATAAACATATAAATTGCTTAATTTGTTTCTATCATAGTATATCAAAATATTTACAAGATTATTAATAAAGACATGCCAACATATGTGATAAATACATTTCATGAGATTGCGTGATTATTTTGCAAGTCTGATAACTTTCTACAAGTAGAATGAAACGGGGCGGCCCTAGAAGGAATGTAGATGCGACTTCCTTCATTTATTCAGATTATTTTATAGTGTCAAGTAGTGGCTCTCTTTACTTCGAATATATTCAACTATATTATATATTATATTATATTATTTTCTATATTCAACCTTGAATAATTTTGATGTACACCTGCAGTTTATTAATCCGACATTACTAAATTATTTTAATAATATCATTTTCTAGATATATTGATGTTTTATTTATCTTCACAGTAAAATACATTTTGAATAACCTAAAGATTCTACAGAGCGAGTCTTCAGACTTGATATCAATATTCAAGAGATCCTTCACAAACTTAAGTGTAAATTAGATTTAGTAAATGAAAGTTTGTTACAGTTCGTGCCCTAATATAATATAATATTTAAAGCAATCAATCCGTATTTTCCTATCCATATAAATGAATTCGTAGCCAAGTAGCTCTTTAAGAGAGTATTAAGACACTTTGTAATAGTAAATGTGGTCTGAGTATTGTATTCAATATTCATATTTTTTCATAAAAAATAGTGAGGACATTTTATCTGTAATCCATTATCATTAACCGGTTAGTAAGCAATAACAATCAAGGCAAACGAGTTGATCATCTAACGGCCGGTTTCTATAATCTATCTATCTTTAACAAGAATTTTCTCTCGAAATTTCGATGCATTTTTTGCTTGAGTAAAGAAAGACAGAGATATTTAGATAAGATGCATATATTTATACATATCTAGGCAAGATAATATTGTATGTCTATCTTTGTTTATTGAAGCATACAGTGGTATCGACATAGTAACGATATCCGTTTTAACCTCTTGTTAAAGATAGATAGGATATAGAGAACGGCCGTAAATGGTGCATGATTTTTTTTTTTGACATCCGGGTCGATAACTACTACTGTCCCACACGAGATTATCTTAAGCCAACAGATTTATTTACCGTATTCTATTATTATCGATCACTTATTTTTCAGCTAATGTGTGTACATACATGTCCATTGAGATGTTATAAAGGCGACACTGCATTCAAAATGTTTATAACAAAAATGAACAGCATCGTACCACTTCTTCTGTTTCTATCTCTTTCACACTTACGCAGTAACATCATCTCTAAATAGCGTCATTGTTGTTATTTGGTAATATTTATTAATTTAAACACAATATTGTATCATAGCCTTAGAGAGTGTAAATCCGTTGTTATGCCCGACAACCTTATCTTAGTTAGACATAGTACAGGCCCGCTGTAATCTGAAATCCGTGTATCTGGCTACGTCTTAATACAAAGGGTACGATAGCATTGAAACGTTCGTCCGATTGTATTCCACCCAATATGAAGATTTAATAATCACCCAGACCGGGCTGCTTATGAATGACTATTATACGATCTGACGGACGCGACAGTACATAAATAAAGATGTTTGGGTGTAATAGGGTTGTACGAATTAATTGTGATGTTACCGTACCTAAGGCATCTATTTTATGCATAAAAGTATTTCAGAACTTTGGTATCGTGATTCTATCCGCGTGGATTCTCTTTGTCTCTTAAGCCACTGAAAATATATTTATGAGCAAAGTCTACTTAGACTGGTAACAAACACATATTTTTTTATATTACTTAGATGTTAAGTCGGAACACAATAGTATTTTCATAATTACGCGAGCTTGTAGCGAAAGTAACAAAATTGTGGCATGTACCATAAAGTAGCAATTCAATAAAAAGAAAGCTAGAACAATTGATTATAATAAAACAGCCAATTTCCATCCATCTAAAAAGTGCTTAACGATGATTCAAACCATTCCATCATTCGATCTTCCCTGCATCAAAATTAAAACATCTATCAGATATGACATCAAAGAAACTTTGTCCTATATTTCAGTTAGTAACTGCACGGAAACCGTGCAAAAATACTAGGTTCAAAATATTTCCGGATATAGGTCGTGCGCCATCCCCGGAGCTTTGAACTGGATCTCTGTCTAATTTTATGCCAACAGAGACGCTAATTTGAAATGTTTAGGCTAGCTCGCTATGTCTATCAAACGTGACTGTTTCAACCTAATAGAGGTTGCGGTACTTTATTTAAGTATTGCTTTGTTTTAAGGAATCTCTGGTTTGTTTCACAGGGAATGTGTGTATCAATAATTATTGTCAGTGCTATCCATTTTATGTAAACTACAGGAAGAATTAAATGCTGTGTAATCATACTAAACAAAAATTGCATTACTTTTCAAATTGTAAGGAAATGATAAATTGTAATATGTCTTAAGAAAATTATGCTTATATTACGTAGTTGCCATAATTAACATTCAATGTTCGGAATGTAATTAAATATTTCCTAGCCACTCAATTATATATCGAGTGGCTGAAATGAGCATCGTTTCGGAATTATTAAAAGTTCATTATAAAATAATTTGCTTAATAGTGTTATTATTATGTTCTTATTCAGTAATTCTATTTTTCGGGCAGAATTTTTATTACTCGTATTTTATTTTATAACCTAACCTCCAAAATCTTCTCAAAGTTAAAATTACTTTATCATCTCCAGAGAATTGTTTCCTCAATTTTATTAAAAATACTCGTTCGTATACAATATCAAGAGCAGTACACATTCTTGATCTACATAGAAATTGTGAAGAAAATCTTGGGTATAATCCGGCATGTGTGGGCACAAAGACGCGAACACAATGGGATTTCAGGCCATTCGCTATCTATGAAAGACATAGTTTGAGGGCCTCGAAAACATTAGTTACTTTTGTCTATTCAGCTCTTTTGTTGATATCAAATATGGTAATGCTGTTATTTTTAATGGTGTTGTGATAAAATTAGGTTTATGGACTATTTTTTTTTTATTAAATCGGCATCTTGCTGAAACTTGCTGAAATGGTCATCGGATAGTGAGTGCTATTTTTCCAAGCGACTACTGCTGCTTATAATTCATTATTCTTATGTAGTTTTTCATACAGAAAATTGATTTGTACTTTTGAATAATGAAAATAGCATAGATTGGTGGTTTTATCGAGGAAATAAATATTACATTGTAAGTGTCTAGCTTATAGCCTTCAATATACTTCCAATAAAAAAACCATTAAAGAAAAGTAAAATTGAAAGTGTAATTCCCATAGCAATAAATTTTACCACATGATTTCACAATAAACCACAAAACATCCGCTTTTGTATATTTCAAAAACATTGCCACCGAAAACAAACTAAATGCTTTTATAGACAAAAACTGCAAGCAAATTGCTTAAAACGACATGCCTTTGTTTTGTAAAATGAAAATACGTACCGCGTGTAACGAAACACGGACAAAAACCACCACAATATAGTGAAGTTTTTGTTTGACCCTACCTCTAAATCAATACAAAGCGAGTCTATTAAAAATGTTTTTTTACCTGTTTTATTTTCAGCCATCGTCCAATTATGTCTTGTGACGAAAGCAATTTGTGTGAAGTAAATTGAGGACGGTTTGTTATGTTTTAAATATAATTTTGTTTATTTTTATTTGGCTCGGTTGCAGATTTTTTGAATAATTTCATTTTTTAGTTTGCACTTTAAGTTTATGTTGAATTTCGATATGATTTGATGTGAGCAGTTATAAATATAATATATCTGGTTATTTAAAAGACTACAAAATTGCCCGGAAATTTAATAGTGTAACTTTTATGGATTACAATTATGGTATCTACAATATTATTGAAAGTATTGGTTACGGATAATATTAACAATTTTTTTTTAACATAAGACACTATCAAACATACTGTAATTGACTACCCAAAAAGGAAAAATTTAGAACAAAATACAAATCATCCAATCGGATCTTCAATAATCATTGAAATTGGCAGAATTGATGTTAGCACTTGGCGCCTTCCCCTTAGTATAAATTAGTAGCCGCTTGTACTAGATGACTATACTGTGGATACTCATTGTAAATCACGCCGCGTCCGCTGAAGCTTGTATGTACTATGCGTGTTGCTTAACTGGTGTCGTGCGCAGGATGTATGCTGTCTCCTGGATCGTTGCTTCCAATACCCGCGGCGGAGCGCCCGCGACTGTGGCTGTCAATTTGCATTGCTGCATGCCGCGCCAGACGAGCAAAACCAGGGTAGCTAGCGGAGCCCCGCCCGCGCTAGATCGCGGGCCTGCTCCCACTGTCAATGCCGGTGCTCCGGTTGCGACCACCAAGTAAGCAGTAGCACGCTTACTAGTGTGTTACAAGTCGCGTCACGTATTTGCTATGAGCACGCTACACGAATTGAACTTTGCACCGGATCAACCACAGTGAGCTCCCGAGCTTCCCGCGTTTACTATTCACATTGATTGTCTCGGAGTGTGCGGTTTCTATACACACGGCTTTGATATTGAACGGAAGTTTACAATAGTTGAGTTTCTCTATAAAGTTTGGAGTGAAATAAAATTGTAGCCAAAATATCAGCACATGAAAGTTCGCCGACTAAATTCGGAAGTCGATATAATTGGTCCGTAATTGGAACGAATTCACCTTTTTTGGCAAGCTCTATCAACAGTCGACAGAGTTGTTTAACCTACAGAAGTCATAAATAATTCTTTCCTCAGTAGTAATACGAAACACATTTCGTATAAAAGTTTTATGTGGAATTGTTTTCACATTACCATTCTCCTACTTTTCTAAGACGGTTGACAAATATGTTTTTTATTGGTTTATATCAAATAACCTTTCATATTGTTTCAAAAGTTATCATTTTCCGAGAAACTTTAACATTGTAAGTGAAGAACAAAGTACTATGTTTATTTACAAAGTTACAATTTAGTTTTATATTTCTATTCTACAAGGAATCCCTTTTCATTACGTTTTGCAATATCATCGAGACGAAAATTCACAATATATATAAAAAATATCTCAACCTAAATTATGATTATTTTAATCATTCCACAATTGTAATTGGACTAACAAAGCTATCTCAAACAATAAAATTTGAATACTCATTGCTTAAATAAGAACGAATGGGGGAATAAAACGTAATGGATTCATTGGATACCTCCATACAATTAAACGTTCAAATCGGCTTAACCTGCGAAACACATTGCACAATTACTTGTAAATTAAGGCCACGTCAGACGCACTTGCAACTAGCCTCAGCTTCCCACGATGTCCCGACCATTACTAGCATATACCCAACGGTCCAGCTAACCCCATTGTTATTGTCAACCCAACGTATGAAGTTTGTAACAAGTTTTGAACAGAATATTGCACTTTTGTAATGGAATGTAGTGCTTTTGACAAGTTAATTTCATTGTATCGAGTTGCAGGATTAACATGCGTTCCTGTTTCAGAAGTGTAAACGATTGTTTCAACTTATCTATATATTAATACGTGATGCAAAAACTTTGGATCCCTTTTTACGAAAATTGCGCGGACGCAGGAGCATAAAATTTGGCACACTTATAGTTTATGTGTAGGAGAAGTGGAGAATGCTAATATTTTTCAATAATAATGCTTATAAAGTACATTAAATCAAAAAATAAAACATTACACACACTGCCATGCATTTCACACACACATCCATGCACAAGTATACATACTCTGGTGTCAAATTGTTTCTTTTCTTTTTCATTTTTTTCTTCTGACATAGACATATAAAAAAAAAAGGTTTTATTTGCCTAATGAGGTAATAATATTAATATTAAAAGAGAATATTAATTTTAAATGAGGCAATAATATTAATATTAAATGTAATATAAAAAAAGATTTTAATAATAATGCATTAAAAGTACATTAAATCAATAAATAAACCAGCATGCATTTGACACACGCACAAGCACACAAGCACACAAGTATTTGTACACGTATACATACTCTTTGGTCAAATTGTTTCTTTGGTTTATTATAGACATAGTTAAATGCCAATCAGAAAAAAATTGTTTACTCTGGTTTTGTTGAATGTCAAACAGAAAAGATTTATTTCACGAATACTACGTGAAATACTGAGCGCTTATACAAATTGTGTAGCAGTAAGATTGAAATGGATACGGGCTATCATTATATGCATAAAGAAAGTTCTGTAGCAGCAATCTGCAATAACAACATTCAGGTACAAAAAATGTGCACGAATTATCAGAATAACAACATCATCATACAGGTAAAAACTTTTTCTCTTCTTGATTTGGTCGAATTTCGATCACTAGGCGACCACTAGTATAATTAAATACATTCGTTATATGAATTTGTTATATTTATGTATTGCTTTATGGTTAAAATCATAGCTCGCTTAGGTTGTATAATTAACTCCATAAGCTATTGGTCAGCCAAAAACAGTGATGAAAATATTATATTTTATTATTCATTTGTTAAAAGATTTGTTGCCATCCAAAGAGGAAATGCCTGCAGTATTCTGGGCTCTTTTGCCCCAGGGACGATGACAGGTGATATAGGTCTATTTGATTTGATGTTTTTTATTTGTAACTTCTATAAAAATCTATATATTTGGTTTTAGTTTTATTGTTTAAGAATGTTTTATAATAAGGAATTTGTTATATATAATTTATTATGTGATAATTTTAACAAAGTTACTAAGGTCACAGTAAAATCCACTGATACCATTATTATTGATAAGATTTACCTAACTAATTTACATGTCATAATATAATATAACAGTTTTATAATAAAGAACTGTTGCATTTTAAAACTATGCAGCCATTACAATGTAGGTTATCGAAGTGGAAATAAAAATTCTACTTCCCCTTAACATGACATTTAAAGGAAATTTTCCATGAATAAACTAAATAACAATCACACACCTTTATTAAAACTGAACCGAACTCAATTATTCACTAAGACGAGGTCTGTATGAGGTTATGTAAGAAATGACGTTGTAAATGGCGGGCAGCCGCGGAAACTATGTTTTGTTTTTAAAAAAAATATCGAGGCTCATTCCACAATTCAAGTCGCGGTAAAAATGCACGCGGCTTTCGAGAAAATAAAAGTTTTTAACATTCAAGCGGAACGTTTAGCATAAAACTAGACTACGGCATGGAATATTCCGTGAACTTGAGTCTGGTTGTGAAGATTTTTACCGAATATGTCAAAAATTATGCATCATCAATCATACTAGTTTTCAGGATTTGATGCTCTCGAAAACTATTTTCTATAGCCTTCTCCTTTTCTATCTGCTTTCTTTTTAATGATAAATACTTCGTTTGATGCTTTTATTTAATGTTATGGTTAATCTTTTAAATGTTTTTATATATTCACTATTTATTTTTATCAACTTCAGCACTTATTTACAATTCCAGATTTGATTTTCTGGTTGAAGTTATGAAGTTAAGCGGTTATTCGTTGAGAATTAAGATCTGTAGGTTTCTATGTACTTTAATGTTGTGATTGAATAACCAAAATGGATGTTCAGGTGGTTGATCAAAACTAAATCTTATTTTAAATCAATAGGTTGAGTGGAATAACAGTAATCTATATCATTGGCATTCTCTTTGAATTAGAAGTATACTGTCAAAATTGACTATCCATTCCATGCCGTGCGTGTATGAGTGCGTGGTGGCCTGTTGGTAAACGGACTAGACGCGGCTGCCAACATGTTCACGGTGGTCGCGGGTTCGAATCCCAGGGCACACCTCTGACTTTTCGGAGTCATGTGTGTATTGATAGTCAATCACCACGCACTAAAACGGTGAAGGAAAACATCATGAGGAAACCTGCATACCATAGCGATTTATAAAATTTCTAAGGTATGTACGTCCGCCAACCCGCACTAAGCCAGCGTGGTGGACTATATGGCCTAACCACTCTCAATAGTACTCTCGATTGTAGAGGAGGCCCGTGCCCTGCAGTGGGACGTATATGGGCTGATACAGATTCCATGCCACCTTACAGTACATTCTTTAATTTATGTCCCATTGGCGAACTTATTTTAAGGACTTTGGGTTACACCAAAGGTATTTAAACATGCCTTTTCTACTTTTCATTCATACTGAAATTTACAAATGTATTAATATTTCTATTTTTACGAATTCCGAGCAGTATAATTGAACCATCAACTGTTTAACTTCCAAGTTATTCATGGATGTAACTTTAATGTCATTTTTCCTCTTATTTAATTTTATTTATTTATTTATTTATATAAGATATAAAACAGAATACAATCAAACACAAATACAATAAATATTAAAACTTAAAACTATAACGTACACAATCTGCATATATCTCGCTTAAATCTACTAGATCTATTATCCATAATATCGAGGATTTTATGTTTATTAAGTCCGAAGATTTAAAATTTTTGATATTATGGGGTCCATTATTATCATTTACATAACTGATTAATAGGTGAACATTGTTAGCCACATATAACTATTTATTATTATGTAGGTATGACCTATTTGATAGTTATGATCACATTTGTATATATTCACAATAAGATTATTTATTCTTTATATTTGTATTTTACATAATATAATATTGTATACAGGATGATATTGACATATTGTATTTAATTTAAACCACATGTTCCTAACCCCCATAGGTAATATTATACAAAGTTTGATCAAAAACTCTCTGAGTTTTGTCAAAAATCGCGATTTTATGTTCCAAGACTTTTGATCAACCCTATAGATACCGAGTCTTTTTACGACTCAGGTAAGCTCCCGAACCAAACTGAAGTTCAACAAAGCGGTAAAATACTCGTATCTATATGGGATGTCAAAAAATCGTGAAAACAAAAATAACGATTTTTGACAAAAAACTCTTTATATTTTTTTCAAATGATGTACAATGTTCCCTGGGGTAATTAGTAACATGTAGGTTAAATTAAGTACAATGTGTCAATATCACCCTGTATATAGCAGACCCTAGTTACTAATAATATTTACAACATGATAATACAAGATCTACCGTCAGTTACTCGTAATACTTCGTTATTTTGCGGTTTGGCACGAACTTCCTTCATTCTTCAAAGTTATCTGCATGGTTTAATCTTATTTATAGTTGCTAAGTTTTGTTAAGATTCAAGTAATTTAATTAGCACCGTACATTTCACGTTTCTTACAGGTTCTAGGAAGTTGAAACAGTTTGCTTCAAAATCAGGCATCTCTACACTTATCACTACTTGCGGCACGATTTCTGCGTTGTATTTCACATTGGGGTGTAGTTGAGAAAAATATTAATCAATAGCTCTAGGCTTACGACTCAATTGAGAATAATAAATATTTGTTTATTGTCACAAGTGCCTCAGATTTCTTTATATGCGCAATTTCTTTTACGAAGTCTGATACAACTATTTACATATCCAAAATTAAATCGTTCATAAGGTTTGTTTCTAGTTTTTTTTTTTTTAACAATTAATATTCTTTTCAGCACATGCGATGGTCGCATACCCATACACAGAGCTTGGAGTGTGAAGAGCGATTGCTGGCGCGGTGCAACAGACCCCGCGTCAACTCTGCTATATTTGTGTCTGCCGAACCTACCGGGTTCGCAGGCTTTGACCCTGGCGAATTCCTCAGACGACACGGATCTCAGTCCAAATTGTGTCGCAAAGCCAGGTAAGGATAAAATAATACGGTGTGCATGAGGTATAAGGGAGGTAGATTGTAGACCAGTAATAAAAGATAAAATATAATTTACAGGTCAGCTGACAACATACCACTGTCCACAATGAGCGATTCATCAGAACGCTTATGCAAAGCCAAACCTCCTAGAGAGGAAACAATCAACGAAGAAGCCAAATCGGACGACAGTCACGGCAGCATAGAGACTGTCAAACATTTCGGACTGCCGATCTTGTCAGTTTCCGGACCTTCGCCCCCTGATGAGGACTATGATCAAATAGACGAGTATCTGTAGCATTTTCACACGAGTTTTCAGCTGAAGTATGTGCTCGAAAAGATGAGGCCGCCATGGCCGAGTCCCGCACAAAGTCCTTAAGCTGGAAACTTGGAGTCTTCGCACTGCACTGGACCTTATGAACCTTCGTTTTGTGATAAACTAGTGTGTGTCTCTTTACCGATGTAGGGAAGTGTGTCTATCTAGAACTATCGGCGTCACAACGAAGACTTTCCGCTGATGTTCTTGTATGTCTTGTGTGTCTTGATAAGGGACCATAGTCTGCTGCGTGGTGTGTTTTTCATCGATCCTAATATTTTTGTATCTATACTCGTCTGTGTCATTGAGTGTTAGATTAAGTACCCCATGTAGATTTTTACCATTCACTAATATAGGTTTAAGGAATGCACAATGAATTATCAATATTAACTTAACAGTGCCACTTTTAACTTTATCGAATACTAGGGGAGTGTTATCTATAACTTTCTTATAAGCAATTTTAATGTAAGTATTATATGAATATTTTATGATATCTAATAATCTGCAGTGTCTTAGCAATTTCATTTAATATAGTTATTAGATAGTTCACTGTGAGTGTAATTCTAAAGGCAATTTTTATATCGCATCTAGATGTAATCGCATTTCTTAATATGTAAACTATAAGTAGAGTAGTCATTATAGAGATATCAAATGATTTGAAGGTTGAACTTTGGTCCAATGAAATGTATTATGTGCACATGATGTTTAGAGGGTAAGGGATAGATTTGATATTGATGGCAATGTCGCTGTGTGAGAAGTATTTGGTGTCGTGTAGAAAATATAATCCAATGTATTATTCAAACTAAAGTAGATTTTCAACTAGCACTCCGAATTCCGCTGATGTATTCCCAAAAATTAATCCTATTTTTTTTCTATAAATAAGTAGTTACCTATAAACAACTTTAAAATTTTCAAGAATAACAATTATCCTTTCCAAAGTCAATTAGGAAATAACGCTACCTAAATATTTTGATCCTATTTAAAATTACCTTAACGCTAAGGATGCTAGTAAATGGAAACATAAAATATCACAACAAAATTCTATAAATTATCTTAGAACATATACGTGTAGTAGTATCAAATACTAAAGGATATAGCTAACTAATTTTGTATATAGATGCATATAAAATACTATGGCACTAATTTATACTGATGTGTAAAATAAGGTTCTATTGTAAAATCTTTTATTTTCTAAGTGTACGAATCTCAACTGGTGATCGGGGACCAGATGGACAGGACATGTCATTAGTAGGCCTTATCCAAATGTCAAGGTAATTCCAAAACATTTTTAATAAACTTTTCGACGGTTTCTAAATAAAACATTTCTTTCGTCGTTAGCCTGTAATTCCACTTCAAAATGTCAGCTGAATAATTATATCCTCATACAATTGTCACAAACGTTTGTGCTTTAAAACAAGAATATGAAAATGTAATTACCGAAAGTAATTTAAGTTTAAATTTCAAAAGTAGGATATCGTCAGATAATAAATAGGTGACAATGATATTTTTAACTCCAATTGCAGATTTTATATTCTTTAAGAAAAGTACTTCAACATTCGACAGCCTCCGTGACGCAGTTGTTTAGACGCCGCCAGTGAAACGAGAGGCCGCGGGTGCGATCCCCGCACCGAGAGAAATGTTTGTGCGGCCCACAAATATTTCTTCCGGGTCTGGGTGTTTGTGAGACCGAAAAGTCTCTTGTAGTTCCTGATACCCACGACACAAGACTCGATCTTAGTGTGGGGTCAGGACTATGTATGTGACTGTTGGGTGTTATTTATTATTATTATTATTATTTAATTTCTGAAATCATAATTATCAGCGTGACTAATTTAATAAATTGATGTTGACTGGCCAGTATGTACTTATAGACAAGTACACTGTAAAAAATAATTTAGCCACATTGAGATAACGAGGTCACAAAACCTCTCATAAAATTTTTATTATACTGAAATAACATTAAAATCCAAATATTTCGGTTACCTTAAACAATATCATAATTAGCCGACGTGATGTTCCCGTGGAACTTTCGAGAGCTGCATCAACATTGTTAATTATTTAGAGGCCGTCGATTTAATATATCGAAAGCTATTTCAAAGCTAAGACTATATTATTCCCTCCACTATATTATAGCGTTTATCCTTCATCCATCTCTAGGTAGTCGTGTGATGCACTCACCCTGTATAAATCCACGATAAACATTTCCCAATTTCCCATGTATTCCTTATAAATATAAGACAATTATCAACCTTCCGAACCTAGTCAATATCATAAGAATTTAATCATGTTTAATACATTTAATATAATGCTTGTAATAATATCAGGAGTTATACGGATATACAGGATGATAATTCAAAATTTAGTGAAAAATTGGCAAGAAAAGCAAAAAATAAGTGATTTGAAGGCATGATAGAGATTTGGCATCCTTTGGATGGAATTAATTAGTGAAAACATATTAAATAAAATTACTCGCAAAAATGCTTTGAAATTTCATTCCTGTTGTATTGTAGATAAATAATGTTGTATTTCACTCATTGAAAATTTGTCTTGTGCCAATAATTGTGTGTATCCGGTTTTATCAGATTATGTAGTTACATATATCGTGTCAGTTGTTAGTATAATCATAACTTATAATATCAATACGGTTTCAGAACGTGATGTGGCACAAATATTTGTAAGACTTGTTTAAAAGCTTTTCTGACAATCTGTTTTGCAATATCTCTTAGACGTTATATATCAAGTTACAATTATAGTGAGAACTAAGAAAGTTTAGAGGATCCATTTAATTTGAATCCAAGTAACTACTGGTCATATTAGACTTAACATCTAATGTCTCAGGATTGCGAGCGCAGTGGAATTCCCAGCATTGCTTTGTAATTGAAGGTTTTGTTTCGTTTTGCTACTGTTCATAAGCGGTCGTATTGCTTACCATCAGGCAAATGGCATTTGCTCCTCGCCATTCAAAGCAATAACAAAATCCTTTAATCGCTTGTTGATACGAGTACTTGAACATAATATTTGAAATTGTGATGAATTTGAAAGAAGTTCCTTAAATAACATCAATTAATTGCTTTAAAATACATTAATTGTTTAGCTATTGTAAAACAGGCGCTTGGGATTGCTGTACGATGTATGCTACAATTCATTTTATGTCAGGACATTACTTAAGCCGTATAATGCGGATGTCTTAATGTAGGGTCTACATGTATATCCCCTAGTTTGCATATGTAGGATAGCATCCTACTTGTTAGCAGAGGTCACTCAAAGCGCTGAACTTCGAATCAGTTTAGATGTATGAATAGATAGTGTGTCTTTTAAACTTATTTACGTACATATATACATATATATTAATTCGTTTTTATGTTATGAAACATAGTAG
Organism: Hyles euphorbiae; assembly: GCA_023078785.2. Classification (NCBI taxonomy): domain Eukaryota; kingdom Metazoa; phylum Arthropoda; class Insecta; order Lepidoptera; family Sphingidae; genus Hyles; species Hyles euphorbiae. Next base: position 11,954,619 of record CM041036.1, read on the forward strand.
ATAGATTTTTTTATAATATCCTAATCCAACGAAATTATATAAGTCCATTTTAAATATTTTTACACATTTTCATCTAGTTGCAGCTTCTGTATCATAGTACGTGCGTATTTTGTAATTCTAATTAAACTTGTACATATCTATAATGAACACGATTATATTAAAATAAATGCTCATAATTTTAATGTAAATTATTAAACGTATTAAGTATATTGTACAATTACTATTTACATCCTTACGTCTATTTACTATCACGATGAAATAAATTTGAAAATCTTATTGTATGTTTTATTTATGTACCTTTGATATTTATAATACCACTAACATATATGATCTATAATAATACACAAAAATAATTTAAAAATATAAGTGACTCACAATAATTATTTATTTATCAAACACTTATTTAGTGACACATAAATCACTGGTGGTAGGTCCTCATATGTGAGAGACCGCCTGGGTAGGTACCACCGCAATGTCTATTTCTCCCGCCAAACAGCAGTGTAGATGCATTGTTGTGTTCCGATTTGAAGGACATTGTAGCCAGAGTAACACTAACATAATAAGACTAAATCTTAATTGTATTCTCAAATTAGAACACCAAAATTTTACGAAATCCTACTTCTATTAAATCGATAATACTATATTATTCCATTCTTTATGAAACGACACCAAAACCGAATTCACATCCTCGGAATAGTTCCGATATTTCACTCATTAGTGGAATGGATCCTTCGGTTCCCGCTATGAAACATTTAGAAGCTAAGGCTGACTCATATTTGCTTTAGTAATAGCTTATACGTTTCCGGAACATGTTTTATTACTTCTTCAATATTGTACCGATATTGATCGTATTGTAAGGTTATTTTTGTAATGATGCCTTTGATCTAGTTTCGGCGTAGTGACATGTCAAAAATAATTTGATATCGAAATTATAAGCTGTAATTGGATGTTTTGATTGTGTTTTTTATGGCATGTACAATGTACTGTAATCATCATTTTAGATACATTATTTATGATGATTACAAAAACAATGAGTGCATAATTTGGTTACCAGTAAATTATGAAAAATAAATAAAGAAATTATGGTAGATATAGGTGTTATAACAACGAATATCAGATTTTAAACAAACAGAAATACATAAATACGAAATTTGCAAGTTCAATACGCCTAATTTTCATACATTTCTTGTATGTATTTTATAAAAGTTGAATGGTTTAAGTTTAACTTGAGTTAGTGAATAAATAGGCAGTCGAAATAAACCAATTAAAATTTAAGAGGATTTAGCAAAACCTTATCAATCCTTTTAAGAACCTAATGAAAGTAAATAGATTCTGTCAACAACTTTTCTTGTTAAATCCGGTCCATCGGGACCTCGACAATATTCCACGGTAAAAATCTCTTAGCTCCCGAAGGATAGCCGACGCCGTTCCAGACTTGTAGTTTTCTAAGATAGAAATTCACAGATATAATTCTAGAAACTACAGTTGTGTTTTCACTTGTTAGAGGAAATTGTCTAATGAAAATATGTTTACTTTTGAAACACAAGTAGGGTTTTTTTTTCCAATAAATATTATACTTAATTTCATAAAGTCTATACCATGTTTTAAAGTAATTTAAAAATTATCATCAATAATAATCTTTTGCAGCCTCCATGGCAAAGTCGGTTAGACCCCGGCTGCGGAATAAGAGGCCATCGGTTCGATCGGTTATGTGCCAAAAATGTTTGTAAAACCCACGAATATTTGTCTCGCGTCTGGTTGTTTGTGAGACCAAAAAGTCTTTCGTAGTTTCTAATAAAACACAAGACTTAATTGGTCTTAATGTGGAGTCATGACTTTATATATGACTATTTAGTGATTTATTTATTTCTTTGTAAAATATGACATTCACCCATATAGCAACCACTGTAAACCCAAGTGGAAAACATGCCATACCACCTCCTCCCACTTCTAAGTGTGTCACTTTCAAGTTCAGCCAGTGTGATATAAGTGCAAACTAACTGTTATGCGCTAATATGAAAAAAAAAAATCTAGGAAACGTAGGTACTAGTCTAATGAATTATTCTTTATCACAATATATTACGTATCAAATTATTTTTAACCTAATAACACTACTTAATAGAACTAAAATAAAACCTTATGATATCATGGCCTTGTACTTCTTTGTCTGAAAACCAATGCGTTCGCAAAGTTTCTAAGGAACGTGACTAAGTGGCATTTAAGCTAGAATACTTTGTCACAACACTAATTTCCAGCCTATTAAATCGTCATTTCGAAGAAAAAAGTCAAGCTTATCCGTGCATAATACATCACTTAACATTTTCCTGGCATTTGCACCGACACCTAATAAGGAAATGGTATATAGGCTATAAAACGTACTTTTACAACCCCATAACAGAAAGTCGAGTAATACAAGTCAGAAACTATTAAGGAAAGTTTAAATTTATTGGTTCAATCACCAACAAAGGTGAATATTATTAACTTGAAAAATTGCTTGGTTTAACAGCAGTTGTGCAATGCAGTTTTTATCGGCAATAGTTTTTTCAGGAACATGATCTGGCGACCTTAAAAAAAGCGTATTTTCTGATTGACCTTAAAGACCATCGACGCACCTCTATGTCCTATATTGTGAACATTTTAATGGGTGAAAATAACTTAGATTCACTGATGTGTTTTAAAGTTCTTTACCATCAAAGTTTGATGAGTATTTCAATAAATAGCTTTTCATACAAAATTCAGTGAATTTAAATTCAATTTATATGAATTCCGAAGAAATACATACAATTTTCAGTTTCTTGTACCTATATTGTTCAAACATATTTATTTGATATTCTTTATCGTATTTACAAACAATGACAAAGTAAAAGCATTTGCCGCAACAATAATAATGCTTTCCATGGGAGCACATTTTTTCTTCGTGCAAAATCAACACTCTCCCAAGAGAATTTTTAAAATGTTTTCAATGTTGCCACTGCTTGATGTTGCTTTTGATAACAGACCGCGGTGAAAGTGCTACGACAGAGAAGGGAAACAGAATATTATAATACCTTTAATAGTACTTTTTTTGTTTACCACATAAGCAGCTATTGAGACGGTAAAAAATTTAAATTCCTACACCTTATACTCATAAAATAAGGGTTAAACTCTATGAAATAATGTAGTTGATAACTAAAGCGACGTGGTTGTTTTCAATTTGCAAATATAAGTTTATTAATATGCATTCTTAATATACAGGCATATTATAAAATGTTGCCGGCTTTCTTTGTCGGGCAAAAAAAATGTGGGTTAGGATAGAATTATACTTTATAAAATACACAATTAATCAAAACAAGTGAACTAAAAGCATTCAATGTTAGTACAATTCAATAATCAACATGAATTTCACAGAAATTCACTTCCATATAACGAGAATATGTAGCAATTAGAACAAGGAACCATAATTTCAAGCCGTATTACTATAATCCCTGTTGGCAAGTCTCATTGTCTAGTGGTCGTCAGGAGACAATAGTAACTAGGGTTTCATGGTTTATAGCATATGTAAATAAATTAACACTATACTTAAAGTACGTTTATGAGATCCTAGATCTAACATTTAGGTGTGGAATATCAATATTTATAGAATATCTGGATCAGCCCATATACGTCCCACTGCAGGGCACGGGCCTACTCTACAATCGAGAGTACGATTGAGAGTGGTTAGGCCATATAGTCCACCACGCTGGCCTAGTGCGGGTTGGCGGACTTACATACCATATAAATTCTTATGAATCGCTATGGTATGCAGGTTTCCTCACGATGTTTTCCTTCACCGTTTTAGTGCGTGGTGATTGACTATCAATACACACATGACTCCGAAAAGTCAGAGGTGTGCCCTGGGATTTGAACCCGCGACCACCGTGCACATGTTGGCAGCCGCGTCTGGTCCGTTTACCAACAGGCCACCACGCACTTCGCACACTTTATTTATAGAATATACTGGGTGTTATTGACATGGTACTCGTATTTAATTGAATCATAAACTCATGAGGTAAAATTGTACTAAGATAGAAAAAAATACAGCTTGGTAGTTTTGTCAAAAATCGCATTTAAATATTTTAGATTACGCTGTATCAGTACGAGTTGTTTTACTGTGCAGCTGACAAAGAACATTAACCCAATCACAAAATATTGGCGATATAAAGATTACTCAACACTGTTTTTTATTATTTTAAAATTCAATAAGAAATGATGACTATGGGGTTTACCGTTTTAGAAAGCATTTCCGCAAATAAATACACTACACATATATACAAACCTAAATTCAAACATCACCCAACAAACAAAACACTATTGCTCGGCGCGTGCCCATTACTATCTATCTAATTATAAAAGTTCCATTTGACATATCTCAAAATTGTGAAATAGGGATGATGTCAAATAAATCGGTTAGTACAATATCCGATTATTAACGAGATATCGATACTATTTGTTTGTATTTCTTAATCGATTACAGTTTATATTTGTAGTTTACATTATTTAGTTTTTTTTATGTACATCTTTATCCTAATGAGACATTCACAATTGCATCAGTCACTTTAGTATTAAGGAACAAAAGCAATGATTTATTTATTACTAGCGGCCCGGCCCACTGAGTCGAAATGGCAATTTTACGCCCCACTGTAGGACACGGGCCTACTCTACAATCGAGGATACGATTGAGAGTGGTTAGGCCATATAGTCCACCACGCTGGCCTAGTGCGGGTTGGCGGACTTACATACCATAGAAATTCTTATAAATTGCTATGGTATGCAGGTTTCCTCACGATGTTTTCCTTCACCGTTTTAGTGCGTGGTGACTGATTATCAATACACACATGACTTCGAAAAGTCAGAGGTCTGCCCTGAGATTCGAACCCGCGACCACCGTGAACATGTGGGCAGCCGCGTCTCAGCAGTCCGTTTACCAACAGGCCACCACATACACAAAATTATTGTTAAATTATTAAATTGTTAAATTATTGCCTTTTATTAAAATTATTATTACATTATTTACTGATGGTTGTTCGGTGATAGTATGCTTGTTATTAGCTGATAATTCAGTACTTTTTAAAATTAGAAAACAACTGGATTAAAATTGCTCGATTATTTCTATATTTTTACCGATTATGCGTATACAAATCCGTTTGCATAGTCTCAACTCTACACATGGAAGACCTAACGACGTGACTTTGTAATGACGTCTAGTAAAAAAGTATATTGTTTAAAATGGTTGTTTTGCTTTATTTAAAGGATTTATATTTAAATTTAGTTATTATGGATTGTAAATCCTGTAATAAAATAAGAATAGCTTCATAATTCTATGGTTTTACGGAAAGTTTTATTGAAATTGTGTGAGTTACGTCTTCACAAAGTTATTTATGATAAAAGTATGAAATGTCAAATGAGATTTCTTGAATTAGAAATACAGTAGTCCAAATAAAAAATAATATAATATGATAAAAATGACACTGCCTTGAATTGCTTTAGAATAGTTTTAGGCTTTATTTTGTTTATTTTCCAAGTTAAAATTAGGAAGATTTAAGTTATTATTTAATTTTAGACTTTAAAATTGTCTTGCGAGATTTTGATTTCAAAGACAAGATTTGCGCGAGGTTAAATAATGTTTGTCGAAAGAGTTCAACATTCGGAGGTTGTAAAACTTTAAGCCATAATATTATATCCTTCAGTATTCATAAAATAGGATTCCACGTAAATGTGGAAAAAACATTGATATAAAATGATCATTAATGAAACTCCAAAATCCACTACACTTAACCAAACATAATTTAAACCTAAAGGAACTACACGTGCAAGTCAATTTCGCCAAAACACATTTCAAAACAACCAAACAAATTGATCTCAATTTGTATTTCACACTAGCAGTCCGGGTCACTAGCTCTGATTTCAAAGCTTATTATGTCCGACCGATGTTTCCTGACCAATTTCTGTTGGACGGACGAGGAGAGCGCGTGCCTTGAAAGGCGATGAGGCGTCTTTTAACAAGTAAATCGAGAAGGCTGTAGTCACGTTGCTTGCCGGCTGACTTTTCACTGCTAAATAAGAATTTTGTATTGACAAACTAATTAAATTGGTTTGGATCAAGTTTCAACGAATGTTTATTTAATTGATTTCGTTTGCCTGAACGTCCATTAGATTCTATCAGGGTTTGTGCACTAGAGTTTCTTGCCCGTTCTTTTTAGAGTTTCTTGCCCGTTCTTTTTAGAGTTTCTTGCTTGTTCTTCTTAAAGTTTCTTGCTTGTTCTTCTCCAGTAAAAACCGCATTCCGAACCGGATGGTAGATAAAAAAATGACTAAATTATTTTTATTTTATTTTTTTCATTTTTAATAATATCTTCTACTATTTTTCATGTGACTGCCTCAGTGGCACATTTGTACTATGTTATGATGGCAGAGCTGTGGTTTCGGGTTCGAATTCCGGGCGGAGCAAAGCGATATTGGATTTTTCTATTCATGATTAGCCGGGGTCAAGAATTTGTGCAGATATAGCCATATGCCAACCACCAAGAACCAAGAACACCCACGTGAGGGGTTAACGTGGGTGTTCTTGGTTGCACAATAAATTTGCTTTTACAACAAAAAAATTTTTTTTAACGGTTAACAATATTTATTTTTAAATAAACCTTACGTGAAAAAATGTTTTTGTCGCAACTGCAACTTCACCACGAATATTGTACCGCACACGAATGCATAGACCAAATGTCAAATATACAAAAAATACGAGTACGACACCGCATGTGTGGTTGGGATGTAGTTTCCGCGCGGCCAAAAATGTATTTAAAACTGTACGGAACTGAAACGGTTCCGCTTCGAAAGCGTTACGACATGCCTTCATGTTAGAGGCTTTGTTATCTTAATGTACTTAGTTTTCCTACATATTTAATTATTCTAAACATTTAAGTGTTTATTAGTAATTTACAAGGCAAATTGTGAATAAAATAGACATAAAATCGATTAAAATATTGTGACAGAGCAGTGGTCATGTTAGGATGTGGGTAATTAAATATGAGCTGAAATCGATACGATTTTTATGATAGCAATAAGGCTTATTTTCAACCCTGATATATATTATGTGCTTAAATAATGATATGTTAATCCAAAATTTTTGCAATCTACATTTTGAATTATTAACTATCAGTTCCATGATTGTGTTTGCCTTCGTAGGCAATAAAATCGCATAAATTCAATGTCCCCGACTCGGCAGGTTTAAAATCAATTTGCTTAAAGCTGCGAAGGAATAGAACTGTTGACTTTTAAAATTGAGTTTAAGTGACTAGTAAATCTATTTTGCAAATAACCTTTAAGATTTGAAATTTCTGCTTGTTATCTCTAAGTATGGTATGCAAATAGTACATCGTCGATTATGATGTACCTGTTATATGATGGCGCAGCAATAGACAAGTGTACTTTGTAAGGTAGACGCTGAATGATTATTCTTTATTTAACTGGAAAAATTGAGTAATGCGTAACAATACGGATGTATCCAAGATTTGATTTAAAATGCTTAGAAAACATAAATTCGAAAACAGCATCAAAATTGGTTGTAAATTGACTGCGATTTTAATATTTTTAATAGGGTGGTGGGGACACTCGTTTTCTCTTTCGTACATGTGCACCTTATGGAGGATGTGGCATGGACATGTTGCAACCTTTTCTATTACTCCTACCACCAAATTATGTATAATTGTAACTTGCTTATATTACTAAACGGAATTTAAAATTTCTTCCTGTTCATGATTATGCATAACGTTAACTTTCTGTGTAATCAATAATAAAATTTGAGGACTACCCTATTCCATTACGGGAAAGGAAGTTCTTTCTTACTTAGCCACTTATTCCATATTCCAGTCAGTAGGAAGATTTCTACAGCAATCTGTTTGAATTATATATTTACAAGTCCCTGAATATTGTCCAATACTACCTACACAAATAATTGCAAAAATCACACAGAATGCCACAAATACTGTAAATAATTCACCGGTTAAACACATCCTACGCAATTATATAAATGAACGGTATAAACCCAACGCGTCCATCAAAAAGCTACGAGTTCTGTTTCACACCTGCACCAGATGTCATGAACGCGCAAACGATATAATTAATTACGAAATGGGGCCTTTAATTGATATGCTTCGTGCAGGTGAGCTTAAATTTATATATTCAGCGTTGGAAACGTTGTTTCTTACGGTATGAAGTAATGAGTTATCAGCGGCCTTAAAGGTGCTGTTTTTATTCGCATTAATGCGCTAAAACGCTGACGATTAAGTTATGCATACTTCGTTTCTTTCCACAGCCTCCGTGGCGCATTTGGTTAGACGCTCTCTGTGAAACGAGAGGCCGCGGGCTTGGTCTCCGCACCGAAACAAATATTTGTGTGAAGCCAGGTGTTTGACTCTAAAAAGTGTCTCGTTTGACATCCTGATACCCACTAAACTCGATCTTAGTCTGGGGTCAGGGTTACATTATACGTTACTGATGGATATATTTATTTATTTATTCAGACTAGCATCTTTAACTTAGCTAAATCTAAGGATTAATTAGTAAATAAATATCAACTTAAAAAATATATTGGAATATTATCAATATGTGAGTTTTTAAATTCTATACAGTATACTTCTCCAAATATTTGTTGCAAAAGTAATGTCCTGTTAACAGCTTGTTTGAAATCATAAGTCAAATAACGACTTGGCTAAACTCCGTTCTTATCTATAAACCTATTTTAATTACCTATAGAAAGTTTTGCCTTCTTTGCTCAAAGTGAATTCAAAAGTCTTTCGAAAGGGACATAACTAAATTAAGTTTTAAAACAGTCGTGGAATAAGGCCGTTATGTTAAAATTTGTCAAAAAAAAGTTTAAATATAAATGACATTTATGGCCAATAAATAAAACTTCTGCTAACTTCCCAAGCCATGCGAAGTCTAGCAATAGTTAGTTAAAGATAAAGTACGCTCTCGCATGTGAGTTGAAAAAGCGGAGTAATTTACCAGGTAGCAAGTTTGATAATAGCTAAAAATTATAGTGTACCAAACTGCATACTTGGTTCTGGCTCGCGGCCAATTTTTTGTTTAAGTTGCGGATATTAAGCACAACGTGACTGCATCGTTAGCGTCAAACGCTCTGAACTTTAAACTTGTAAAATTACTTTTTGAATATTTTGTTTTTTAATAAAAATATGTCGAGCTGCTGGTTGTTTTTTAGTGGTGTGTTTGTGCAGTTTCATTGTGTATGTTTCGGTGATTGTTTGGTTACGAAATTAAAAATATATGCTTCAATAAAGAGCTATGTAGATAATACTGGCAATTTTTTGGCTAAGTCTTTATTCCATCTATCTATCCTTCAGCCAAAAGAAGTCCACTGCTGACAATAGGCCTCTCTCAATGATTTCCACAGTGAATTGTTGGGGACAGCCTGCCTACAAGGACGTCCCGCGACACAGGTCGTCTGACCACCTCGTGGATGGATTTCCTACGCTGCGCTTATTTTTCAAACAATACCTTATATCTAAACTATCTCTGCGTGCATTGAGCAACAAATTTATAATCGCTTTCAGTTAGAACCAATCATTACTTTATTCCTTATGGAAAACGGGAAATTTTTTTTTTTTTATAGCCATATTTTGAATGAGATTTATGTCAAAACATTTCATATTTTTAACTTGAATAAACTAAAATAACATGATATACCCTGTGGATATGATTAAATCCAGATCAGGAAGTTTTAATTACCTCACAAAAGTATGAAGATCCTTTGATGTATTGTAGTGGTGAGGATAAGAAACTTTCCCTTTGAAGCCAACACAATGGTGTTATCCGAAGCCGTGGAACATTGCCACGCTAACAATACCCAAATTAGCTTCGTATCTTTACAATATTCCTATAATACATATTTCATCATACTTTTTTTATAGCCATGTAGGCAATTCTGCGGCTTGCCAGATGGTAAATGATTCGCTGGTGGTAAGTCTCTCACATGTGAGAGGTCGCCTGGGTAGGTACCACCGTAATGTCTATTTCTGTTGTTTCTGGGATTGAATGATATTGTAGCCAGAATAACTACTGGATATATTGAGACTTAACATCTTATGTCTCAAGACTGGGAGCGCTGTGGAATGCCAAGCATTGCTTTGTATTTGATTTTACTATTGTCCAAATTAAAAATAAAATTACATTTTTTCAAAGTGTTTACCTTTGTGTGTATGTTTATAATCTAAGCGAATTTGATCGGGGCTAAAAAGAGGGTTTGCAATATGATAGGCAGTAAATGGGCAGTGTGGGTGTGTCAAAGTCAATTAGTTGCGGTTACCACTTAACATCAGACTAATTACGATTTTTTTTAAATTAAATCGATAAAGACGACAAAAATAAACTTTTATTATTATTATGAGCCCTTTAATTCCCACTGCTGGGCAAAGGCCTCCCTCCTTTCCTTCCATTTGTCGCGGTCAGGTGCTAATTGTCGCCAGTTCGGAAGATATGAATCGAGTTCGTCCCGCCATCTCCTTCTAGGCCTACCACGTAGTCGGTTTCGGCCATTGGGGAACCACTGTGTAGTGATTTTCGCCCAATGGTCGTCGGACATGCGGTAGAAGTGGCCAGCCCAGTTCCATTTCAACTTGGCAGCTGTTTGTCCCACGTCAGCGATCTTGGTTTTGGAACGCAGCGTTGAGTTCTTAACGCGGTCGACAAGTTTAACTCCAAGAATGCTGCGTTTCATCGCTCGTTGGCAAACCCCCAGGACGGACTTTTGACGACTGGTTAGAGACCAAGTTTGCGCTCCATAAGTAAGGGTGGGGAGTATACACATATCCATAAGTTACCTTTTCAGGGATAGAGGTAATGACCCTTTCATTAGATCTTTCATTGACCAGTAGTTCCTCCAGGCATTCTCGGTTCGTCTTGAGATTTCCTTGTCTTGTCTTGCCTGGAAGGATACTATCTGGCCAAGGTAAAGGTACTCATGGACATATTCAACTCCCACTCCCCCAATTTCTATACGCCTCTCTAAGCTATTTGTCATTACTTTGGTCTTGGTCATATTCATGCTAAGTCCGATCTCGAGGCTCGCTAGGCTCAGTTGTTCGAGCATTTGGGTCAGATCAGCTGCAGATGAGGAGAAGAGGACAATGTCATCGGCGAAGCGAAGATTAGTTAATCTCTTTTCGCAGATAACAATGCCGCTGTTCTCCCAACTGAGTTTCAATTTTCGAAAAACTTCTTCCAGCGTGGCTGTAAAAAGTTTTGGAGATAGCGAGTCACCCTGTTTCACACCCTTTTGGATAGGAAAAGAAGGCCCTGCGGAACCATTGATGCTGATGGATGCTGTGCTGTGTTTATATATGTTCCGAAGTAATTGTATGTATAAATGTATGTATAAATAAACTTTAAACCAGTGGCGGTACTTCCATACAAGCCCAAAAGCCCGGCTTGCCTTACTTAATACGCATATACTCAATCCTAAAGGCAAATTAGTACCTTAAATAAAATACATTCGTTTATGCAAAACGTCTATCATTTTTAAATTTACCGCGCGTAATGGAGCCCCGCGCCTGCGACGGAGCACCCGCGTTCGCAGCGCCGCACCCGGCAACTCGCCTAAGCGAGCGCCGAGGTCAAAAACTAATATAAAATTATTTCATTCAAAATCAACGCTGGTCCACGCGTGACGCAATATCTTAAAAAGATGGAACACACCAAAGTATTATCTATCTTTTTCTCTCTCGTGTGCTTTTACCTGGCTTCTGGCGTATATTGCCCTCTCAGTCGCACCTATGGGTGAAATACTACTACCATGACACTACGTACCTATATATATAGCTATTTTTTAATGCAATTTGTACCAAGCAAAATGCCCGGCTTCGCGGAGTGAAGTTGTGCACTTGACATGTCATATTATGATCCAAATTTATTGAAAAATATTTATGTTTAGCTACAAGTTATATTGAATAATATATAAAATAAATTTATATTTTTTGAGACCGTATTATGATGTTTTAAATATTTTTATTAATATATAATTAGAATACTTAATTTGGAATTGTCCATCATTTATGACCTGTGGCTAGCTTCACGCTTATTATTATGTCTTTCGAGCGAACGATTAACCAGTAACCAATGAACATCTACGTTTAGTTTTCGTTTAATTATAGTATTTGTATTTTACGTTTATTACGTATAATAATGGGTGAAAATGTGCCTTGTGATGGTTTGAAGTGTGTGCAAGTGTTGATCGGCGAGGAAAAGGTAAATTCATTACATTTCGTAGACAAACAACTACTCGTATCTGGTCGAAAACCTACGCCTGATTTGTTGTGTATTTCTCGAAAGTAGTGAAAACTATAGAATACAATTTTATAGATCAGTGCACATAACTACATAGATTGCTGGATGTTCTCATAGTAATAAGTTATACTGTCGATGTTGTATATTTTTTTCGAACGATGTACTTAAATTTTTAGAATTGTTCCGGCTATAGTGATTTAAATAATTAAACTGGTACTTTTATACTTTTTATAGTAATTGACAAAAACATGTGAATGCATTAATATATTTTCAAAATTCTGGTAAACAGCGTATAGAAACCTCTTTATGCGTCATATGTATACATAATATGTGATGAGATTTCTTAACATTATGCTCGCGTAGACAGTAATCTTAGTGTTTTTCAGATATTCCTTAGCTTCCTTTCAGGGCTCATGATGAATCAAAAAATCACATGCACAAAAACATAACATGAATGTATTAACAATAATTTCTGGCCGCGAAGTTAAACACGGCGCCGTACTTGTGCTATTGTAGTGTCGTTTATTAATTTACAAAATAATTACAATATAAATTTACGTATGCATGCATGCCCAAAAGTAATTTAACTTACACATTTGTTTTATTCATCTATTTAAAACTAATGATGGGCCCTTCAGTATTTGGGCAAAATTAAATAGATGGCCGTAAAAATCGCGCCATCTATTAGATTTTTTAGAAACAACTTGTTGTAATAGATTTTTTCATAACGGTGATAAAGATAGTTATTATTTTATTGGTTTTTATCCTAATCTTATATAGATCGTGTGGTAGGTCTAGGACTGCCTCGATGGCGCAAAGTTGAGGTCTCGGATTCGAATCTGGGGTCGTTTTCTACATATTTTTTTATTTGATTACATCGCATAGGCTCGCCCCCTATCGCATGATGAACACGTTCTTCTTTCTTAATACCATTTTTCTCCTGTACCAATACATATTGTTACTAAAAAAATATTGGGCTTGCCCTAGTCCATAACCCTAGGCACGCCACTGCTTTAAACGTACAAAATCAAACCAAAACATAGCTTTATTTATGTAAAATCATTTGAATTCAAAATAAACAATATGAACGTATAGAAAAATCAATTTAGACTTTATTGTGCATTGAGTAGAATATGCATTCAGTTTGAAAGCATACCAACCGCTGCTGTAATACACCCGAATAATATTTGCTTTTTCCACCAGTTTGATTTTTGTACACGTACCTTTTCGATATGAATGTTGGTATCCGTGTGGAATATTTCTCGTTTGCCTGCGGTTGTGGATTATTTGCGCCTCCTGACTGTACGTTTGTGAAATGCCTGTATTTTCCGAGTCAAGGGAATATTGAGGATAAAATTTCATATTGGAAAACAAGGATAAAAATAAATAAATGTGGGAATATTTGATTTCCGTTATATTTAAGTCAATATCTTTAATTATTTCATTACGTCTTTCATCGTCTTCTATGCAGTGCACTTTTATTTATTTATTCTGTAGTTGAAATTAACTTTTTATTTCATTTATTTCACATAACCACGTTCTATATCAGTTATTTGTCTCACATTTCATTAAATTCATCTTTCTCCATACTCCATTCCTACATAAATATATTTATTGTAAGTATGTGTATTTTATATATGTATGTTTATAAATATTTGTTGCAGTTGTTTGTTTTTGTTTATAAGATAATTTATAAGGTATTTTTTTAATTAATTCCAGCTTTACTCCTTTGACTGCTCTCTCATTCTGTTACTATTTTATCCATTCCAAGGACGAGATTGTGATGTGCGACAAGGCCGCTATTTGTACTTTTGCAAATTTATATTTCTTTAATGTTACTTGTTCTATATAAGGTGCTAAAAAGGATAAATAAATATGCCGTAGAGTGTGTCCTTATGTATTTGAGGTAATTTGCCATAACTCGCTAATAACCTTAATAAACAAAGTAGGTACTAATCGAGCTTTTCGACCAGGATTGTACAAAATATTAAATTACGTACGTACGTAAATATTACGTTTAAAAAAAAACACTACGATCGGTCCTTCATAATCGCTGATCGTCTGATGCCAATGTCAAAAGCATGCGTAGGAAAACTTTCACCTTTTATAAAATGACGATAGTCTAGTGGACACAGGCTCTTGGTGTAAAATACGCGTAGGTGTCAAAAACATAAAACAGGCCGAAGTCAAAGATAAATAGCATTACATTAGTAATTCACAATGAAAATTAAACCTACAATTTAACACACATTCTTATTATACAGCTGAACAGTTTAAGCGTGGATAATCCATTAATCTGACGTTGGCTTACATTAATACTTTATTTATTCTGTATGACTAGTAACTTGTTTGATGTTAACGCGTATAAGCTATATGATTAAATGCTTTCTGATTTTAAATCAATGATGGGGTGTATCATTAATTCATTCATTTTATTTGACAATCATAGAAAGTGGCTAGAATTAAAGCCATTTATTTTTCTATATTTACTTAGTAATCAGTGCCTTTTGATAACATATTTTCAGGCGTAAATATTTTTAAAGGACGGGAGGTAAATACAATGTTACCTCTTGGGACTTAATAATGTGTTCAAGTCGACATTTATCCGAGATTTTAATTAGCGCATAGTTCACTCTTTTGAAATACTTTCCAAGAAACATTAAGTACAAAAATATTTTTATAATATATCCAAGCAAGAACCCTTAAACGCGATATTTACTCCACTCCAAACGTTTGCAAATATAATAGAATGTGTTTAAAAACACCGTCGCCAGTAACTGAAGCTCTTTGCAAATCTTCCTTGATAAATTCATCGCTACAAAAAACGTAGCAAAACAGCCGAGTGTTCTGAAATATTAACACATTTTTGTTGTTACTTTATGATCCTACACCAAAGCATTTATATGAGGGATTTGGGATATCGTTTATAAAACTTTATGTGACAAAGTGCTTAAATGCTTTAAGACCGTGCATAAATATTAGTAGGTATTAAAGCTAATGGTACTTATGGATGTTTAAAGGGTGCACGCTGTGAGAATCTTAATTCAAAGTAATCTTTATGATGTTGTTTTTGCAGCAGCAGTTAGTGGTGGTAGGTCTCTCATATTTCGTAGGCCGCCTGGCTAGGCACCATCTCAATGTATTTTTGTCCTGCCAAACAGCTTTGTAAATGCACTGTTATGTTCTAGTTTGAATGGTATAGTAGCCAGAATACCTACTAGATATATTGAGACTTCATATCTTATGTCTCCGGATGAAAAGCAATGGAATGCCAAGCGTTGTTCGTAATTTTATATTTCATGGTGTTGTTTAGTTTAACCATTGTTCATGAACGGTCACACTGCTTAGCATCAGACTAATAGCATGGTCATCTCGTGATTAATTAATGTTATAAAATACGTCAGTTAACGGGCAGTCATTTTCATTCGGGTACAAAAACTTACCGAGAACATGGCAAAGTATTAGAAATTATAAGTTAGTTTAGTTAAATTATGCCGTGTCATAAAAAAATAAGACTTCTTAGATTTCTTTGCTACTCGTTCGTTTTCTTAAAACAAACGTGTTTTATACAAAGATTGCAGTCTTTTGCTAGCAATGAATCCTCACTTTCCTAGATCTCTAGCCCACAAATATTTCTTTCGGGTCTGGGTGTTTGTGAGACCGAAAAGTCTCTTGTATTTCCTGATACCCACGACACAAGACTCGATCTTAGTGTGGGGTCATGACTATGTATGTATGTGACTGTTGGGTGTTATTTATTTATTTATTTATTTATCTATTTTGTAAACTATGGATCTATTAACACATTTATATACATGAGTTAAGATCGCAATTTATATATCGTAAGCCAAAACCAGAGAGATCGAGTAGCTTCAGCACTAACCTCACCATATTACGAAACCTAAACAAAACAGCGTTCTGCATAGACCAAATAGAACTAGCCAAAACTGCATTCATCTGGTTTTGTAAACTAGTCTGAACTAGAAACAGCTAGTTTACACTAAACTCGAGTTTAGCAAGTGTTTATTTTTCGTGTTTTGAAACTCTTTTAATTAATTCTCAGGTGATGTTTGCAAAGGTTCAGACGGGAATGCTACATGCAGGGTTAAGTAATTGTTTTATAGAAATTCTCATTACATAAAAAGCGTTGTTAAAATTTGTTTATGTACTAATTTTTTTAATCAGTATTGTGTAATACGGAATTACACCTTTATGATTTTTATTTATTGATTTATTTTAAGAATATTTTAAGAAATGAAATATAAATCTCAGGATAAAATATTATTAATTTAAAACAGGCAAAAGAATTTTCCCAAAAGAAAAAAACCCCGCAAATTGATAATGAAATAGCCCAAGCAAAATACTTAAAATGGAAGTTTAAAATAAACTAATTTAAATTTCCGAATCAACAATACAAAGGAAGAAGCAAATGCATACTCCCAGGGCATAATTGCTTATCCATGGGCGTAGCCACGGTGGGGCAGAGTGGGGCACTTGCCCCACCCTGGCTTTGACCTGTAAGGTACCAAACCAATTCTAAAAAAATAAATTATCTATGTAAAGTACTAGGCAGGTGAGCAATAAGAAAGTATTAAGAATAATTCGAAATATAAACACAGATACAGGTTGTTATAGGGTGTATGTAACCTTTTTAAAGGAAAAAAAAATGTCGGGGGAAGACCGTGCAGATTGCATATTACATATAATTTTAGACTGCTGCCCCACCCTGATCCCACGGTTGGCTACGATCATGTGCTTATCACACACAAAAGATCAAAACCAATTTGCTGCAACAAAGCAAGATAAATCCCACAGTCTTCGCTATCCAATTTGCAAGGATGACACTGCGATCGGTATTAGCCCTGTCGCGAGAGCTAAACCCCTCGCATTCAAAGGGTGCTTTCATCAATCTTAATCTATACTGAATCAAGACTTTGACGGAGCACAGATGTTCCTACAACCGCAAAGGTATCAGCACTAAAGATATCAATCAACTCGCCTTGCATTCATCAATCAAAGATATTGATGGTGATAGTATCAATAATATTCTGCCTAGATTATGCGGTTCACTATATTTAAAAGGTTTTTGAACGAGCCGTTTGACGGGGATTAATCTTAGTCGCTTGGTGTAACTTTTATTCATAAATGCATCAGTATGGTATGGTTTCAATTAAGCATCCTTTGTTGTTTATTTAAATAAGTTACGAAAAATATGCTTCATACTTGATCGATGAAATATGGATTGGTTATTTCGCCTTCTTTTTTAAGTCTATTTATTAGGTGGCTTATTGAAGTTTCTGAACGTATCAGTCCCGATAAATGACAATAAGAAGAAGACAATGAATAAATTAAAGTTATGCATATTAAACAAATAAAATATGTATAATTCTAATCATTTGTAAATAAATACATCCCCTCAGCGTCTTCGGATCTTCCTTGAAAATATTGTCATTTTTGGTTTATAGAAATTTTATGAGGTCACCTGAGGGTAGTTTGATATATTTCGTATTACCGCTGTGATTTCAGTTTGAAGTCGTGTGCGCTATCGATCGCGTGGTGCGTGCTTTGTTGCCGCATTATTTTTTTTCTCATATAGTGGACAATTGTGAGTGTGTTTATGTGTGTTCCAGTATTACTGTTTTGATCAGTGCTGATCATTCCGCTTTGAAAGTAGAAAACCGGTAAGTTAGCTAGATGTATTTGTTATTTTTCGTGAATATGGATGGTGGTTGTATTCGTATCATTGTGTCCCTTTTAATATGCAAACTGCCCACGGATAGAATATTCATATACGATTTATTTCGTTTTGATCATGTTTTTCGGTTGTATACTGGGTGGAATCGCTTATCGTCCGGAAAATTTAATAGTGTATTGTGTATGTAATGTTAACGTTATATACGAGATTTATCATTAAAAACTACAAACTACCCCATAAACAACATCAGTACAAGATATCTCCAAAACACATATTATCTAAATCACCCTACACTTAAAAGTGCAACGACATGTCAATACTCAGGCGCGCGAGTGTATGAGTCACGCCACACAACAGCTGACTGTCGCGCAGCGACCTTGAACTTACTTTGCGCCTATTTATCGGTATTATTATTCTAAATATTACCAGATAACATTTTGATTTATTTAGAATTTTAGTGTGTTAGGATCATTTAAGTAAATGTAGTTGTTGGTAAGTTGTTAAGATTTACATTATTATTTTCATAATGTATCTACTATCTTAGAAAAAGCTGCATATGTTTTTATTTAAACGTTTTAATAATGTCGAGAATAGACGACTTCGCTGTCGAAGGTCACGGATTCTTGCATGATTAGGAAGTCTGAACTTACCTTGATCGAGTAGCCTCGGATAAGTTGTTAAAATAGTTCTTGTGCTGAGAACTCGTGGATTCATCATACATGATACCATTCCTACGCAAAGACTGCAGATGTTCTGGATCTGCATACATCCTTCTTGCAGGACCCAAGTTTTCATTGGATCGAACATAGCATGTCATTATTGTCACATAAGTTCACTGTTCGTGTAATCACTCATTTTGACCGCAAGAAACTAACCAATAACCAAAATAATTTCGTACAACGTCACTCGGTACCGAATTTCGCACGACTGAGGAAGTGGCAAGATCCCTGGAAGGTGTCGGCGGCGCGGGAGCGGGCGGCGCGGCGCGGCGGCACGCTTTGTACTTGCGCTTGCGGCGCGGCGGTGAGGGCGGCACGATCAAAGGATTTTATTACTTAGATTTAGAAGTTTCTACTCGAATTCATATTGTATAAAGTAGGGTAACAATAATGTGTATTTATGAAGATTTTTTTCATTTATGTCATCTTTCTCTAAACAACGTTGTTTTATGAATAACTTATTCTAAATTAGTAACTAGTACTGGTAAATTAATTTTACACTACATAAACAAAAACATAAAAAAAAAGTAAGTATGCCAAAGTGTTCTAAATCATGTACTTGCCATGCACAATTTTTTTCGTGACGATAAGCGATTCCACCCAGTATTTCGAATGTTCGTATACGACGAACAAGCTAAGGACTTATTAATATATTTTAACAAGGCATTTAGAATAGAACAACAATATTAGCATTAATTCCTAAATTCAAATAATTCTTATATTAATCCTTTCGAAGGAATGCAGCACACAAAGTAAAAAATCCAACTTCATTTAAATTTCAGCATTCCAATTCAGATACGTGACACAAATCCAAAAGTTAATTAAAGGATTTTCGAAACTTTTAAAACGACATTAAAATTGCAATTATTGCACCACAATGCTTCTGAAGCACACAGTAAAACTGTGAGACATGTCGTCAAAACTTTTATTTCCACTTTAAGTGAGGCAATTAAACATACCGGTCAAGCCATTCTCAGCACTTAGGTCTTAGGTATTTCCCGTGATCTAGATTTTGAACTGTTAAACGGGAAATGGATGGTTTAATGTCTTCTTCCTGTTCGCTTTATGGACGTTTGTATTGTTGGTATATCTTTATTGAAATATTTTACGGTTCTCGAACATTCGTAAAAAAGATCATAATGAAATAATATGCCTGATTTATGTCTGTGACAGTTAAAATTATTTGTTGAGGTCGGTGTTATAAAAAAGTTATTCCCCGGTTTCATGAGTACTTGTTTACGATTTATTGTGATGCGAAATGATGCAGAGTTTTTGGGAATTGACCTTTCAAAAATTGTATTTCGAATTGACTGTAGTGACAAGCTGTGTTATTGTACATATTTGAAATACAAAGATATTTAAATCTTCTAATGGTACAAGAAGTGCGTGGTGGCCTGTTGGTAAACGGACTAGACGCGACTGCCGACATGTTATCGGTGGTCGCGGCTTCGAATCCCAGGGCACACCTCTGACTTTTCGGAGTCATGTATGTATTGATAGTCAATCACCACGCACTAAAACGGTGAAGGAAAACATCGTGAGGAAACCTGCATACCATAGCGTTTTATAAAAATTCCTATGGTATGTAAGTCCGCCAACCCGCACTACGCCAGCGTGGTGGACTATATGGCCTTACCACTCTCAATCGCACTGTCGACGTGCCCTGCAGTGGGACGTATATGGGCTGATACTGATACTGAATGGTACAATACATTGATTAGGCTACTAAGTGTCTAAATCTTCATAATTATTAGGTATATTACCAAACAAAGCCTAATTTGGAAACGTTATATATTATACCATATTATATTATGCATAAAACTTAGGAATTGGATATTAACTGACATGATATCATTTCGAAAGTGGCTGTCTTACAAATAAATATAGGATAATCTTGAATGGAATATTAAAATCAAAATATTTCACAATCTTCAAAAAATAAATAACTTATCTCAAGCAAATTTAAAATTATATACTATACCAGAGAAAATAAACCCGACTTTAATCAAAAAGGCTATGACAATAATGACTTTCCATAAATATAACGCAATTAAAAACTTCTGTCAGCCGATAACTGCATTGCCGATACTCTAACAAAGTGCAATTAGGTCGTACTGAAAGTCAATATTCTAGAGAGGAAACAATATCATTCATTTCCCGTTGTATTAATCGTAATATTTTTGTCTGTTGTTTTATTATTATTGTATTCATATAAGATTGTCATCATCATTTTTAGCTAAGAGAAGTCTATCTACTAGGGTAAAAGCCGGATAGTTGCCACACTTTTTAAAAAGCTCCTTTAAAAAATATGTATCAATACATTTTTTATTCAAACTGTATTCTCAAACACAGTTCATTCATCTTCTAACATACCCTATCAATAAAAAAATTATAAATATTATAAATTTTAAGTAAATCCAGTTTAAAATGACCTCTAAAAAAGAGGATAGTTGCCTACTATAGCGGATACTAGCCTAACGTTAAAAATGGTTGGGGGGGATACTTGCCCAATGTGAGGATAGATGCCCGTCTGTATTGTTTTCAAATAAAAATGAACTTATATTCAATTAGGTAGGTACTGCTCTTCTAATACACAAGTATTTCTTAGTTTAGGAGACAGGGCTACTGTGAATTGTAACTAAAAAATGTGTCTAATAAATATTATTATCATTATCATTATCATTATCAATTAAATAATTAGTTTTTATTATTAAATACAATCTTTTATTAAGTATCGATTAAAGTTAAATTATAATTATAAAATTATAACAATAATAGACTCCAAAATAGTAAATAAGTGTCCAAAATAAAAATGTAATGTTATTATTTATTTTGAAAATAGATGCGATTCGACCGCTCATGAACAGTAGCAAAACCAAAAACCTTGAATTACAAAGCAATGCTTGGCATTCCACTGCGCTCGCCATCCTGAGACATAAGATGTAAAGTCTCAATATGTCCAGTAGTTACTCTGGCTACAATGTCCTTCAATCCGAAACACAACAGTGCATTTCCGCAGTGTTGTTTCACGGGAGAAATAGACATTGCGGTGGTACCTACCCAGATGGCCTCTCACATATGAGAGACCTACCACCAGTGTTGTATGTTCAAATTAAAAGAAAATGTATTTTTGTACCCACATACATTCTGTTCCCAGGAAAAATGAAAAACATAAGAAGATTAATGGATTTACAAAATATAGCCTGATTTTAAGTCGCCAATACAAATTTCTGAACACAATCAGTGAATCTTTTTTGTTTTTTATTTAGTTCTTCGAACGCAAGTGTTAAACTATATTCTGTCCAGTTGATGTGGCGCGGCACCACGCCTGGCTTTCGTTTATACTTGCGAGGCATTTTGCTGTTGAGTATGTATTTTATTTAACATAAACTTTAGTAAAAGCAAATGAAAAAAATAACTAAGAAAAAAATCTGTCCTTGCTTGTTAAAAACGTATAGTTACAGATAGTTACCGCAGGGCAACAATCCGCAAAAGACAGTAGGGCAACTATCCGATTTGATACGGATACTTGCCCTTTTTATTTACGAAATAAATAAAACATATTTAACAATAAAACCTAATAAATAGTTTAATTTAGACTCTAATGCATTCAAAGTAATATATTTTTGACTGAAATCGCAATCAGTTATAAAAATATTTAACGGAGATTACTTACCAATATAATTCTGGCGCTCGTCAAAGTATCACCGCGGAAGATTTTTTCATACACGGACAAAATAAGTGCGCCTACTTCAAATGCTTATGCAGCACCGAGGCCTGCGCGGGGGCAGCTTTTAATTATGATCAAAAAGAAACTCTGTCAATACGTCTAACATAGAGCATTTGAAACTGAGGCATGTATCCGTTCGAGGCAACTATCCGGCTTTTACCCTATAGAATGTGGGAATATTGACATCGGTTGAAATTTGATAGATTTGGGTGGACGTCTGATGATGCGTATGTTTGGTTGTACTCCAGGCTATTTCAGACAAACTGGGCATTAGTATTTTATTCTACAAGTTTAGTCATAAAGGGTATATAAAGCTGAAAGGGGGATGCTACGCTCATCACAATTAAGAAATTTTACTTTTTTTATTGCAATGAATGGCGACACGAACGTGCCTTTGGCCTGATGGTAAGCGATACGACCGCCCATGAACAGTAGCAAAACCAAACAAAGCCTTGAATTACAAAACAATGCTTGGAATTTTACTGACCTGTTATGTGTAAATTTGAAAATTATTCACCATGCCGTAATCAGTATTGATGATAGTGTAATAACAAAAAGTGCAGTCTTTGAAACGTAGCTAAAAATATACGTATTCACTGTAAAATAGATAGTAGTATCAGCCCCAATACGTCCCACTGCAGGGCTCGGGCCTACTCTACAATCGAAAATACGATTGAGAGTGGTTAGGCCATATAGTCCACCACGCTGGCCTAGTGCGGGTTGGCGGACTTACATACCATAGAAATTCTTATAAATCGCTATGGTATGCAGGTTTCCTTCACCGTTTTAGTGCGTTGTGATTGATTATCAATACACACATGACTCCGAAAAGTCAGAGGTGTGCCTTGGGATTCGAACCCGCGACCACCGTGAACATGTGGGCAGCCGCGTCTAGTCCATTTACCAACAGGCCACCACGCACTTAAAACACGTAAGATAGATAATTAAATCATAATTAACGCACTAATATTTATTTGTTTATAAATATTTTATTGTACACCAATCTTTCAGATATAAAAAATATTGTTACATCATGAAAAATAAACGCTTCAACTAATGCAGCTTTTTAATGGCAGCTTCAATTAAGCTTAATGAACTTCTCTTGATGGAGCTTATTTGCGAACAAAAAGCTACAAGCTGATAAGTTGAAGAGTATTCGAAGCTTTGGAACGCGACGTCTTGCTGATACGAATCCAAAGCTTCGTGAAATGCGATACAGATATTGGGATACTGGAAGGGCAGTTCATAATTTATTGTTTTGGTATGTGATATTATTGCAGGTTTATTTAATTATTTAATTACAATTGACAACACTATGAGTTCTTGAATTTGAAATATATTTTAAAATAATTCATATATCTTTCAAAAGCATTGACATGATCATGATCATGAGTAACAAGAAAATCAATTAACAAACAAATAAAAACATATATTCAAAATATTGTTTGGACCATAAGATTTTTTTTTTCGCATGGTATAAGTTCTGACCTTATAATAAATAACTAGAAGTCTGTCATTAAGTAGTTCATATATCTTACATACTATACTATGGCCGAGTTGAGTATAAATAAGTCATATTATGTTATGTCCTTTCCAAGAAATTTACGTCCGTGCCCAACATTTCCATTCAATAGTTGTCACAAGCTTCATAGCATTATGACACGGAGCCAGCGTTTCGGAATCTGTATATTTCCCGCCGCATCCTTCGGGTATAGTTCGCTGTGATATTTGCTGGCTATTTTGTGATACATTTTCCTCGATTCGACTAGTTGAGCTAGCAAATAATTCATGTACAATTTCAGGAGTTGAGTGCCTTTGATTAAATGTTATGGTGAATATGAATTTAATGATTGTTTTGTTTATATACATATATAAACTAGCGTCTTTTTCCCAGAAGGAGTAGGCAGAGACAAAACCATGACATCCACGTTTTGTGGTGTATTTTCCGTCCCATGATGTGATCGGGGGCGAGCTTATTGCCATATCAGGCGCAGATTTTTGACTCCAGGCTGATATTGAATAGAAAAATCCAGCATAATTTTTCCGTCCCGGGATTCGAACCCAAGAAGACAGTTTTGTAATCATACCATAGTAACTGCTCCACCTGAGGCAGTCCTCAATTTGTTTTATTATCTTTGATGTATTGTATAATTTCTACCATCGCTTTATCGTGCCCTTAAAAAGTAATTAAATGCTAATGATCTAATTACCCTACTGTATCAGCTCATATACGGTCCACTGAAGAGCAAGGGCCTCCTCCACAATCGATGGTACTATTATTATCCCATATAGTCCACGACGATGGCCTAGTGCTGGTTGGCGGACTTTACATGCTAAAAAGATCATATAAATCGCTATGGTATGTTTTATTACAGTGCGTGGTGATTAATTATTATCTATACCAACATGACTTTGAAACGTCAATGGTGTGCCCTGGGTTTCCACCGTTCCGTTTACCATCAGGCCACCACGCATTTTTTAATTTTTCTACCTAAGAATCAATTACTATCTGACCGTCCATTGGCAGTATTATATCGCTATACAAATGAAATAGCTTTCAGTAAATACAAACGCCTAAGGGAGTGGAAATCAATAGCTCTGTGATTGTACTGAATTGTCCGACTATGCATGAATGCATTCTGATTGGATGCGTCGTAGTAATTCGCATGTTTAAGGAATGCATGTGCATATGTTCGTAGTACAGTTGTGGTAATCGAGTTTTGAAGGAATTCTTGTGTTATTGGAAGTGAAACGATTGGAAGTTTGTTGGGAATCAGTATTGGGCAAATAAACTTCGAGTTGAAAGAAATTTGAGTAGGAAAGTTTTAGAAGGCAAATTTTTAGTTGCTTATTTTTGTATGTGTTTATATTTATATAAAAAGAATGTTCAAATTTTACTGTAAGATAAATGTCTTATGATAAGACATTATCACTAACTGTTAGGAAATATGATATGATATATCCTATAACTTTTTTTGATCGTACTCACTTTGTCCTCAGTTCGTAATTCAAACATTTTACGTACGTCCCATTTTACAAACTTCTTAAGACTCCACATCATTCACATTTATAGGTCTCTCTTATTGCATGCCATTTTATTGATCTTTTACTAATCCCATATAAATTCATCCTACGACCTTAACTATGTCATCGACACATCTCTCGGTTTCGCAAACCAATTTTAATTAATTACAAGTAATTTGAATAGTGGAAGATGCATCGCCATTCAATGCTCCAGTATCATAATTATCTGGCAACGCTTTATCGACAAAGGCCGGTATCTCCTAATTAATTTCCCGTCCACACCTATACATGATATGGCAAACCGAGCCAATACACGCTTGATTACCAATAAATGGGATCCTGTCGCCGTCTATGTGTATTAATTAACAATTATTACGCATACACGAGCCCTACATGCTAATAATCTATTTACAAGTATACGATACATAATACGTACGACAGAAGTCGCTTATATACTATGCCTCACACTGCAGAGCACGGACCTCCTCAACAATCGAGAGTACGATTGATATGTAGTATGTGGGATTAGGCCATATAATTCACCACGCTGTCCTTGGGTGAATTGGCGAACTTTACATTATGTACTATATATATTTTTTATAAATCACTATAGTATGCAGGTTTCCTATAAAAAACTACGTTTTTAGATTAAGATTTACAAAAAGTTGCCTAAAAAAAAATTAAGATCATAAAAAAAGATACAGACGAATTGAGAACCTCCTCCTTTTTCAAAGCCGGTTAAAAAACGTCTCAACACATTTTTGTGTCACAAACGACCTAATAAATAAGAATGGATACATGAATAGTGTATCTTCGCTACTTCAGCATTACATTTCATCGATATGTAGCCCATTATATTCTCGTTACGGTACCAGTGCATCGGCCTGAAAGCACTCACATTAAATTATTCATACAGAGAACGTACAGCCTTGTTTTATGCAACTGACGACGTGAACTGAAATAAGTAACTGCTTCCACTCAGAAGCGGAATATTTTGTTTATTAATGGCCTTATTCATAAATCTATTTTAGCTATATGTTTCGTCTTCTTCGCTCAAACTGAATTCCAAAGTCGTTTGAAAGAGACGAGACATTCGATAACTAAAAAATGATTATAAATTTATTGTGAATATATTATTAAGTGTATTAGTAGTAAAAATGGTGCGTTTTAATAAAAAAATAATTTTAAATTTAATTACAATTGTTAAGTGGTGGAGTTGTGAGTAAACGTGTTCTTGAGTGGAGATCGCGGCGCAAGCATATTGTAGACGAACTCTAGGTAGGTGGTATGACGATTAGCGGAAGGTCGCTGGCACAAGCTGGATGCGACAAGCCGAAAACAGGGGGAAATGTCCAAAAATTTGGAGGACGCCTATGTCCATCAGTGGACTGCAAAAGGCTGATGATGATTATGGAGATTATGGATTTTGCTCAAGTTACTTTAGGTTCTGCTGTTGGGTAGGGATTGGATGACTGATTCACAATAAAACGACGTGCTTTTGAAAACCAGCAAACCAGATACCTTCATGTAACGGATTTCAATAAAGATTTTCTGGAAATTAACTAGCGTAAGAAAGCAAGACCTTATGTCAGACCACCTATTTCAGTCACCAAGAAAAATAAAAAAAACATTTCGGTCAGTTCTCATTTCATCAGCAATTAATAAAATTAAGTAATATTTAAAACATCAAACCGACAAAGAATTTTTTAAGTTTTTCTATAACTCGACGAAGCAATAAATAATGCTGCAGTAATTTTATGTTCATCATCTTTCGTCCTCAAGTTCATAGTTTATATAAAATGTGACGTACTAGTATAGAAACACTGTTATTCATTGCAATATAGTTGTTCCATTTCGGAGGATAGTTGAGCTTAACAACATAGTATAATACAAAGTCGCTTTCTCTGTCCCTATGTCCCTTTGTGTGCTTAAATCTTTAAAACTACGCAACGGATTTTGATGCGGTTTGTTTTAATAGATAGAGTGATTCAAAAGGAAATTTATATGTATACTACGTACATATTATTGTACAGAAATCTATTTGTACCCGGGTGAAGTTCGGCCGGGCCGTTAGTATCTCATAAATCGAGACAAGAGAAAACTCTCTAAAACGTAGTCTTAAAATAATAAAACACTTTGTATTTTTTCAGAAATAATATTACTAATACACAAGAGCGATACAGGAGATCTTTGCAACTGGCATATTTGTTTTACGTGATGGTGAAATACAGGTGTAACAAGAATATGATTATCAACGAAGCCTAGTAGTAACATTAGTAATTGCAGACATAAAAAATATTGCACAATAACGACACACGCGATTCTTTTACAAACAGCGTCCACCTAGGTGGTCAGGAGCGTTGGCCCCTAGCGCCAGGTGATTATTTATCACACTGCCATTGCGTTTTTTAAAGAAAGAATGAAAATTATAATTTTAACAAAACACATTGTATGTATGTTTTACATGTGGGTAGTTGTTTAGGCCAGTGGACAACATTTTTCATCTCCAATTGTTAGTAATTTTAAAATATATACAACAGTTTTTTATTTAGTTTTTTATGTACTATATTTTCATTTAAAAAAAAAGTGCGTGGTGGCCTGTTGGTATACGGACCAGACGCGGCTGCCAACATGTTCACGGTGGTCGCGGGTTCGAATCCCAGGGCACACCTCTGACTTTTCAGTCATGTGTGTATTGATAGTCAATCACCACGCACTAAAAACGGTGAAGGAAAACATCGTGAGGAAACCTGCATGCCATAGCGATTTATAAGAATTTCTACGGTATGTAAGTCCGCCAACCCGCACTAGGCCAGCGTGGTGGACTATATGGCCTAACCACTCTCAATCGTACTCTCGATTGTAGAGGAGACCCGTGCCCTGCAGTGGGACGTATATGGGCTGATACAGATATTTTCATTTAATCTGTCTACCTGCCTGTGGTGTTCTATATCCTTGCTTTTCCTCCTTTGTCTGTCACACCACTTCACAAGTCTTTGTAATTCACTGTATTGTTTAGTTTGGGTGCTGTCTATGAGCAGTCGTTCCGCTTACTATCAGGCGGAAAAGCCCATTATAATGCACTAACAATAAACACAATGTCTACTCCCCAAAAGGATAGATGCTCGTCCATGGATTCGAATCCCCGTCCAACATTTCACCCACAACTTGTCTGGTTTCCAACTCATTTCCACTCTCATAATTATTAAAATAACACAGTTTTCAGTCCTATTTACTTTCCATTATTTCACATAGCAGTTTCGCAAAAACACGTGTTTCTTCACTTATATACATTGTGGAATTTTTCTAAGCAACGTATAATTAAGAAACTTGGCTGAGAAAATTTCCGCCGACGCAGTTGTCTCCTAATTATTATGAAAGTAGTTAGTTAGCGTCGTGTTGTGTTTCACAGAACATAAAAGAACGGAATGTTTTTTCTAATTTTAACAATAAATATTCACTGTTCTTGTAATAGAAACAAATCTAGCTTAGTAAAATTAACAATTATTATTATTTGTTTGTAGCGTAAAATAGTTACGTGTTAGCTTTATTTTCGCTACCATGTGTCAACAATTATATTATTAATTACTTATAATTACTGCACAAAAAGTGACTGTATGTATTCATATTGTTTATAATTATTAATTAATACTATTATAGATAATGGGCGTGTTTGCATAAAACTTTAAATTTAAAACCTTTTTGCATAGAGCCTGAATATTGAAAACTTCATGCCAAAAATGAAAAAAAAACGGGGAGAAACCTTTCCGTGACCTTTCATACACTCATTTTCCGCCTAAGAAAAACATAAAACGCGCTTTTTCTGTGGAATTATGAATATAATAACAAATATAGTAATTTCAAGAATACAAGCATGTGATTTCTGACTTCTAACAAACGTAAACTGTACATTATTTTCATACTGGACTCACAAATGTAATGCACTTATTGATAATGTATTTCAATCGAAATAAATGATTCAAACACCATAAGGTGTATGGGAGCAAATCCGATTCCAACATCAATTAATACCAGACTCAGCTTTTACTCGTCATTGTCTTTGCTACCCAGATTATTCATTATCGAAAACACTGCTTAATGGACAAAACTTGTCTCTCCACTATCATTAAATAATTAAAACCCTATCATGTGTGACCTATTTTCTTTTTTTAGAACGACTCTCTTTCCCAAATACACGCCACTGCGACATATTTTGTCATTTGTGTAAAAGCACTACACGAGGCATAATATTTCGGTTGATTTTTATAGCTGGTATAGAACTAAAATAGGGGTCAATAGAGGGATTGGTGAAACCATTTTCGTTATATCAGTATAATAATAATACCATAGTTATATTTTTTGGAATCTAGAATGCAAGAACATCGACACTGGCTGATCCTTAATCCTTGTCTCGAAGAATGCGATAAGTCATTGAACCCTAGATGAAGATATCATAATAAACTATCAGGGTCTGACATATTATATTTTAAACATCTTCAAACATTAAAATTCAAATTTGAAAATTATATAGTATGTGAAGTATGACAACCCGCATTAGGCCAGCGTAGAAGACTGTAGTCAAATCCATCTCAATCTAATTGTTCATTGTAGAGATGATTGTACGGATGACTGTGTCCGGCTGTGGTCAATTATGTAGTCATACAATCCAGATGCCCAATATGCCTTTCCTCTTTTGCTGTCCTCCCAATTTGAGGGGCTGGCAACACACTCATAACCTCAGCTTTGTGGATGTTTATGGGCAGCAGTTGTCACTTGCCATCAGGTGACCTGCTTGCTCGTTGGTCGACCCTATAGTGTAAAAAAACAAGCTTTCAATTTGGTGCATTTTTCTGAAATATTGAATGAAAACAGAAATGTCTGTGCCAGGATTAAACATTTGTCTTTACAACAGAATGTCCGCTTTCTAACTACCGCGCTAATCGGTCGTCATCAATTTTCTTCGCTATTTCATGGATTTCCAATTAAGAGAACGTTTTCCAAGAAAATAGCGATACAAAATACGATCTGTACAGATTTTACCAAATTACCGATTGGAATACCTGTTCGTGAAATGTTTGTAAGGATAACGAATTTGGCAAGTAAATTGATTAACTAAATATTGGATAATTTTGTCGTAATACATTTTGCTTATGGTCCGCATTGGAATTTTTACTTACATATCTTTTAAGAGACTATTTGGCTTGTTTTTTAATATAATTTACTTTACCGATTTTTGATGAATTTATGCGTGTGTTTGTATTTTGTAATAACAAAAAACGGTTTGTTTTAAACAAGATTAAATTGACTAATATTTATTAGAAACACATTATTATTCTTCCGGTCATACTTCGAACTTACCATGCGGTCGATGACGTCAGTGCGCTCTAATCGCTGTTATCATACGTGGTAAAGGGCGACGAACAAATAGGTTCTCAAAATATGATATTAGGTTTAAAATGCTGTCTTTATGTAAAAAATATATTTACGCGAATTTGTAACACGAGTCATCGTGTTACAAATCCATATTATATTTCCAAACCCGCAAAATCCCACCAACGACAATATTTTAAAATCCCAATGGAATTAAATGCACTATTGTGTTTCGGTTTGAAGGACATGATAGCCAGAGTAATTACTGGACATATTAAGGCTTAGCATCTTATGTCTCAGGATGGCGAGCGCAGTGGAATGCCAATCAATGCTTTGTAATGCGAGATGTTTTTTGATTTTGCTACAATTCATGAGTTCGTATCGCTTACCATCAGGAGAACGGCATGCTCGTCTCGCCATTCATTGAAACAAAATAAAAAGCCCTGCATACTCGAACCACACTCCAAAGTGAACTCTCAGCTTGGTAGAGGCTAACCACTAACAAACGTGGAATTGGAAGCGCCGCGTGCCATGCGCTGTGCAATGAACAGCCGGCCGCAACATACAATTACAAACCTACGTCTTTACGTTTCCCTCTTGCACAGAATATACTTGAAACAATATAAATACTTCCAACAGTCACACACATAGTAGTAAGGTCGCCTGGAAGAGATCGCAGCTAGCGATAAGACCGCCAATTGTTACCATGTCTTTAGTTTTAAGTATTTAATCTGTTTATCGTTTCTTTTCTATGATGTACAATAAGTATATATAAATAAATAGTCCCAACCTCACACTTAAAATATATAAATACTAAATACATACACCCAATTGTCACATACATAGTTTGATTGTTTAATTTTATTAGAATATTTTTTTGTTTTGTTTTACTTTGTTTGCTACCTTACTTTTTTCGTAAGCTAAACATGTTACTTTTATCATTGTCATCATTTTATCATGTCAACGCAAAGGCATTGGTAAAACTTTAAGTTTGTGCTGGAAAATAATTTTAATAAAAATAAAACTATTCCTGCTCCGGTGTCGTAGGTAACAAAAACTTCGAGAAACTTCTGGGTCTCTCAAAAACACAAACCTGAAATAAATACTTATGGCTTACATAAACTCTTGTCTCAGTGCGGAGATCGAACCTATGGCCACTTGTTTCATAGCCGGCATCTAACCAACCACGCCATGGAGGCTGTCGTAGTGAACTTAAACTTATTAGAGGCTAACCGCGAATACGATTGAGAGCACCACGTGCCACGCGCTGTCGATGAATAGCCTACCGAAGCCGCAATATACAATTACAGGCTAGGGCTTTGTCTTCACGCTTACTTCTCGCACAAAATATGAAAGTAGAACGAATGTTCGGAATGAGGCGGTAAAAAACCTTGCAGCTGACATAACGAAACTAACTAGATACATAGATAATAAGACAGTGATTTTGTTTGAACGCAGTAATCTTTGAATGTAGCTGTCGGATATGAGTAAATATTTATTTAATAGCTCTATATTTGATGAAAGTTTTAATATCACGCTACGATTCGCTTGAGTGTGAAAAAAATAAAGTTGAGTTTAGAACGCATTTATGCGTAAAAATATTGTAATTTAATCTCACGTAGATCTTAGATAAAGGCTAATAATTGTAGTGTCAACACAAATTCTTGCTTTTTTAAAAGTTAAAAAGTTATAAGCAAGTAAGCACTAATTTAATATTTTATAGAAAAAAAAAACACTTATAATACCATTCATGTTATATAGAATAAACAAATGTGCGTGGCCTTGCCTGCTATGACGGACATAACTGCCTGGAAAATGAATAGCTATACCTGTCCAATCCCTTTCACTATAAACATTTTATATTAAAAATTCTCTTCCGCCTAAGGGATTATTATTATCAGGTATATCACTGTATAATTACTCTCTCAGATAATGACATCACGGTGGGCGCCATTATTTTGAAATACTCAAACGTGTGATATTACTGCATGCACGGTTTGATTTTCGTGGAGAAAAGGTTTTTATGTCGATAATATGATACAAGCAAACAATTAATTCTATGGTATGTAGATGATTACTGCCAGTTGCTTATAATATTTTTCACTATTTACACTCGAAAACTATAAAGATACGATTTTGAAGCATGAATTGATATTAAACCATTGAAATAGATATTTACTACAAATATGCCTCTTTTCTTCAAAATTTAAGGCGTATGTTGAAATAAGGTACTGTGTTTTCTTACACGCACACGATCCACCAAAACGTTTCGTACAAAACTAACATTCTGTTAATTCAGTATGGCGAGTAATTGATTATTCATTAAGATAATATCCAGTTGGTTCCAAGGCTACACAATTAGACGTACCGATCGATATAATGTCGAGTTAGAAAAGAATTACAGTTTGATGTTTACATGCCACCACACGGCGCAATCGATATTTTTGTTATCAACGTTTTTCGTGTGTCTACTGTGACACTGTGACGTTCATAGACTATCTATAAGCTCTATTTAAAAATGATTTTTTCTCGCCTCGGTGATGCGATTATGGTAATTATATGATAAAGGTGGATAATGTGAACAGTCAAGCATGGTAATAGCATGCGCTGCGAGAATCTCTCCCCGTGTAAGTGGACAGTAGCAAAACCAAACAATACCATGAATTACAAATTAATTCTTGATGTTTCGCGTTCGTCGTCCTGAGACATAAAAACATTACGGTGAATGCTCTGAACAATTGTTCAACTTGATCCCCTCCTCTCCATTCCTAACCAGAATCACGCGTGCTGGCTTGGGAAGCCATAGCTTAACGGTCCACACCACCCCGGCGCGAACCAGAAGGTTTTCAAATACTTTTTTGTGCCGCACCGTCATACTGTGGAATTGTTTGCCGTCTCACGTGTTCCCTCCTCCCTATAATCCTGGGTCGTATTGTATCTATTGGCATGGGACTGCCGTCCGATGCCAATGGATACTCTGCCTGGGCGGCATTTGCGCTCACCATCAGGCGCAATGCGGCCACTATGCTGGACCAGAATAAAAATTTTAAAAAAAGTTCTCCCGTAGTTTCTCTTTCTTCATTCGACGTCATAGTACTTTGTTTAATTACTTTTAATCATTAGTTTAAACTTCTTCTTCGGTAGGAGGCTTATACTTATAATGTATCACATGTATCACAATTAGATTGTGGGACTATAGACGGCTGAAAAGCGGTTCCAATTTCGATCGCATTTTAGTCCGTAGTCATAATCTCAAAAGATTTTAACGTAATGATAACTATCAATATGGTTGTGGTCTTGTAGTTAAGCCAAAAAAAAAAACATATGAAATAAATGTCATTTTTACGGAGTTTCTCACATATAAAAATTTGTTTGGTATGTAAAGTAGTGGTGGACTATATAGCTTAAGCACTCTCAATCGTAATCTTGATTTTACGGGAGGCCTGTGCCCTGCTATGGGACGCATAAGCTGGTTCATACTGTGTTACTATAATATAAACTTAATAAATAAATTTCACAAATTCATCAGTACAATAACATTTCTTGACTTACAATCCATATTGCAAACCTAATTTCTAATGTACTTTGAAGCAATATTACCGGTGAAATTTTAGTCATGTACACCTCATATTTACCACCTCAACGTCGTAGAAACGTTGGAACTAGAAATCTCTAGGGAAAATCGTCATGCTTGCATAAACTGAGAATATTGTCTGTTGTCTAGGTGATACAAAGGACGACGATCCGATTCTAAGATGCTATTAAATTCTGCAATGTACTGCTGTGGTTTAAGTAATATCGTCGCATATTACAAATTAATATCACATTGTGCATTATGTTCGGGGGAGATACTTTGTGGAATACGTAATATTCGCATACATAGTCCTGATCCCACACTGCAATATAAGTATCATAGGTATCAGTATTAACGAGAGACTTGGATGAATTAGGAAGTGGTAGAGCCACACTTTTGTCAGTCTCACAACATGATGCAATAGCCTACCTGGCACTGATAACTGAGTTAAATTGAACAAGAAGTATAATTGTTTCTCAAAAAATGTAAAAATTAAACTAAATCCGCGATAAAATCCGTAAATAATAGTTTTATTTCAGTGAACAAGAAGTACATATGTAGTTTAAGTTATTTCCTTTTATTTTATTATAAACGTATAATTATATTTGGTAAATTTTCTGATTACACCGGAAACCATATAATAAAAGAAAAGAAGAAGACTAATGAAAATTCCTAAGATTCGATTGGACGGAAAAAAAAATTATAAAAAATCAATCGTGTGCAATTTATCTCATTAAAGCTTAATATCTCAGCCTATTATTGCTGGCCTATAAATTAATCATTTGTCACAAACATCAAGGACATCATAATAAATAATTCTCAATCTAAATATTATATTAATATTGCTAAGATTTATTGCTGGGTTATAAACGTTGCTTTGCGGGCGGCCTGCGGTTACGTCGAGCGATACAGTTAATTAATCAATCATAATATTTGCTAACATTTCCCTTAGCTTGGCAGCTACAATGCAAGTAGGAATAGGAATTACTTTCATGTAATTTGAATAATAATTTGGACGTAAAATTAGTAAATGACGTCAATAGAATTTGTCTGTCAGAGAACCGATACATTTTAGTTTGTAGGGACACATTGTATGAAGTTCTCAGAAATTATAATTTGCTGACTACGTATTTTGTAACAGCGCGGGAGCGTGCCCGCTAGAGTTAGTCAGTCGTTCCCCGTCGCGCACCTTGTAAACTTGTAAACTTGTATACCCGTAACCGATACCGCACCTAATGTATATTATAAATATATGTATAATTTAGTAACTTGTACTGTGTGAAAGTGTTCATAAATATATAGTGTTCAGTAACAATCGAAACTTTTATTTTGCAACCTTCTGAGAGTCGTGGGTGTTGTATTAGGAAAAGACCACCACGCACAACTCCACAAGTTTTTCTTTTACTAATCTGTACCTACAGATTGCACAATTATCCGTTCTTCCTAGTCTATGAATATCTTCCAGAAAATCTTCTAATGATGGCTGTGCCATATCAGTTACAGAAAATGTATATATTACAATGTATGTATATAGTACAAATATCAAAACGCATTTATAAAATTAACCTTACTGCGTTTTGCCGTGTTCAATTTATAACTCATTTTAATCAAACAAACAACTAATGCATAAATTAATGCTGGCAATACCGTTAAATAATCTAAATGATAATTTGTTAACGTTGTACTAAACAAATTGACCGCGATATAACTCATTACAAACACAGTTTAACACTGAACATTAGTTCGGGTTCCTGCAATAAATTACGGACAGAGAATTGATATATTTAGAACTTCAGTCATATCTATCATAATCTATATAACATTTATGGTTACCATTTGCAAACTTGAAAGAAAGAAAGAAAGAAATACATTTATTAAAGGCGCAAACATACATAGGTAGGCAATAAAATAACAAAATATACAAAAAATAAAAACATGACAAAAAATACAATTATGCAACAAAATTATGTGGCTAAACTATTGCGCCGACAATGGGCCTCCCATTCAGCTTTATGCTGCAGAATGGGAAAGCAAACTGCAGCGCTGATTTTCAACGGGGAGCCCTTATACTAAGACAAGTGTTTGGTTATAGACTAAGGCTGAATATTTCGCAAGGATTTGCAAATTATTTTATGTGCGGCACCATCAAGTTGTGGAATTGTTTGCCGTCACGCGTGTTCCCTCCTTCCTATGATCCCGGGTCTTCCCACCGTAGTGTGAAGAGGTATCTCAGTACGGCTCTCAGGCCGGTATAATTGTATCGCGCGCATCAGGCGCAGTGAAGTCACTATGCCGGGCCAGTTTAAAAAAAGTAATATATGTAATCTATTTACTAATTCTGTATTGTATCAGAGAGTGTACGTCCCACTGCAGGACGCGGATTTTTTTAAAGCTACGAATGGCAAGACGCCTTTGCCAATCTACTCGGGGGTTAGCGTCACTCGCGTCCGTAGGCTTTGACTCTAGATTCCCTACACGTGACCCCTGGGTAGTGCCAAATGAGTGACATAGTGGTGGTAGGACTTATGTGTCCGCCCGGGTAGCTACCACCGTCCACGGGCATAAAGACCGCCATAGTGATCTCTGTAAGGGGATCGCGTTCCGGGATCAGCCAGTGGTTTTCCGGTTTCTTCGAGGGTCTTGAGTCCGGGCATGAGGTTGTGCCGTGTGGGTATTTTCGGTCCTCTGTCGAAGGGAGGAAAGTTGATCCGCCGGCCAGGGAGACCCGTAGAAACGGTTGTCCGCTGGCCGCCCGCGGTATAGTACAGGGGCCCAATCGGGGCTAACCACCTCGAGAGGCTGCCTCACCATGCCGCGCATAATCTTGGGTGGGTCCGTCGTGCCGGTTGGTGACCGGAAGTGGGGTCCCGGCGGCCCATCCCGGGAGGGTACGGGGGCCCTTCCGTCCGGCGGATCAATTAGCTTCCTGCCGACCCTTTCGTGCCGGTGCCCATTCGGCCTTCTTAGTGCCCGAACTTAAGCTCCTCGTTGCCTCTTCACCAATCCCATCCTTAATCTACCATGACAGTGCAATTTAACAGAGCAGGTCCTTCAGCGGTGCTTAACCCCACCACCGCGTTCACTATGGAGTTCACTAACATCCGTGGACTCCATACGAACCTCAATGCCGTCCACCACCATCTCGAGACGGCCCGGCCTGCTTTGCTCTTCCTAACGGAGACGCAGATTCGTTGTCCGACCGATAATTCTTACCTGTTGTATCCCGGTTATTCGCTTGAAGTAAACTTCAAGCCTAAAGCCGGGGTATGCTTGTATGTTCGGTCGGACATCTGCTGTCGCCGTTTGCACTGCATGGAGGACCCCTCCTTCTCCGCTCTGTGGGTGCACGTGGATCTAGGTTCCTTGAGCCGCATCTACGTGTGCCTTTACAGGTCTCACAACGGGGACGATGAGACGACTAGGCTGTTCAGGTATCTTAGCCAGGCGGCTGATGACGCGCAGGCGCAGTTCCCGTCGGCCGAAATGGTGCTCTTGGGGGATTTCAATGCTCACCACGAACTGTGGCTGGGCTCCTCCAAGACTGACCATGCTGGCAGAGCTGCCCATGCATTCGCTCTGACTCATGACTTGACACAACTGGTGAACCAGCCCACCAGGATCCCGGATGTGGCGAGTCATGCGCCTTCTCTGCTGGACCTTCTGCTGGCGAGTCACCCAGCCGGGTATCGTGTGACCGTTAGTGCGCCTCTGGGCACTTCCGATCACTGCCTGGTTGGGTCGTCAGTACCGATCGCATTACCTCCACGTCCCGTGCAGGTGAGGCGAAGAGTCTGGCATTACTCGTCAGCTGATTGGGATGGTATGCGGGAATATTTCGCGTCTATCTCTTGGAGGCAGCGCTGCTTTGAGGGTAAAGATCCCTCAGCGAGTGCCAACGCTATTGCTGACGAGATCAGACTTGGAATGGAATATTACATTCCTTCCTCTGAGATCGCCAGTAAGGGCCGTGGACGCTCCTGGTTCAATCGTGCATGCGCCGATGCTGTCGGTGACAAACAGGCGGCGTATCGCGCTTGGATCAGGGGTCGCGCCATGAAGGATCCGAATATCAGTTCCCTCAAAGAAGCCTATAACCGTGCCTCCAAGGCCTGCAAGAAGGCCTACGTTAGGGCGGATGCCCAGCGCGTTAGCAGGATTGGGCGTGCGTTGGCCGATCACCCAACTAGCAGTCGTGCTTATTGGAGGTTGGCCAGGGCCGTTCAATCTAACTTCTGCCGTCCAGCGTTGCCGCCGCTGAGGTACCCAGAAGGGTCGCTGGCCCACAAGCCGCAAGAGAAGGCTGCCTTGCTGGCAAATCTCTTCGCGGCTAATTCCCGCCTCGAAGACCGTGGTTCCCAGTCGCTGCCTACACTGCCTGATTGCGGTTTCTCAATGGCAGATATTCGCATCAGGCAGTGTGATGTGCGGCGTGAGTTACGGTCTCTCGATGTGCGGAAAGCCAGTGGTCCGGATGGAATACCGGCGGTGGTTTTGAGGGCTTGTGCAGCCGAGTTGTCTCCAGCACTGACTCGCCTCTACCGAGCGTCCTACCGCACAGGTGTTGTGCCGGAATCTTGGAGGGAGGCCAATGTGCAACCAATCCCCAAAAAGGGTGATCGATCGGACCCTACCAATTACCGCCCTATCGCTATCACCTCAGTGATGTGTAAGGTCATGGAGCGGATCATAAACGCTCAATTGATCCGCTACCTGGAGGATCACTCGTTGATCAGTGACCGACAATACGGTTTCCGTCATAATCGATCGACGGGTGATCTTCTAGCGTTTGTCCTGCATCGCTGGGGTGAGGCGATTGACCGGCGTGGCGAGGCTCTTGCTGTGAGCCTCGACATTGCCAAGGCGTTTGATAGGGTCTGGCACCGTGGTCTTCTGTCCAAGCTTCCGGCATACGGTCTGCCCGGCAACCTGTGTTCGTGGATTTCCGGCTTTCTGCATGGGCGTAGAATACGTGTAGTCGTTGACGGACACGCTTCGGCGCTCATG
The DNA here is from genome assembly GCA_023078785.2 of Hyles euphorbiae. Taxonomy (NCBI): domain Eukaryota; kingdom Metazoa; phylum Arthropoda; class Insecta; order Lepidoptera; family Sphingidae; genus Hyles; species Hyles euphorbiae. The sequence continues at coordinate 11,994,050 of CM041036.1, forward strand.
TCGGTAAATGCCGGAGTTCCTCAGGGCTCGGTGCTGTCGCCCACCTTGTTTATTCTGCATATCAATGACATGTTGTCGCTTGGCAACATTCATTGCTATGCAGATGACAGCACGGTTCATGGGCGATACCACTGCGGGCCTCCAGGTTGCCGTGTCGAATCTGTGATGGGACGCGAAGATCTTGTCATTGAGCTCAACCGGACCTTGGATCTCATTTCTACATGGGGTTCCAGGAATATGGTTGAGTTCAATGCCAAGAAAACCCAGGTGTGTGCGTTCACGTGCAAAAAATCCCCGTTCTCTCCCCTCCCCATTCTTCAGGGTACTCCCCTCTCAGTGCGGAATGACCTGAGTATCCTTGGTGTGGATATCCGCTGTGATCTCAATCCAAGGAATCACATCGAGGGCGTAATATCTGCCACATCACGCAGGGTTGGAGTCCTGAACAGGGTGCGTCGGTTTTTCACGCCCGGTCAGCTTTGTCGCTTATATAAAGCGCAGGTCCGGCCGGGTATGGAGTACTGCTCGCACCTCTGGGATGGATCCGCCCAATACCTGCTCGATGCCTTGGATGGATTGCAGCGGCGGGCCATCCGCATTGTGAATGATGCAGACGTTACGAGCAACTTGGAGTCGCTACAACTCCGGAGAGATGTCGCCTCTCTAAGCGTGTTCTACCGCCTGTATCACGGTGAGTGCTCTGAAGAATTGTTCAACTTGCTCCCCTCCTCTCCATTCCTAACCAGAACCACGCGTGCTGGCTTGCGAAGCCATAGCTTGACGGTCCACACCATCCCGGCGCGAACCAAACGGTTCTCAAATTCGTTTTTGTGCCGCACCGTCAAGCTGTGGAATTGTTTGCCGGCGTACGTGTTCCCTCCTTCCTACAACCCTGGGTCCTTCCGCCGCGGTGTGAAGAGGCACCTTAGCAGGCCGGCATAATTGTCTCCATTGGCATGGGACATTGACACTTTCCATCAGGTGCAATGCCGCCACTATGCCAGGCCAGTATAAAAAAAGAAAAAAAAAAATACTGATAGTAAGTATACTACTGGTCGTGGGCAGTAGCAAAACCAAATAATACCTACACACCGAAATAAATTACAGAGCAATGCTTTTCTTCCTCTACATATTATGGACAGTACGATTGAGAAGGGTAAGGTCATATAGTACACCACGCTGACATGGTGTAGTTTGACAATTATTAATAACTAAACCTAACTTTGTCCAATGAAAACATATCCACGGAACATATAACACAGAGTATCCAATTAAAATCTATCCACGAATAAATGATTAAAAAATATTTCAAAACTTCTACCAAAAAGCAAGCTGAGTTTTAGTTTTAGTGACTTAGAAAAAAATGCAAATAAAATTTTCAAACAGGAGTAAGGAATTATTTTTGTTATTTTTTTGCGATCCTCGTATTTGGGCGGTAAAATATGGTAATAATACAACTGACCGAAGCTGTAGTCACTAAAACTACCACCAATATTCATTTTCGGTCGTAGTCTGGTATATTTCCAAATGGGTTTGCTTATGTATATCTGACTTGAGATCCTATTAAGAGATTACCATTAGTCCATTGGGTATTTATTAATTCTATGTAATCACAGTTCGTCTCTGAGAACTATTGATTGGATTTACGTAGTTTATACCTCATTGTATAAATCTAGTTTAATTTTATTACTAATCTTCTATATATATAAAAGAGGACCCTGACTGACTGACTGACTGACTGACTGACGTATCAACGCACAGCCGAAACTACTGCAGCTAGGAACCTGAAATTTTGCACAGAGATTCCTATTGTGATGTAGGGTAGCACTAAGAAGGGATTTTTGGAAATTCAACCCCTAAGGGGGTGAAAAGGGTAAAAAACTGTTGTATGGAAAATCGAAACCGTTAGAGTTACAATTGTCAAACTTTGCAGTTTAGTTAGCCAATTTAATACAAATATAACTGCATACTTAATTTTTCTAAAATCAACCCTAAAGCGGTAAAAATAAGGGTTGAAGTGTTGCGAGACTAGGGTGATTTAATGACTGTCTAATCAACGCACAGCAGAAACTATTGGAGCTAGAAACGTGAAATTTTACACAAGGATTTCTATTGTAACGTAGGGTAGCACTAAGAAGGGATTTTTGGAAATTCAACCCCTAAGAGGGTGAAATGGGTAAAAGACGGTTGTATGGAAAATCTAAACCGTTAAAGCTAGAATTCTCAAACTTTGCAAGTTAGTTAGCCTATCAAAAACAAATATAACTGCATACTTAATTTTTCTAAAATTAACCCTAAAGGGGTAAAAATAAGGGTTGAAGTTTTGCAGAACCGAACTATCGGATCAACGCACAGCCGAAACTACTGGAGCTAGGAACGTGAAATTTTGCACAGAGGTTCCTATTATGACGTAGGGTAGCATTAAGAAGGGATTTTTGGAAATTCAGCCCCTGAGAGGGTGAAAAGGAAAAAAAACGGTTGTATGGAAAATCGAAACCATTAAAGCTAAAATTGTCAAACTTTGCATTTTAGTTACTCATCTAGAAACAAGAATAACTGCATACTTTATTTTTCTAAAATTAACCCTAAAAGGTAAAATAAGGGTTGAATTTTTTTTTTTTTTTTTTTTTTTTATTTTTTTTTATAATGGCCTGGCATAGTGGCGGCATTGCACCTGATGGAAAGTGTCAATGCCGCCCAGGCAGAGTATCCATTGGCATCGGACGGCAGTCCCATGCCAATGGAAACAATTATGCCGGCCTGCTTAGGTGCCTCTTCACACCACGGCGGAAGGACCCGGGATTGTAGGAAGGAGGGAACACGTGCGCCGGCAAACAATTCCACAGCCTGACGGTGCGGCACAGAAACGAATTTGAGAACCGTTTGGTTCGCGCCGGGATGGTGTGGACCGTCAAGCTATGGCTTCGCAAGCCAGCACGCGTGGTTCTGGTTAGGAATGGATCTGGTTTAGAATGAAATGTTGTAAAACCTAACTGTCGCATCAACACACAGCCAACACTACTGAAACTACGAACTTGAAAGTTTACACAGGGATTCCTACTGTGGCGTAGGGTAGCACTACGAAAGTATTTTTGGAAATTCAACCCCCAAAGGGATGAAAAGGGTGAAATAGTGTTTTATGATAAAACTTGGAACTTTATTTAATTATTACAAACAAATATAATTGCCTACTCTCTTTTCTCAAAATTAACCCTAAAAGGTTTAAAATAGGGGTTGAAATGTTGTATGCAAAATCGAAACCGCTGAAGTTATTCATATGAACATTTGTATTTCACCACTTATTTTAAACGCAAAATAATGCCGTGAACTACTATTCGAAAACAAGCACTAAGGCGGTGAAATAAGGGATGATATTATATTATGTGACAACTAGAACCACTGAAGCTGATTTATGTATGTTATCAAAATCATTTTTTTGCAAATCTTTCGCAGAGCTTACAGTGTAATGTTGTTGAAGCGATATAATGTATTTATTTTACATCCGTATTATTATAATATTCACGCAGACGAAGTTGCGGGCAAAAGCTAGTTGAACATATACAAATCCATTATACATGTGGCCTTAACTTGATCACTACATATTCTAAATACAAAGTCGCTTTCTCTGTCCCTTTGTCTACTTAAAACTTTAAAACTACGCAACGGATTTTGATGCGGTTTTTTTTAATAGATAGAGTGATTCAAGAGGAAGGTTTGTGTGTATAATACGTGCATATTATTGTAGAGAAATCTATATGCACCCGGGCGAAGCTGGGCCGGGCCGCTAGTATTTACTAATTCACATCGTCAAACTAATTACATTTTCATTAATGATTAAATAAAAAATGTATTTTTTATACAACTTTGTTTTACAATCCTTTATTACGTGTCTTGCTTCAATCTGAATCTTTTGTTGCTATCATTTATTCATGCCTGATAAGGGGAATTTTATGCGTACCCTTGTACCGAAGAGACGTTGCACTGCCGTAAGAAATTTCAATTTGTGCTGACATCGTATATCACAGCATGCAAAGGGGACTTGACATATGAGTCGTTGTTTTTCAAGGGAATTTAAGGGAACGCAATTTCGCAACATGATCAATGATCAAGATCTCAAACATTTTAATATATTTTGACAGCCTCCGTGGCGCAGTTGGTTAGACGCCGGCTGTGAAATGACAGGCTGCGGTTTCGATCTCCGCATCGAAATAAATATTTGTGTGAATCACAGATACTTGTTTCGTATCTGGGTGTTTGTGAAACTGAAATGTCTCTCGTAGTTCCTGATACCCACGACACAAGACTCGATCTTAGTGTGGGGTCAGGATTATGTATGTGACTGTTGGGTGTATTTATTTATTTATTTAAAAGGTAAGTAAAAATCATTATTTATTGTTGACAGGATTACAAAACAACACATAAAGCATAAGTACAAAAGGAGAATAAAAATAATCAATAAAAGGAAAACATATCTACCGTAGTTCATAAACAGTATATTATATTGTTGTGAATCAAGAAGTCTTGGCATTAATTTCTGTGTTAATCAATCCCCTTTCTATAAATTTTCGCGTCTATAAATCTTACATGATTTGCTCGGGACTGGAGTCTTGGCACGGAAATTAGCTCGGCGGAATGTGAATTGTAGTAATGACACTTGCATACAGCTTTTGGAATAAAGTAGTGTATATTATATAGAAGTGCGTGGTGGCCTGTTGGTAAACGGACTAGACGCGACTGCCAACATGTTCACGGTGGTCGCGGGTTCAAATCCCAGGGCACACCTCTGACTTTTCGGAGTCATGTGTGTATTGATAGTCAATCACCACGCACTAAAACGGTGAAGGAAAACATCGTGAGGAAACCTGCATACCATAGCGATTTATATAAATTTCTATGGTATGTAAGTCCGCCAACCCGCACTAGGCCAGCGTGGTGGACTATATGGCCTAACCACTCTCAATCGTACTGTCGATTGTAGAGGAGGCCCGTGCCCTGCAGTGGGACGTATATGGGCTGATACAGATACAGATATTATATACCACTGAAAACATTCTGAACTCCACAGTCATAACACTGAATACAATATAAGAACGACATTTCAAAGACTGTTGTCTGGTTTTTGTAGATTTTAATTATGATTATCAAGTTCCTGTACACATATAGTATATATTTTTTTGATTTTTAAAATAAATCTAGCGTTAATTCATTTTTTTTTCTCGTTTATTTAAATATCTTGTACTCAGACATTCCTAAATCTTTGTTTGGTAGCCCAAGATGTATCTTGGGCTACCAAACTTGGGTACCCAAACTAGGCATAGCCTGTAGGCTATGCCTAGTTTGGGTACCCCTGGTCACACTAGTTATAAGGATCTCATTATTTTGTATTACATTATTTTTAATTAGTATTAAGTCTCTGTATGTCTGTATTTTTAATAAAATATTTTCATTTTTCATTATTAATAATATCATGTATAAAATTAATAGAAACAGTTTCATTATGATTGCTTCAATAAATGTTTTTTAATTTCATAATTAGCGTTGGCTTCATCTTTACGAGTGGTAGGTCCCTCATAAGTGAGAGGCCGCATTGGTAGGTAATGGCTTGAGTAGCCCTCCTCCCAAACAGCAGTGTAAATGCACTGATGTATTTCAGTTTGAAGGACATTGCAGCCAGAGTACCTACTGGACATATTGAGAGTTAACATCTTATGGTCAGGATAGGGAGCGCAGTGAAATGCCAAGCATTGCTTTGTAATTCGTGGTGTTGTTTGGTCTGATTAGCTCGTCTCGCAATTCATTGTAATAAAAAAGTGCTCTTTTTTACTTGTCTTCTATTTCGAAGACTATTATCAATACTTGTAGCCTGTCAAGTCAAACACAAATCTCATACTTTATCCGTGTCAGAATACAAATTTTAACTTAGACGGGTCTTCCGCACAAACTCGCTAACAGTGGTTACTCCTAAACCCTCGAAACTTATTTGGAACCAAAACTTCGAGCGACCTAATTCTTTAAGCAAGTTTGAATAAATAATGTACTAATGTATGAGATAATTCCGTTCTAGTCGAATCGATTTTAGTTAGTTTAGTTAATTTGATGGTGTTTGTTTGAATTTTACATACATGCTTATTATTGATAGCGTTTAGTTATTCACTGCTTTCTCCTCTCTACTTTATGCATACATACTAACATTTAGTATTAACTTTAGAGACATTAGACACACATTAGCACATCTTTACATTAGATACCTGGCAGAAGTCCATTGATGAGTATAGTAGGTCTGTCATATGTGAGAGCCCACTTGGGTAGGTAATGTCTGTTTCTTCCGGGTAGCAGCAGTGTCAATAAACTGTTGTGTTCCGGTTTGAACGAAATTGTTACTTGAAGGACATTGATTTGTGTTCATGGTATTTTTTTTTTGGTTTTACACTGTTCATGAGCGTTTGTATCGCTGGCTATCAGGTGAATGACATGCTTGTTTCGCCATTCATTGCATTTAAAAAAATATTTTATAAGGCTTTCAGTAGACCTTGTGGATGCAGGTTTGATACTTGTGAAAAGAATCTTTGATCTATCTAATCATGAGTTCTACACGTTATTTTTCGTGCCTTTTGCCATTTCATCTTTTATATCATTATATCCTTGCGTATTTTGCAACAGAACTAGTACTGGAAATTTGAAAAATTGATGTTGTTAAAATGTTTTAACCATTACTAGATTTTATAAAATACGAATAGATGTATCATGCATGATATATCTAGCAATGGAAAACTTTATGCCAACTTATGATTTGTTTTAAAAAAGTTCTTGTTGTTAGTAGGTACCTACCAAATTAAAATTACATTTGTGATAATAATAAACAGACTGCAACTAACTTACCAAATAAGTGAAGGTAAAATACAACTCGTAGCATTTGGCACAATATGACGGTAACATGCTGCCAAGTCCTTAGAATTTCTAGAATATTAAACAAACTTTTATATCCCCTCTGAAACTATATTTGTGTTTGGAGTTACAAGGACAATGCAGATGCCGTATGCATTATTTATTCACATTATGAAATGTGACTATAATATACTATGTCATATTTAAATTATGTGATATTCAACACGGTAAAAAGACCCGCAGAGTCAGGGTAAGTAGAGATTTTAAAGCGTTAAGTTCTATGGTCCATGTATAAGTATATTTCTCTTTCGCTTCATTCACTATTTTTAATATTTTCATACACGTTGGTCCATGTAAAAATCTTTATTATTCGATTATCATTACATCATAGACTTACAACATATTTTTAAATGAAAACGATTAGAATTTTTCTTCAGTTTGGCATTGCCCCACACTTACATAGCATTAACTGTCTAACATCAACCTTTAAGCACTAGGTGTATTGGCGTATCATGCTGGCTCAATGTTGTTGGCAGTCTTCACTTCGAAATACTTGTGAAGAACTGTACCTGTGCCGTCAAAACACACATAACTTGGAAATGTCACTGGTTGCTTTGTAGCACGAACTTAACTAAGTAACCTTGCAGGTGTTAATAATCTCTTTTGTAATTCGCAAATCAAATTTTAAATTAACTCTCGTGTCGTAGTTTTTCTACAAGGAAAGCATTTCAACAAGCAAAGTTGCATCTCAATGGAATATGCTATAAAAATAAATGTAATCCAAGTCATCAACTTTGAAATGTAAATACGCGAACGAATTTTTTTAAATATATTTTCTTGTTCTTGCGCCGCATAAATATGTATGGCGTCCTACCGAGCCAGTTAGCTCCAAGTAGTGGATATGAATACACATTTTATTACGCTTGTTGAAATATAAATGATAATATTAACGCCACTCGTAGCTTGCATTTTGATAATACAGATATAAATGCTGTATAACTGAATAAATATGATAGAAGCTCAGAAGGATTTATCCCTGTAGAAATATAGGGAGATATAGTAGTGTCATTACAGTGCTCAATCTCTTTTTATGTTTGACGGTAGAAGCCAAAAGGTGATTTAGGATGTGATTCGCCATCCTGAGACATAGGATGTTAAGTCTCAATAATTATTCCAGTATAGTAGTAGTTATTGCCTCGGTGGCGTAGTTGTGCTAAGGTACGGTTACAAAGCTGAGGTCTCGGGTTCGAATCCCGGGTTGGGCGAAGTGATATTGGATTTTTCTATTCATTATCAGTCCAGAGTCAGAAATTTGTGCCCGATATGGCAATAGGCTCGCCACCTATCTCATTGTGGGACGGAACACACAAGGCGAAATGTGGGTGTCCTGGCACCTCTGCCTACCCCTTCTGGGATATAGGCGTGAGTTTATGTATGTATGTATGTACTAGTTACTCTGGCTACAGTATTCTTCAAACTGGAACACAACAGTGCATTTACACTGCTGTTTGGAGGGAGATATAGAAATTACGGTGGTACCTACCCAGATGGCCTCTCACGTTTGGGAGAGACCTATCACCAGTACTGTGTTATTTGTTTAAGGCCAACGTGAAATACAATAAAGTGAACTGCTAAACCTAGGAATTAAACTTCATGATTTAAATCCTATGCATGCTGGCGTGACGCCAATGAGCCTACTATGGTGTCTTACAATGTAGAATAACGTTAAATATGGAATACAAGTTGGAGCTTTAGTTGGCTTAACTAATTTTTATGGTAGCTCTACTGAGTACTGAGAAGACATAGCATAATGATTCTCCTGTCTATTAAAGATGTAAATATTATTATCACAAAAATAATTAAAAAGGTAGTTAATTAGGACTAAAAATCCAATAATACATTATTATTATGAATGGCCGTCAGATTGTCATACTTTATAACTGTAGTTGTAGGAAGGGTATCTCTGGCTAAGAATGAAACTCCATCTCTTCGATTACAATATTATTCTCTAATTGTTTTACATCCATTTTAATACATTACACGATCAGACCACGCACCAACAAAACATCAATCAAAAGATACTGTTTTACAATTTTAAAAATACCTCATTCCATTTTCACATTTTAAATCTATTTCTTTTTAAACAAGCCACATTGAAGTTTGAAAGAGTATTTAATGTTATTGATATAAAAATATAACGATTTAGCAAACAAAATGTCCACTACTCACACTATAATCCTAAAATATTCACAATAAATTAACAAAATTATTACATTATTAACTTTATATTAAGCAGTTTAAAATACATAAGCGAACACAGAAAGATAAATAGCTTTAACTCACCCAAGTTTTGAAGTTTAACAGCTGATTTCACAATCTGCCTGGCAAACTTCAAACAGCAAATGTGGCCATTTTACTAATGGTAAAAGCAAGTGTTCCTTAAAGCTAATTAATAAGGGGGAACAGAATCGTTCCGCATGTAATGTTTTTGAATCGTATTTCATTTGACTTCCGCCCCGTCGACGATTAAAACTTTATTGAAAATTATGGAAATAATCAAATTGCTAATGTTCTTCGCAAGTGTGATTTTAACTTGAATTTCGAAGTTATGTTTTTGCATATTTTGTTTCGTGTGTTTCTGTTAACCAAAAAATAAATCTTTATAGATTAGTTACTTCTTAGTACTCGTACAATATATATACGTGGCATAAATTCGGTCGTTATATTTAGTTAATTTTAATATCTATGACTCAAGATTGTGAGCGCAGTGAAATGCCAAGCATTGCTTTGTAATTAAAGTTGTCGTTTCGTACTGCTACTATTCATGAGCGGTCGTATGGCTTAACATCAGCCGAACGGCAAGCTCGTCTTGCCATTCATTGCAATAAAAAAAGAAAGTATACCTACTTTAGAAAAGTCAATTGTTCGAAAAGTATAGATATTCGTCAAAGGATTTCCCTGCAATACGTAGTCATGTCTTTTATATCATTATTAATATTACAAGGAATTAATTAATTACAACTAAGGCTTGCTTTAATTATTGATGTCTTTATCACCTTTTTGTCTCATAACAGCATACACAAGTCGGTATTCCTTCGATAATATTGAAGCTATGACGTCAAACTGTTGGCTATTTATAACATCATCAAGTTAAATTAAACTGATATACTGAGTTTTCGCCCCCTCATTCGTTATGACGTATGTTATTGTTTTGAATCGTACGAAGTGGCTCATATTAGAATATTCTCGTTCATAAATGGGTGGTACAATTATGGAATATTTTGACGACGTAGGTTTCTGGAGAGCTACTCTGAACTCCGACAGGACGACAAATGTTCGAACACCACACGTAAAACTCTGCGAATATGCCTAATTACTTTAAAAAAAAGGGCCGAAAAGTTCTTGACTGGAGGCCACGTACAGGCAAGCGAAATGTCGGACGCCTGCCAACAAGGTGGACGGACGATCTGACTAAGGTTGCAGGATGTCGCTGGATGCAGGCCGCTTCCATCAGGTCATTGTGGAGATCCTTGGGGGAAGCCTATGTTCAGCAGTGGACTTCCTGTGGCTGATATGATGATGACTTTATGATGACTTTACAAAATGTTCGAATCCTGTATCGTACGTCTACGTCGTAATTGTTCGTAATCTTGAACTAAGTTCGATTCGACCGATTGATTTTCAAAAGCGGAAAGCTAATATAAATAAAATAATAAATAATAATAATAATTATATTATGTTGACATTCAACGTCCGAACATTCGGACTTCGTGTTGGAGTATAGACTAACCCCTCTGTTATGGAACCAGTTAAAATATTTACGATTCATAGACGCAGCCCTTATGTTTTAGCTTGGAATGTCAAATCTCCTTTTTATGGGTTGAAGGCTAATGTAGAAAAATATTTCAGGTGACTAGCGCATTGCAGTGTTATTGAGTGCCTATTGATAAAAGGGAACTGATGGCCAAACTATTTAAAAAAAAACATAATTATACTCTGTCGCCGATGCAAGCAACAAAAAATAGCGCCAGGCTTTTGCCTGTCTCAACATAATAAAAATAGTTTGTAACTGAAAAATTCCCTTACCTTAAGTTTTGTAATGTAACACGCAACATTTTTATAACAGTTCGTTAAACAATATTTACATTGGTATACTTTTTGATGCAAATCAAATTACGGAAAGAAATTCCGTTTTACAAAAGTAGGTCGTGAGAGTACCCCGTTGGAATGTTAAAAAGGCTGAGTGTTCAGAATAGGATAATCGCAACAATGGCTCATAACTTGGGCCTACTGATATTTTATTCACAACTGGATTTTAGATTTAACAAAGATGTGGTAAAGGTAAAGTAATTGGTAATTGGGAAATTTAATTTTAAAATTTTATCTTAGTTTACCATTTTAAATTCTTTATTGCCTGTTTTTTTATTTAGTCCGTTTTTCTGGTTTTGGTACTGAGATGGCTTAGCTTCTGTATGACGCTTAACGTTACATTTGAAAACCAGCGCAGTGTTGTAGCTTCTGTTATGACACCGCATAATGCTGAGATGATAACCTTTTCAGCCGCGTAACATACGAACCTTTTTTTCACTTTTTATATTTTTGTACTTATTCTGACGCGTTACTAAAACCATTATTTTTCTTTCTAATCAGAGGCTATTACATAATAAATATTAAAAAGTAAAGTATTCTGGTGTATATGCGTGTCCGCTTAAATATTGATCACCAAATAGAATAGTGTAGCTCAGTTATCGTTTCAATGACTCATGAAAATTATTGGCTTACTTTCTATGTGTGTTTGATTTCGATCACACTGATATCAAACAACCTTTTTTATAGAAGAATACTCAATCCGGACCATATTGTAGTCATATTTTGTGCATACTACATGCTCATGTACATGATATATACTAAAACACTTTCTCTTTTTCCTAATGCACTATTATGCCAGTCATAAATGGATTCTATTACTAAATCCGACAAGGATAAACATGTTCATAATACAACATAAGTACACTGACTAGGTTGAGAACACGGCCTACAAAGGCTTGATAAAGGTCAGTGACCTGACCGAGTAAGCTCTGGATAGTTCATTCAAGCAAGGTCTAAGTGTTCGCAGGTTTTGTATGGAAAAAATAATAAGGACAGTTATTTATTGTCTACACTGCGATGGTGAATGTAACATAGATACTTGTTGCAGATACAGAAATAATATTATGTGTATGAAGTGGTTATCATTAATTTAAGTACGTGTTAGGATAATATTTAAAATTTAGATACAAATTTACTGACATTCCCGTAAAGTTAGTATAGGCTGTGGTATAGGGATGTGGTATAAAAAATATTCAATGTTTGATCCATATAAGTAAATTCAAAATATCGGTTAACTCAACATTTCATTAAATAAATATAACGTCTGCTCGTCATTTTCAAACTTAGTTTAGGAATTCATTAAAATAACACAACAAAATACATTTTTGCATTTATTTTAAAATAGTATATGCAGGAACCTTGAAAACCATGAGGCCCACCCAAAAACATCACCTAATTTCTTTTTTGTGTTTTCACTTACATCCCTTTAGTCTCGGTAAGGTATAGATATCGCTTCCGTAGCCCCTTGACACAGAAACAAATGCTCGTTGACAGTTCCGCTCTTTAAAGGTAGGTATTAACGAAGCACGCGACATTAATAATTATTGTGCGGCACACGAGAATGTCTGTTTTAAATTCTGACAGCGACGGCGTTAATCACTATTATAATATACTTTACATAAGGGGGTTTGTATTGATCGCGATCGAGGTACTACGACGAAGTAGAAAGGGTGGATATTTCTTTTCAGACATTTGAATACTAATGACTATAAGTGCGAAGAGGTTATTAGAAAAGTTGGAACGCAGATTTAGTCTTAATAGAATTGTGATGAATAAAATAAAAATTTGTGCATTTTAAAGTTATTTAATTATTCATTTTATATTTCCTTATTAGTATAAATTTATTAAATCTCATAGTTGAGATTTTGTATCTTTCGCTTTTAGATTGATTTATTTTTATTTTACGTAGTATTCACATCATATTGTCATAGGACACTACCCATCCATTTACAGCTGTCTTGACCCAAGACATGATATGCTCATGAGGCAAATTAATTTCATTCACATTTTTACATATCAGCTATCAACCCTTTCGCCAAAATGTCGAATAATACCATCATCGTCCTCACAACAATCTCGAACGTATCGATAATAATCACTTTACATGAATGTGCCTCTTAACATCTCTCCTTGGCGTGCTGCCAAGAGAAATGTAGGCTGAATAGATTCACTTTATAAAGTTAACATTCGCACGCTTTCATTGTGACAAAGCTTTAAAAACATTCATGGAAAGGGACAAGCCCTTTATGTTTATTGCACGCCCTCACTTGATGTTAGTGCTCGGCTTTTGTTTTTAGGGTTCGGAAATACTTTTGGTTGCGTGTGTTGTGAATGAAATTTGGTGACATAAACATAAGCCCACGTTTTTGTTATCAAAAGGAAAGACAGAAGTTTTCCTAATGCATTCATAATTTACAATTATTTTTTCTATCTCAGTATATACCAGAAGAGGAACCTGCTGCCATTCTAAAAAAAAAATATAAAAATGTTTACGTAAAATGAATTGTTAGATTCACAGCAAATTGTATAGTTATAAATCAACTATTATTTCTTAAAATTACCAAACTATACAGTGGTTATTACTTTTATTTGCAAATAAAAAATATTCTCCTCAAAGTGTGTCTTGATATTTTTCTGTCTCTTGGTGACCGAGTCGTTCTTTGTGGCTTCATCTTGCTTTTAATTTATTGTACATTTTTCTTAATTATATTTTTAATTAACGTTGTAGTTATACAAGAGACATTTTTTTTATATTTTATTATGCAGCGACCGCATGTATAAATGTTAAATATCGACGGAAAGAAAATAACTAATAAATCATATTACAGTCTAAAGACGTACCAAATAAATTCAAGGTGTTGTTTGGTTTTGCTACTGTTCATGAGCGGTCGCATCGCTTACTATCAGGCGAACGGCATGCTCGCATCGCCATTCGCCGCAATAAAAAAAATATCTAGCCACACACAATATTTGTAATTGGGTCAGGACTATGAGTGACATTTTTGGGTGTATTATTTATTTATTTAAGAAATCAATGGCCATAGTTATGTTAGCGGAATTACCTAGATACCCGTCGTGATTATGAGAGGAAATGTTTCTTGCACCTTGCTTCTGAAATTTAACTGTTACAAAACCGTGGTAGCAGGTACTTATTTGTTTTTTCTCAAGTCCTCATATAAGCGAGTTTAAAAAAAAATATAAAGTCCATTTCAATTTCTATTTCCTTTTAATTTACTACCCCTAAACTCAATCTAGAAAACCTTTCAACCTCCTAAACCGCATTGTCATTGATAAATGTCTTCTTTGAACACTCTATCTCCGTTGTAAATGCTTCGCTGCAGTATTCAGAATCGCGTTAATGTGAGCTTCATTCGTATTAGTCGTTCCGTATGCTTTTAGTGCGCCCGCCTTAAGTGGATGTAAATATGATTTGAATTTTGAGCGACGAGATATTTTGTAAGATTTATATTGGGATTTTCTGGAGTTGATGTCCGTATATTCGTGTGATGTATTATTGAGTATCAGGTTTATTTAGTAATAAATTTGATATTTTCCATTGACTTTCGAAAGGCTTAATGATTGATTTATACTGTGATAAAACTATATGATTTTTTACTGTACCTACATATTTATTTTAAAGGATTAATTATTATAGCTGTTATATATATATATATATATATATATATATATATTTGCACGCAAATTAATAGAATAAATCGATCATAGTGCAACATCCTACGTTAGGCCTTAAAACGCCCTTCAACACGAAACGCGACAAATCAAAAGGTTTTAAGACAACTACATTGGAACTTCGTTTATAAAAAAACCACAAAAAATTAAAAATACCACTGCACAGCTAAAAGTAAAATTTATTTTATTGTAATTGTACTAATTGACTTAATTAGCTAAAAAATCAATGTATTTGTGTTATATATTGACGGCGGACAGCCAAAAACCAAACATGTAGGACCTATGCCTTATATGAATTTAAATTTCTACATGTTTGGTACTTGGCGACCCGCGATACGTTTTCGAGTAATCGGTTTACATACATAGAAATATATAAATATATTCCTATGAATTGAGAACCTCCTCCTTTTGTGAAGTCAGTTAAAACAATATTTTATACATTATTACATTTATCCAAACTTAAACTTTTGCCCGTTTGGGTATCCCTTATCAAATTATGTTCTGGTGCATCATTTCATTTTACGACTTTTGCACTGCAGACGCGTTTATTTACGTTGCTCATACAAACCAAACTTATTTAATCAGACGATATTCATTTCTCACCATTTTACGATATGACTCCCGTTTTATTGGCAGTTAAAGTACCACGTAGTAAAAATCTTATTATCCAGGGGATAATTAAATCACGGTCATAAATGGGATGCTTCGGTAAACGTCTATTGGTTCATTTTATGCGTTTCAAACAAGAATAGGAAAGTTTATGACTATCTGTCAAATATCACATGAAAAGTATGACTAGAAACAAAAAAATATTTGCGCATCAATAAAGTTTTTTGTACTTTGTCATATTCTAAAAAATAATTAAATTGAAACGAAAAAATATCATGTTACATGTAATAATAAAGAAGTCATAATTCGTTTAAAAAAATATTTTTCTTTCTTATTTCTAAAGACGCCAATCACTATTTTGTTTTTTTATTAATTTGTAAATTGTATTTTTATTATTTTTTAAAACTAATATCATATTACAAAGTATTGTATTGCTCACCCCCCGTAAATGGTGTGATTTGGCAGCTATAATAGCACAATGTGGCGCCAGGTACTTCCTATTCTTATTTGAAAAGTATTTTAGGGATGACTAGATCCTAGGTACTTAGGTCTTGGGTTCGAATCTCGGGTCGGGCAATGATAATTGATTTTTTTTATTCATAATCAGGCTGAGTTCAGAATTTTTAGCACGATATTGCGATAGGCATTCCCCCAATCAAATCGTGGAAAAGCGAGGCGAAAAGTGGATGTCTTGGTAGCACCTCTGCCTACCCCTACTAGGAAAAGCGCGTGTGTTTATGTATGTACGACTATTTTGGTCTATTTTCGTCAATATTAATAAATTGTTTTAAATCAGCCTACTCCGTTTAAAAATATGCATGTAAGTATAAATTAAATAAAAGTAAGTTTGTTTTAAGCAAGCTAAGTCTCTAAGCCAGATTAAATAAAAAGGTGTTTCACCTGACTCGTAAGTTATTTCAGGCACCAAAGTTATTGTTAGGTCAAACATAGCAAATGCCTGACCTTTGAAACGGTGGTCCCTTCATAAAATATTTCATTGCCTCGACTTTCCGATTTAGTACATTAATATTTTTAGCACGCTTCGTTCGGATTTTTATGCATCAAACATTTTTTTTGTATCAATCACAAGTGACAAGCTTGCCATTAACGTGATAGTAATATGACCGCTCATGGATGATAGCAAAAAAAAAACATGAATAACAAAGCAATGCTTGACTTTCCGCTGCGCTCGACATCCTGAAACATAAGATGGTACATTATGTTTAGTAATTACTCTTGCTCCAAGGTCCTTCAGATCGGAACACAACAGTACATATACACTGTTATTTGGCGGGAGAAATAGACATTCTAGTGGTTCCTACGCAGGCTGCCTCTCATAAATGAAAGATATACCACCAATGCCTAATTTGAATAATTCCTTCAATGCTAAGTCTAAATATTTTTAGAAATATGTTGTTATCCAATTAAGCGCACTAGGCCAAAATAAAATAAGTTCTAAAATTAGACCTGCAATGGTGTTATTAGAATACCTATTTTTTATTCTGACAGCAACTTATCATAAACAATGGGCACCCGTACAATTCTTCTAAGTAGAGATAGAGAGAGAGAGAGATTTTCTAGAGCTCGAATAAAGATGTATTTTTTCAATCTCTTAGAATATTTTTTTTTATTATTATTATTTTTTTTAATTTGATCTTCAATACCCAAAAACTTTGTAGTCCATATTTGTATAATAAATCGGTCGCAATAAAAAAAAAACAGATTTAAAAATAAATATTCCCATTGCTTAGAATTAAAAACGTTAAAAACCGAAATACGGAACTGGACGGGCGGTGGTTTTTCATTTGGTACCTCGTTAGCACCACAAGAGGGCTTCACTCGCCCAATTCGGAGAGAAACACTGAGTGTCCCAAAAATGTGATTTTTTTCAGCGACCGCGGAATTATTCAAACGCCAGCCAAATTGCGTCGCTTTTCTATGGAGTAAGTAAACTTTGGTAGTTAGTAAAGTTATTTATTTGCGAAAATTTTACGATTACCGATTTTTTTATTTTTTGTTTACTATCGAAAAACATTATTCAATTTTATGATGGTCTTAAATTTATGTTTATAATATGATTTTATTCATCATCTGACTAATATGTGTATAATACTTTTCCTTCTTTATACTCGTTTTCTATTTCTGCATGTAGGACATTCCGGATCAGAGGGTAGATTATACTAAAGATTATTAAAAAGAAGTAATAATACATCCTCTGAAATAACGCTAACGATGATTATATATAAATAACAAGTACATTAACAATATACTTTTTTTTTGTTCACCTGGTAGTAAGCGATGCGACAGCTCATGAGCACTTGCGAAACCAAACAACAGCATGAATTGCAGTGCAATGTTTCCTAAGAAGAATAGAATATATAGAATATAGAATAAACAAGAAGTAAAATGTTTAATTATGTATTCTAACCACAATTTTCTTCAAACCGAAACACACCAGTGCGTTTACATTGCTGTTTAGCGAGAGACATTACAGTAGCACGCACTCTGGCGGCCCTTCACATTTAGGTATATAATAAATATTACATTTATAATTTTCCGTGACAACAGATTCATAATACCTTAAAAATAACCAATTCATAAAAATCCGCATCGACATGCAAATTACGAAATAAACCGCTGAAGAGATATTGCCGATTGTTGGTTTAATTAATTGTAATTAAAGCGGGCTGTATCGGGCAGAAAATGCAAATATTGAATTTTAAACAAGGCTTTTGGTGCCGCGGTCAATATTCACTTTATTGACGAAACAACTGGAGCGAGAAAATATAACGAACGCTGTTCCGCTTATGTCTCATTTAATGTTTTGTATTTTACAATTGTAATATTTGTAGAGTGTAAGATTATTATAATGATTTATTAGCATGGCTTATTAATATGACTGCATTAAACTTAAAAATCAAATATATTTTTTTGTGCAATTTAAAGTATAATAGTTTGTGTACTTTGTAACTGGTATTCTTCAAGATTGTTTCCAATTTTTTCAAGAAATCTGCTTTCTAAATACGAGGTGGATTAGTAAAGCATTTTTATAGTTATAAAAGGGACTATTATTAAATTTAATTTTATTCTTTTTTACAGTGTAAAGAACTAGAATAATGCCGCAGATGCATAAACTGTTGTTTGACATACAATTGAATAAGCCGTGGCATGTTGTTTTTGTCAGTAAATTGTAATCTCTTTCTCCTTCTTTGACAATGATAATCTTCCCATGGTTTTTCCTTAAGCGATAAGAGCGCCATATGTACTTTTTTCGTTTTGTTTCTATCTATTATTAATAATTTTTTTATTGCAGTGAATGGCGAGACGATCAAGCCGTTCGCCTGTTGGTAACGTATCGCTTACGCCGCTCATAAACAGTAGCAACATTCCACTGCGCTCGCCATCCTGAGACATAAGATGTTAAGTCTCAAAATGCCCAGTAGTTGTTCTGGCTACAATGTCCTTCAATCCGAAACACAACAGTGCATAAATGCACACACAACACTGCTTAAAAGCAGTGTTGTTTCACGGGAGAAATAGATATTGCGGTGGTACCTACCCAGATAGCCTCTCACATATGAGAGACCTACCACCAGTAAAATAATTACCACCAGTAATATTTGTGTACAATAAAGACATAAATACATATTAAATTAATTCAATACGTATTTAAAGGTTTTTATAAGAATACCTAGAATCACACGTTATAACTATGCCAAAGTTAGCATACCTTACCAGTGCTACAACTTTATGAATACTTTCCAAAACGTAAAGCTAACAAAAGAAAGGACTGCCTCGTCAGGTCTAAACTATGTCTACAATGTAACAAGATATCCAACGGAATCGATTGAACTTGACGTGAATTCTAATTGATTGGACTGTAGCTGCTGATTCGTGTCAGACTAAAATCAAAAGAATGAAGATTTATTAGCGATGCTGAATTCTGAAGGAACATAATTTTTATGCACGTTGTTGAGAATAACATTTTGTACAAACGCGAGGGGCACAAAGTAAGTCACTCGTAAAGCTATCTGTTACAATAGATTATTTTAAAATATGAATTGTCAGTCCATACACGTACGTGCAAGATATGGGCCTGCTTAATGATGAATAGGGGACGTAGGATTTAATATACCACGAGGTTTTTTTTAATAAGCTTATTTTCAAATACGTTGTTTTTTTATTTTCATTTTTGTTAATTTCTTTTTATTGACTTTGATGTTGTACTTGCTATTACAATTTTTGTATTTAAGTTCATATGCATATCTATATAATGATATAAAATATAATCTATATATGAATATAATCTATATATGATTGTCCATGAATGTATTATTAGAAAATGTTTAATTCACACGTCGCTGCAGTGCCTATTTCAATAAAAATAATGCTTAGTTCGATAGAATGGACATTCATACATACACAAACTCACGCCTATATCCCAGAAGGGGTAGGCAGAGGTACCAGGATACCCACATTTCGCCTTGTATGTTCCGTACCACAATGTGTGATAGGTCGCGAGCCTATCACCATATCGGGCACACATTCCCGACTGAGCTGATAATGAATAGAAAAATTCAATATCACCGCCCAACCCAGAATTCGAACCGACCTCAGCTTTGTAACCGTACCTTAGTACAACTACGCCACCGAGGCAGTCGAAAGAATGCACTTCATATAATATTTAAATACTTAAAGTTAATTAGTTTTACTAACGATGTTTTCCTTCACCATTTAATTTATCCATAATCACACTCAAAGCTTAGAAAACTCATAAATGCCTCACCGAGCCTCCGATTCATAAATCCAATTCACTGAAACTATGCTCTTATCAACACGAATAAATACAGTGAGGCATTATTGCTTCGACCATAAACTTAGATATTGACTTAACGAGATAGAGCTGTTTAGGGAATATTGCCTGTCAGGATTGCTTTGATATTCAGTTCGGATTGTGAAGCTGTTTGTATTAGACAGATCTGTTTCGGACTTGCCGTTGTACGTACGTAATGAATTCCAATGGATCCTGATATACGCTCTGGGCGGTAATGAAACGATTTCTAGTCTGGCCTTGGTATGTATGGATGGAAATTCTGATATAGAGTGTGTATCTAGATTTGTTAATTTATAGTTTAGAAAAATATAGTTTGCGTTTTACACTGTGATCTATAATTGTAAAATTAATATAGAATTTCCAGATATCGTCTTTTTATAATTCGGTTTTAAATGTAGGAACAACACATTTTTTTTTTTATATAAATTATTCCTGCGATGGAACATATAATTATTGCTGACGTAGATTTTACAAAAACATTGCTCTGGTTGGCTAGTTCCCGACATTTATTGACTCGTGTATAATGTATAATATACAAATGTATAATATATAACATTAGTCTGTTTTGCCTGATATCTATACACAATAACAAGACAGTAATCAAAAAGTAACAGACATTACTTTGCTTAAGTCTAACAAGAACTGTGATTATGAAACTCTAATCCAAAACCAAAAAAAAAAAAAAGCAAATAAAACCCTCGGAAATACTCCATTAGAATATTCAGTGCTCTATGTAATCAATGCCAAAATTCTTCTTATTTCCGGTCCCTATTCCATTAATTTTAGGTTCAGTAAATAATTAACTCTGTTCAAAGCGCGGCCTCTAATATTAATTTATTGTTTACCCACTTCCCTGCCCATTAAATGGGGTTTGACCGACGTCCTCGTATAAAAATGCCCCTTTTTAGATCACATCCAGCCGCGTAATCACAAACTACCTTTGCTTTAACCAAAGCATCGTTTATGAGGCTTTGCAGTTTTTCTTTTATTTTTAACTACACACAAAAAAGAAAATAGAACTTAAAAGAAACAACAAGAATCGAAAAAGTACAGATGGCGATCTTATCGTCCTATAGGATTTCTTATGGGCATCCTTTCGATGGATTTATGAAACGGAAAAGAAGATTGGGCAGTCTAGAAAATAAAAGACATAAGCTCCAATTAATTCATATAATATTAAATATTCATATAAATTTTAATTAAATAATTATAATGTGTTTATCTCTTTTTTTTTATTCTTGCTTAGAGCCCGAGATACTTGTACAGAGAGGTTGTAGTTGATTATTTGACGGCCTCTGTGGCGCAACTGGTTGTAATTTTACGATTTACAACACAATATTTTGGCTTTGAACTCTGTGTGTGATTGTTGAATGTATTTATTTATTATTATCATAATGAATAAGGCGTTGTGATTGTAGATAGACTCTAGTTTTATGCGGTAATGAGTGCTCCATAAATAATTAATGAAATTGTCACTTTTCATTTTTGTTGGTGTCCAGATCAACCCCGCGGCGTTCCGTGTCACAGCCGATTCCATAGTCTTACTGTTGAGAATAGTAATCCACATAAAATAATATCATTACATAAACATCTTTGACATATTTGTCACCTTATAGTAATTTGGGTGCGAATACCTAAACCGCAACCTTTCGTTTTGCAGCCTTTTTATGATTAAGAACACTAAAGCACGATTTACAATTCAGACAAAACTATACCATTTTCAACATCATCATTAAAATATGTTATAACCTTAATTGCAAAATAATCAACCATACTTCGTAAATACGCGTCTACTTGCTCTATTGGTCGTCCGTCACCCGGTTCGTGTGACATGTTACCGGATATTGCTCGAGTCTTTGTAGCCCGAATAATAATAGGCGATTTAGGCTCGCCCGCGTCAAAGCGCATACGATGGAAGTACTTTGATTTTCCCCAGTAAATTGATTTTCATGTCAGTGACTCAAAAAACTGTATTTGGTAGGATGTCCATGTTGTGCCCACCCTCATCGGTGTTGGGGGCTCGACTCTTGAAGTTGTTGACGAATATGTCTATTTAGGACAAGTGGTCCGGTTAGGCAGATCCAAATTCGAGAGAGAGGTCAATCGTCGAATCCAACTCGGTTGGGCAGCGTTCGGGAAACTACGCAACGTTTTCCGTCCAAAATACCTCAGTGCCTTAAATCGAAAGTCTTCGATAGAGGGGGAGATTAATAAGTTTTTAATATTTGTAGTACAGCATATTTATATTTAACTATAAAATTGAAGTACCAGTTCAATAGCTGATGAGTACACTCAAATCTAACAATATCAGCGTACACCTAAAAGCATCTAAACTGGCACGTCCTAAATTTCATCCCAACGCTGTAAATTTGGAGCGAAGCACAAAATTCGATAACGAGATATCCACTACGGGTTCGCTTCGACGCTTATTACTTTAATATCTACATATTTCAGTTTACAGGCTCCGTACTCTACTCTTTTAGCCAAGCGCAATTTAGAGATTATTGTGATGGGATTAGATCTTTTTGAATGTAGAATGGAAAGATACAGCCTCCGTGGCGCAGTTGGTTAGACGCCGGTTGTGAATCGAGAGGTCGCGGGTTCGATCCCCGAACTCTATTTGTCTCGGGTCTGGGTATTTGTAAGACCGAAAAACCTCTCGTAGCTTTTCATATCCACGCCACATGATTTAATTGATCTTAATGTGGGGTCACGGCTACTAATATGAATATTGGGTGTATTTATTTATTTAATTTATCGGAACGGAAATTAACTTACCACAAGGTCTGTTTAGGCATTTGATCCCCACCGTATTAATATTCGTTCGCTGCTTAAACAATATTGTTTAAAAGGGCAGTATATTGAAAAATCGATAAAGAACTGCATTATAAAATGTGCAAGTTTAATTAACCACTAAACGAGTTATTAGCTTGTACCAATAGTTCATATTAAATCTCTCGTTTCATTTCCTACGCACATGCTCAAATATTAAAATAATCACATGAGCAATGATTCTATAGGGCTACGACTAGAAGATGAATTAGATTTTCATAGATATAAATTCAAGCCACAGAGTTGATAGATCCACTGACTGCTCGAAGTATTTTTACATTCAGTTATGTATTGTATTCTTTAGAGGTGCATTCATACGTTATTCACACAGAGTACCGATTGTACTGAAAATTGCGATAACCATATTGGACCCAATTCGGACTACAGGCATCCTGTACGGTTGAAGAGGTTACAACCTTATTCATGCAGGGTAAATTAAGACTATTAGCAAAAACGAAGCCGGGTGGTAGTTTTAGTGAATTCAGACACATCACATTTAACAATATCGCGAAATAAACGCCGAATATTTTTTTCCTATTGTCGTATTTGGGTGGTAAATACATAATTTTTCCTAAATAATAGTATACACCCTTTCATTTCTAAAGACGCTATGCTACGTGAGGGTTTATATATTTTAGCGAAAACTATGGATTTACCACCGAAACATGAGGATATTAAAAAATAACAAAATCAAATTGTCGCGTTTCTTTGAATTTTTTTTAGGTGCATTGTGTTTGTAGTCACTTAAACTACAACTCGTCTTTGTTTTCGGTAGCAGCCTTGATATACCCTGTATACAGTTTTTAAACCTATATTAGTAACCGAATGTTTTGTCTTCTTCGCTCAAACTGAATTCGAAAGTCGTTTGAAAGGGACAAAGCACTCGATAGCTAGGATAGGTTTTGAAACTGTCTTTGAATAAGGCCGATAAACAATATCCCACCAAACCGGTCTAGTTCAGGTCAGTTCTCGGTAGATTTGACATATGAATAACGCGTGCTAGCTTGCGAAGCCATAGCTTGATGGTCCAAACCATCTCGCCACGAACCAAAAGGTCGCAAATTCTTTTTTGTGCCGTAGTTACTTGGCTTTGGAATTGTTTGCCGTCACGCGTGTTCCCTCCTTCCTATTATCCTGGGTCCTGTTAAGAGGCATCTAAACAGGCCGGCATTAATTTATCGAATAGCATGAGACTGCCATTCGATACTCTGGCCGGACGGCAGTTGCGCTTACCGTCAGATGCAGTGTAGTCATTATACAGGGCCAGTATAAAAAGAAAAAATCCTTTAAAATCTTGAATCACTATGCCATGCAGGTTCTTCACAATGTTTTTCTACACCAATAAAGTCCTAAAGAATATAAGCAGCAACAATAACCCATACCAGTGCTTCCATTTAATTGCGCAGATGTTGAAATAATGAATATAAAGTTCAGTAGGTCTCACATAATGGCCAATAACGCAGGTAGAGCGATTATTAGATATAATAATTTCATATTACACAATTTTCTTTGCACGGTCGTTTAGACTTTACTGGAGCTAGATCGGAGAATGCTTATAGTTTTGAAATTGCTGTAAAGGTAGAATTAAATTGAATTGATGTGGAAATATGTAGTAGGAATAATTTGACCTGAGGTCAAATCAAACAAATATAACTTGGATATTCTTAAATATATTATCGTTTTTTGTATTCGTGTTCATTTCGTCGTCACTTCAGTTATATTTCACGTCTTCAATTGTCTTCCAGACTCCCATCTCTTATTCCGTGTATCCGTACATTAACATCTTAATCTTTCATCCTCCACCTCTTTCGTCTTAAGAACTTTTATTCGTTATCTCTTTCACACAAACCACGTTCCATAATAGTCATTTGCCTAACGTTTCATTGTACTTATTTTTATTCATAACATTCAAATCCTGCATTTTGGGAAGTTTATGGCTCATAAAAAGGTTCATAAGGTAAATAAATTTAAACTTCAGAGGTTTTCTTGAACTATATCTTCTTATAAAAGAGGGCTACGATAAAATATTGATTGTTCCGGTGAATGTCCTGGTTGCACCTCTGCCTACCCTCCTAGGAAAAAGGCGTAAGTATATGTATGTATAATGGTAATGTGCAGTGTTTAACAGTAATTAAATAACTTATGTAAGTTTAATGGGAGAAATTAAGGGTAAGAAATAAAACACATAGTCAAGAACAGGTCATGTTCATGTCCATATTTTTTACATAATAATTATATTATAGAAAAAAAAAAACAATATTTCGTACCGACATTTTGTGACAGTGATCTTTTGACTCATCGATGTTGCTTTGAGAATATAAACTAAAATAACTATAAAAGTTAGCTTAATGCTAAATGTCCACAAAGGAAGTCGAGGCTTGTAATAGAATTATGGTGTCTCCTATGCGATTTTTTAAGCGCTACATCATTATCAGCATTCCACTTTTTTATTACAATGACAAGACGACCATGTCATTCGCCTGATAATAAGTTATACGTCTACTCATGGACAATAACAAAACCAAACAATACCATGAATAAAGCAATGTTTGGCATTCAATTGCGTTCGCAATCTTGAGACGTAAAATGTTAAGTCTAATATGTCAAATAATAAGCCACCCGCATGGATCTGAATATCGAATAAATAGAATTATTTTTTTATTACTATCTACAATATGTATTAGATATTTCCTATTGATGCTAAAACATTCGTTGGCAAAAGGTATGATTGGAAAAATTAGATCATTTTGTGATCGTTCATCAAGACCAGTATACGTTCCTAGTGGACGTTTAGCATAAGTGATACCGCAACGATAATATAAAATATAGTTTATTAGATTACTCATATTTAAACACAAGGCGTGAAATACAAAATTGTCTGGTAAATTTTAAGATATGATACGTTTTCTTGTAGTTTGTTTCAAGCGTGTATAATTTGCGTGTATAATCACTAGGTATAGTTATTGAAACTAAATATTATGTTATAAAATTTGTTTTGAGAAACGTACATAAAACTTCACGTTCTCAAGACCTTTTTTAACAACTACGCACATAAAAGCATGAAGAAACACATGAATTGAGTAACAATTAATCGTCACGGAGTCACTTGCACTCGCTATAGTCTTAAAGTAAAAAAATATTGATAGATCTTCTCAATACTGAAGACACAGTGACAAAAAAACATAGATACAAGAACGACTTCTATGGTTTGTATTTTCATTGGAAGAGTTTCAAAGTTCTTTCGTCGTATCAAGGACTAATAAAATTTAGACTAGGTCTGAGATGGTCTACAACAATATCAGGTAATAGCTATATGGATAATTATATACGTAAGGATTAAATCTCGCCATATTGAATCCACGCAAGTTAGTAGTACGTGATAATTGACTATCAATAAACTCAACTCCTAAAAGTGTGAAGGGGGCCTTGGGATTTGAACCAGCGACCATTGGCAGTCGCTTCTGGTTTTCTTGTCAACAGTCCACCACGCACTACCCAATACGTTACGGCCAAACTCCATTATCAATATAAAAAACGGACAAAACTATTGAAAATACAGACCATAGAAATCCGTCTATACAAGACCTGATTAAATTAAAAAATTAAAGTAAATGAATACACAAAAAATGCATTTAAGTTAGTTAGTCAAAGAATAATTCCTTATTCCTGGTTTTAGTGAGTAACGTATAAGTAAATATTGTATATAAGTAAATATTGCTGTGCACGTATTGGACATAGGTAGATTGAAGAACGAATTGAAAATGTGTGAACTACATAAAAACAACAAATTAATATTTTTATATTACGCACGCCAAAGTGAGTCTTACATTCTGTTTAAAAAGGCTTATTTAAGCAACTCAATAGTAGCAAATTATATATCAATTGTAAGTAAGATAGCACGTTAAAAAAGGTTATTATTATACTGGTCTTATAATTGAGGACGCCGAAGAAAGGGCAAAGTGGGGGACACTGTGTAGAAAGGCAGACCCAGGCAAGGGCTGCAATAGAGCCAGATATAACGAATAGCCGAAGTTACAGTATAAATAATACTCATAAGTATTATGATTTGACTTCGAAACAACGAACTTTTAAGACTGACACATTAAAAAAGTAAAAATGCTGTGAAAGAAAGTATGAAACAAAATTACACTATCGTGTCGGAGTATAGAGTAACGCTCTGGCTTGGCTAAACTTTCTCCATGTAATTGGATTGTTTAGCACACTAGCTTGTTCTTAATTCAAATATAAATTTATCAGAAAGAAATAAACAAATAGGAAGGGCTATCAACAAATAATTTTCCGTACATAATAGCGTGGGTATCATAAATCATATACTACAATATTGAGCATAATATGAAGCCAATGTTTTTTTTAATTAAAAGCAATCCTTTTATACCAAGCATAGAATAAATAGAACAGCGAATTATTCCTAAATAAGTTTCATAAGAAAAATCGATTCAACAATCCACCTATAGTATTTTTATATTTACATTGGACATTATTTTACTATCGAGGAAACACAAACCACCAATTAAACAGTGTATACGCATTATATTGAAATTATTTGAAATAATGAATACATTTTAAACGATATATCTATCTTAAAGATAAGTCATACATTTATTTCACACCACACAAATCACAACAGCAATTTTGGATTTGAATGGTAAAAACAATGCCTTCGATAACAATTATGGAAGAATAAATTAAATATCACATTTGTGATTGTTTGGTAATAAAATATATTTATATGGAAGAACTTAGATTTAATTATATCTACATAACTGGACTTCGTAAGCAAAAGATCAATTTTAAAGACAGATTTTCCATACAACAATTGTGCCTAAATGCAGGAAAAATAAAATTAAAATAATACGATGACTTAATTGAAAATAGAAGGTTTACGAAAAACTCTGGAAACTGCTATCGAAGCCAACAACAAACATTTCAATGTATATACAACATTATAAAAATACTTTCACATTAGACACATTGTATAACATCGAAAATACATACATATAGAGAAACTGTTCATTTCCACTTAGCAATCGTATAAAAGTACATAATATTATAGTATTTTCGGAATTAGGTTGTGTTAAAAACTTGACAATTACACTTACATCAATATATTTTACACATTTCAGATACATTACATATAGAGATACAACTCAAAATATTTTCGGAAACACAATGATTATAAACGTTTACTTGAAATAGATTCAATAATATTAAAATTCCACATTTATCATGTTAGTAACATGTCGTACCATAACAGCTATCATAGTGTCGTTTACATACACATACACTTATCGATTACACGACAAGACCAACCATGCCAGGGAACCAGCCCCTGGGTTCATAAGATTACGAAGAAGTTTCCAAAGCGTCACGATTTAATTACAACATCCGACAAATCCACTGGCTCATTCGTCGCTAACTAATCTATGCTAGCATTTCCTAGAAAACGGAGAAAAGCGCGTCTATGACCTCGAGTACCCCACCGTATTTCACGGCCGCGCTTAGAGGAGGTACTCTCATTGGTCGGGTCTATCAAACGAAGTGTTCGGCGTACTCTCAACTTTTTTAAGCACTATCTTGAACGTGAACGTGTGTTTCGGAGACACCGAAGCGGGTCGCGGAGTTTGCGGTGATCTTGGAGGTGGCTCCGGAGGCACCTCAGACCTGGTACGAACTCGTCGTGGTGGATTTCGTATTATCGGTGCCGAAGTCGGCTCTTTAGGCCTTTGCGGTGACAGCCGGTTCGGAGATAAACGACCTGGAGACGGATCTGGTGAACTTGGTGGCAACATTAGCGGCGGAAGATTAGCACATGGTGACCCTCGCGAACCACGACGCTCTTTTAAGCCCATCGGAGGCGGCGGTGACGAAGGAACTTCGTCATCAGCAGCCGCAACAACTACTACAGGCTCAGCCCGCGCCAACGGTGCTCTCGGCTCACTTACTTCTGAAGCTATAGACCTTCTGAAGTAATTCAAGCCGTTCTCTATTTCTGCTAAGGCTCGTCTCACGAACGGGAAACTCTCCGATATCTCGGAGGTGGACTTGCGGACTGGGAATTCGGTTTCACTATCCCTCTTCCTCGGCCTGCACCTTTCGAAAGTTGGATCGCCGGATGCAGCTACAGTTTCTGAAACTTGTCTAGTCAGAGCTGCGTGTTTTATGGAGTCCGACTTTGATCTCGGCTCTCTAGTCTTTGGCGTGGGTGAGCGACGATCACCAAACTTCTTACTAGCTGCTCGCTTAATAGACGAGAAAAGTCCGAGTTTTTCCGGCGGCTTGTCCGGCACAGGGGCAGGCGGGGGGACAACAGGAGCGTTGGAAGGTCCGGGGACAGGGTCGGGCGCGGGACGGGGGAGGTTCCCCTCGCGTTAGTTGTGCCGAGAGTCTGACGACGGAACATCGCTCGAGCCGGTGGAGGAGAGGGTGGTGTTGGAGCCGTAGGGGTCGAGCGAGGACTGCACGGACATGGAGCGACCAGCACGTCGGACTCGTGCGGGAGACAGTTTGCCTGGGTCTACGCTGGCCGGGTCTGCCTGCAACAATAGTGTTTTCAGTGCTCTACTTGGTGAATATGTATCAACCTTTGAAATGCTATGCATGGCGAGCGGTCGCGAAAATTGCTAGGATAGAAGATGTGCCTTAAGGAGCGTTTTCGTATCTATTTTAGTACCAAGCAACAACAGACGTTTAAGCTATATAATAATTTTGAGTTGGTTGAATATTCTGGCACTAGACTGCCCACTACTCTAACCTTGTCAATCGATCGCATTTTGCCAATTTGGTGGCCTGTGTCTCGTATCCTCTCAATTTAACGGAAGATCTGTACCCTGCAAAGGGACGTATTTATTCTAATACTTCGCTCTATTACCGACATTGTATTATGACAATATTTATAAATATTACTAGAATGATATATTAAAAAATATAACTATCTCCAAAGTGTTAGGTAGGTTAACTAACCTTACTGAGGCTAAAGGCCACCGTCTTTATTCGGTTATGGCTACTTCCAGCAAAAACTAAGTATCTTTATAATGTTGTACATTTTTTTAAACTTTATGTATACAAAATCTACTTTCATTTAGGACCTACCTTCTGTAATTTAGGTCTGCATATCAATAAATTCTTAATGATTCGCGTCCATTCTACAAAAATATTGGAATATTTGTAACGCACCTGATACGCAAGAGCATTCATGATGATGGAGTAAGGAACCAGTCCAAGTGGGTGTACTTCTCTCATCAGCACATTCGCAGGGATCTTGTGGAACTGAATGTACTCCAGGAAATTCCCGATCACATCCTTGAGGGACATGTTTTGGTTGGTGTCGCAGTATTTCTTGCTCCACATCAGCGCCGCCTAGAACGAAGTGATTATGTAATTTAGTATCGAACTTAATACGAGTCATCAAGTAATAATTTCTTTGAGTCAAAATTCACTCAAACAATTTTACAAAATGCTCGACGGGCTTTATGGTCCAACAAATATTTTGTGTCGTGTTACAAAGTTTGTGACACCAAGCAAAGACATAATATTTCAAATAACATATTAATGTTTCGGATTTGAGCCTTCCATTTACAGTTATGCACAATACAAAAGATATAAAAAAATATAAAATATATAACCTGGAATTTGGTGAACTCATCCGCTCGTAATTCGTCCCGAGCGAGTATAAGCCTGACAACATGCTGAGGAAGAAGGGTGAAGGATCCCAGGTTCAGGACCTCATTACCATGCTCATCGACGAACTCTAATACCTGAAACATTAAGCGTAATTTAAATATAATTTCAAATCATTTTCTATTGCTGGTGGATTTAGAATTTCTTTAATATCTTTCTTCAGAAATAGTTCGAAACTCTTCCAAACTATACAATGTCATCAGACTATTCCATTATGTACCTATCTTTCTAGCTTCACTTATATGCAGTTTCTAGTCCAAAATCTGTACCAGCCCAAAGACGTCCTACTACAGAGCACGGGCCTCCTCCACAATTGAGAGTGGTTGCACCACGCTGGCCTAATACAGGTTGGCGGACATTACATACCATAGACGGTCTTGTAAATCGCTATGGTAAGCAGGTCTCCTCGCCATGTTTTCCTTCACCGTTTTAGTTTTAGTCCAAAATACTTCTATCAATTGTCTGATCTACACGTTATGTAATCCAATAAAGTTACTTCAATTTGATACCGTGCAATATACTAGCTTTTATTCAAGTGTAATTTAAATAAAGAAACTTAAGTGAAAATACCTTCTGGACCAAGCTTTTGGTGCATTTGTACTGGATGTATCGCTCAGCGGAAGCCAAAAGGGCGCAAACAGTATCAACGGTGATGCAGCACTGGACAAACCCAGCGCACGCTCGACGCAACTCGTCCAGTCCGTAGTAATCTGCAGCATTCATGACTCCTGGAACAGTTTTATTGATTTCATCATTTATTTCATCCCTATTATTTTCATTTTTACACATAAATATTATTTCTTCGTGGCGAGGCTCAAGAAGCATGCCACCAGCGGTTAATGATCCAAATTCAGAAACTTCCTCACTATGCATTTTATTATTATTTTATACTGTATTGTACAACATTAAAAAGTAATAATACGAAAACAGGCTTAAATTTAATTTATCGACAGTACACGTGGCGGTCTTATCGCTAGTGGCGGGGCAATCTCTTCCAGATAAACTTTGGATGGAGTGGAAAAAAGTAGATAGAAATAAGGGGTAGTGGTTGAATAGTCAATATTGATTATTATTGTTAATTTAGGACTATTTATCTAAAGATGCGATTGAATTGTAATTAGAGCAATTTGTTAAGCATTTTGCTTGCTTGACGGAAAATTGCCATATCCATTTACCGCCATATTTATAAACAGTTTTAAAACCTATTTTACGTCTCTTTTGTTTATCTTCATCGCTTGAGCTGAATTCAAAATTCGTTTCAAATGGAAAAAAAAAACATTCGATAATTATACTGTATCAGCTCATATAAGTCTCCCAACAACAATTCAGATCAGATCAGATCAATCAAGATCAGACAACGTCTCTTAATAACAGCAACAATAAAATAGGTTTTAAAACTGTTCGTGTATAAATCCGTTAATAACCTTTAGGTAAATATGTATAAAAAAATAATGTCAAACGATCTTCTTCAAAATTTCCAGTTATTGCCCACGGGCAAATCGAAAAGAAAATCTGATAGCAAAAACATTATCCAATGACATCGAAACGATTTCTTGCTCTAGGCGAGCTATGTCAAAGGAAATTCCTGTAATTCTCAGTACATTCGAGTTAACATTTGACCTTTAGATAAATAATCCAGATATCTAACGTAAGTAAAAAAATAAATCACCCACTCCAAAATAGCTTCAACACCCACATTTTCGAGAGTCAGCACCTACATTTTAGGTGTTTTCGCTATTAATAGCGGGAAATACCAGTTTTACAATAATTCGTTTTTTTACACATTTGTAAAGGTCATGATAATAGTATGTCCTAGAGAAATATTATTCTTAGAAATGAAGTATGTAATATATATACATTTGACTTCAATTGAATTGACTATTGATTGTGACTATTATTACAACTTCCAAATGATTTCATAACAGGTAAGCATAATTGTATCGAATGGCATGGGACTGCCGTTTGATGCCATTCGATATTCTGGCTGGAGGGCAATCCATGGCATGCCGGACCAGTATAAAAAAGTAGATTAAAGACATTGTTGAAAGTTTTGAAATACTACTCATGTTTTCGCTTATAAAGTAAGGGTTGCAATGATTTTTGGCTGGACTCCAGTCTTTGATACTGAATTACGCTTATGTATGAAGAGGGAAGTTTGGCATACAGCCAGGTTTTTCACCCTCTAGAATGTTTATTGTTTTTTAAATTTATTAATTATTATATGCATTGTTACACCGGAAACTGACTCTTAGTGTAAATAATGTGTCTACGTGTAACCGTCACCTTTGGTATAATAACTGAATTTACTAGAGTTACTATTGATCCCTACTTCTTTTACTTAAGCCCGCGCGTTTAAATCTGTAACCATTTTATGGAAAAAAGAGCCCTTGGGGGCTTACCCTGTGATCCGAAGGATTATATATATTTTTCTTGATAGGTCTTTTAAGGCATAATCGTTTATATTAATTATTGAAGTAACAAAATAACTTACA
This sequence comes from Hyles euphorbiae, assembly GCA_023078785.2. Lineage (NCBI taxonomy): Eukaryota > Metazoa > Arthropoda > Insecta > Lepidoptera > Sphingidae > Hyles > Hyles euphorbiae. Next base: position 12,027,239 of record CM041036.1, read on the forward strand.
AATAAATCTACCCAGGTTTTGTAAAGCATTAGACATGATTTGTTGTTCAGTTAATTCCATATATAACGGATAAAGGGTTGATAAAATAAGTTTTAGACATGAAATTTCACGTCTGAGTGAATAACAAGTTTATAACTTTGGTAATTATACAAAATAGGCTTGTTTGCAAGTTCTGAATGGAATTATCGGAAGTCTGATGAAAATTAACAACACTAATTATCATGTCCTACGGGTAACTTATTAATTATAATCAATTTGAGTGGTAAATTAATGATCAAATTTTATCCAGTATCACAAAAACAGAAACCAAACAGCAACCGCCAAACTGCAGAGTAAATGTATTGTTGTGTTCCGGTTTGACGGACAATGTACCTAGAGTAACTACTGGGCAAATTGAGACTTAATATCTTACGTCTCAGGATGGCGTGCGCAGTAGAATGCCATGCATTACTTTGTTTCATGGTGTTGTTTAGCTCTGATTATGTTCATTAGCGGTCGTATCGTTTACAATCAGGCGAACACGATCTTCTCACCATCCATTGTAAGAACAAAATCTAAAATGTAGAAACACAGGCAGAAAATAATAGTAGAAAGATTCATCAACAGTTCATATTCCAGCCCTTTCCATTACCGTAACCGCAAAGTCCTTAGTAGTAGGTCAAGCAGTGCTCTGTTTCACGGTGTTGTTTTGTTTTTCTATTATTTATAAGCGGTCCGGTCGTGTCGCCTACCTTCAGCCTGCACGTTTCGCCATTCATTGCAATACAAAAGTACACATAATGTCTTGATAAATATTGGTGGTGACGATAAATATAAGGATTTAGGGTCAAAAATTGCAACCAATATAAGTATAGTACCAGTACAAGCTCTACGCTAGGTAGTATGTCAATAATTCTTAAAATCTGTAATACAGATTATATTCAAATAAAATACAAAGGCCAGTTCTTGGACCTATTGTGGAATTGAAGGATAATTAGATACTTACAAAATAATAAAAGGCTTTATACAGAGGGTATTTTTAAGGATCTTAAGTAGAAATTTCATGACCGTTCTTAAGACATTTTTTGTAGATAAAACAGTCAATAATTTGTTAGATTTTCTTGTTTGGTGTGTATATAGCAGTCTGTAATACTGGTATTTTCAAAGCATAGGGAACAGTTGAAACAAAATACAATAATGTTGCAAAAGATGCACAAAAAGAAATCAACTAAACAAGATTACGAGTTAGCAATATTTTGAACACTTGATATAGATAAATATCATAGTTTTCACAAAAACTGAAAGGAAAATAACTCCGAACGGTACGTAGCACCACTAGAAAGTGGTAACCCTATTTATCCCTTTCGGGACACAACATGTTCAAGGTGGTCGCGGGTTTAAAACCCAGAGCACACCTCCGACTTTTCGTAGTATTAATAGTCAATCAGCACTATAAAGGTGAAGGAAAAGATCCCGAGGGAACTTGCATACCATAGCGATGTATAAGAATTTGTACTGTATGTAAAGTCCTCCAACTCGCACTAGGTCAGCGTGATGGACTCTATGGCCTAACCCTTTTAATCGAACTCTCGATTGGAAAGGGGGCCCGTTCCTTGCAGTGCGAAGTAAATGGGCTGATACATGGAAACAAAACGGTTTTCACTCACACGATCTTTGTAATTATTATTTGTAACTTCCCCAATTATTTAGTCAACAATTTGTAATCACAAGACACGTCATACGAAATCGGGGATCTTACATCTAGTTGCGAAATTAGTACCTAAAAAATCCACGTATATGAGATTAATAAACCTAAAAGTCAACGAGGTAGATTTAAAGATTATTTGCATTGCGATAAATATGGATAAACAAATCAAGTGCACATTGACCTTGTGATGGTAATAAAGAGATATAATATCGAAAATATCAGTTATACAGCTATCTACTTTATTATGATTACTTTCCGAGATTTTGCAGAAGTGGTTGTTATTAAACTTGTTCCTATAGTTACAGCCTTCGACGAGTTATTTGAGTAGTGCAAAATATTAATAATATACCTCGTATTACTTATTACTTGCATAATGGCAAGTTTGAATAAAATTCGAGCTTGGATTTACCAAGCAATTGGTCTGAACGGATATTGAAATAATATCATCACATCCGATAGATAAAACAGTGCAGTGTGGTGATTATTAGAAAAATAATGCCTAAGGCGGTCTAGACTAACAATAACATTGCGTAATATCACGACTCAGCTACTCCTCTAACAGCTGTTCTCTGTCTTTAACTAGAGATTTTATTAGATTTTTCAATACAGTTTGTATTTCAGTTAACAAACAAAGAGAGATATAAATATGGTGGACATGTTTAAAGATAGCTAGTTAAGACAAACCTATATTTCAATCTTAGTTTATTGAAGTGTAGAATTGTACCGACATAGTAATGCTATCTATACTAACCTATTGTTAAAGAAAGATAGGATATAGAGAACGGCCTTAAATATATTATGAAAAAACGGTCGAGACGTTTTTGTGTGAAAGAATAACATACATACGAGTACAAAGCTTTACAATTATAATAAAATTAAGGATAATATGTTGTAATTTATTGTAGAACTATAGGGACCGCCTCATGCATGTATCGTAAGTAACAATCAAAGGAAGTTGAAATAAAACTAATATTATTCAGGGTTTTTATCGTGAATTTGATTTCAGTTTTACATTTTTAACTTCTCGACGCCTCGAATACTTAATTATTTTTTTTCAATATGTAATTATTCACGTCAATCGACGAAACCTTAAATTAAGGAAGTTTTTAAGAAAGAAATATTGCGTATTTCATGTACCTACAACATGTGTCAACGCGGCAACCATGAAATATCAACACACCTACTTCGAAAACATTACAAAGAAATCTTGAACGTTCAGAGGTCAAATGGACTTAATATTAAGGAGTGGTCTTTTAATCTTTTAAAGCAACACGGTTTCATCTGTTTAGCTTCACGTCTTCAGACATTTGCAGTTTCAATTTACTTAATGTATGGACGTCGAGTAAATTAATTTGAGCTGATTGCATGATTAGATTTCTCGGCAAGTAATAGAGTTAACGGTTGGTAAATATGCATGCCAGTGGGTATAGAGTATTTATATTCAATTTATTTAGATAATCAAGAAGGCTTTCAATATAATTGTTACATTACTAACAGTGTTGAAATATTTTTAAGTGAAGCTATAAAATAATCCAAATTTAATTACCACTTAAGCCACTGGTAAAATATTTTAAACATCTTGTAAGTTACTGGTGGTGGGTCTCTCATATGAGAGAGGCCCACTGTATCTGTATCTGTATCAGCCCATATACATCCCACAGCAGGTTACGGGCCTACTCTACAATCAAGAGTAGGATTGAGAATGATTAGGCCATGTAGTCCACCACTAAGGCCTAGTGCGGGCTGGCGGACTAACACATCATACAAATTCTTATAAATCGCTATGGTATGCAGATTTCCTCACTATGTTTTTTTTCACCGCTGGTCGTGAAAGAAAACATAGTGAGGTTTACACACATACATGTGGTGATTGACTATGAAATACACATTACTCCGAAAAGTCAGAGGTGTGCCCTGGGATTCAAACCCGCGACGACCGTGAACATGTTGGTGTTTTCCAACAGGCCACCACGCACTTCCCACCGACTAGATAGGTTTTTTTTTTTTTCAGTTTAACCGATACTCTTATAATAACGGAACAGAACTTCAATTGTATCGTCACGTTTCACTGCGTTATTGGCAAAATTTACCAATGCTTGAAATGAACCGAACCGAGTCCGTTTAGCTCAATACTCATTCTGTCACGTGGAAAGGGGACAAAGTGATGCGTGAGCGGAATTTTCTAACATCGGATAAGTTGAGGAAAATCGATGATGTTGATCGATGACGTCATGAACTGTCAGAGAAAACACAAGTTTCTGAATTGGATGCTGGACTAACTGTAAATTGTAGTCTCTGTTGACACGACTAATGATTTTGAGGTTAAGAATCTTTCCAAATTCCTTATACATGATTGAATTGAATATTGAATATCTGTTTATGTGAATGTTTACTATCGGCGACAATACTGGTGGTTCTTATTGAGCGAGGCCCTCAATATACAAATAATTAACATTACGATAAAGATTTTACCAAAAAGGTTAGGGCAAAGATTTTGTTACTAACAACATGCTAAATATCGGATGAAATTAAGAGTTATTCTTATTACTTCGATAATTCCATATAAATGATTGTTAAACTAAATAATCTTCACCGTTCATTTACACTATACTTTAAGTTATTATTAAACTTACTAGAACAATATAATTAAGCTCCGAATAAAATTTCAAATATTTTAAAAAAATTTAGTTAACATGTTTACCAAAACCCTTAATGATAAAACCTCACGTTTCATAACCAACTAGTTAAACTAAAGCAATTTTGAAGCTGCTTCAGGAACGAAGTATCACGAATCCAATTTTCAACTGGTAATTAAAATCAGGCTGATTAGCAAAGAAAAAAATATAACTAAGAAGAATAAATGTGTTTTCTTTCTTCTTTATAATTGCACTCTTATATCAAAATGCGAATAAATGTACTTTCAAGTTTATCTACTCAATTTATATTATTTCTCATAATTTAGAACATTTTATTGCTTATTACTCGTATAAATGTCCGAATTCCTTAACGTCATTATTCAATATCCAATCCTTTTTTATAAAAATTAATTTAGGATCTCCTTCTGTACAAAATACGTAGATCACGCAGGGAATTTTAATATATAAAAATCTATTATATTAAAATATTCCATGATTTATGAAACGGGTGGTTTTAATAATCCCTGAAAATGGAAAGCAATTTTCGATGTTAATTTATCACAAATTCCTTTTGAACGGTTCACTGGTTGAAGCGAAATTTGTTTGGTCAGCCGTGGAAAAAAACTGAACCACAATTCAATTTCCCACTTGGCAACAGCGAACTGGAGCGGCTGAGTGAAATTTATTACATACGGGACAAATTGTTTCTAAGAGCAACGGGAATACCAAAATGGAGAACACGTCTTTATTTAGTTATACGGGAGCGTTTATGTTGACAATAGAGACGAGAAATACGTTTAAGAGGATCCTTTTAAGTGAACCTTGTTTGTTTTATTAAGTTGCTTATATTTTTATGGGTGCTTTTAACGGTATTAGGGCTTTGAGAACAGTTTCAATGCACAAGAATATGTACTAAAACCTGACCTGACGAAGTATGTTATTTCTGTATAAGAAACATAGTGAGAAAAGTTGCCTTCTCAAGATTGTTCCTAAAGAATTTAGAAGATATAATAGCATTGATCCCACTTAAGTTGACTCAATGCGCAGCGATGGGTCATTAACGAGCCAAAATACCTTCAGTGGCCATAGAAAGTGTCTTTATAGAGCCAGAAGACGATTCTATACATTTTCTTATTCTTATAGAAATTCTTAATGATCAGATCGTAACTCCTGATCATAATGGTGTTCGCCAGTCATTAACGGTGAGGTTTCATCAAAATATCAATAAACCAGGGAATGTTCATGTTAGGTACCCAGTAGTAAATAAATAACCATTACGTCATGAAATATGATAACTTCAACGACAGACATTTAGGAAGTCAAATCTTTGATATGATTTATACACATTGAAAATAAATTAAATATCAGGTCTTTAACATGTGAAAGGCCATCTGGGTTGGTATCACCGCTATGTCTATTTCTCGCGCCAAACAGCAGTTTAAATGTACTGTTGTGGTTGAAGGGCACTGTAGCCTGAGTAACTACTGGACATATTGAGACTTAACATGCCTCAGGATGGCAAGCGCAGAGGAATACCAAGTAATGCTTTGTAATTAAAGGTGTTGTTTTAGGCTACTGAACATGAGCGTTCATATCGCTTACCATCAGGCGAACGGTATGCTCGCCTTGACAATCGTAGGAAAAGAAAAAAAAAACTACCAATACAAATCAGATGGGTTGTGATGTTACGCATTTGACCAAGCTCAATCCTTCGATAATAACTCTTTAATATAATGGCTCATTATGGGCAATTATTTAAATACATAGATAAAACAACATTTTGTGCTTAATTTAATTGAGACAAACATTTCAGTCACTGAAAATGTTTAGAGCTATTCCCTTTAACCCCTGTCAATCTTCATGTGCTATTTTAGAATCACATTTCCTCACATTATAAATTTATTAATCAGAGATTTTCTAAAACTATTCTACAGGTTATTCAGATAATTCAATTTTATTTCTTTTTACAGGGATGTGTCAATATAAAATAAACTCTTATGGCCTTATTTATTTACAATTTTAAAACCCATTTTAGTCATCGAATGTTTATTTTATTGCAATGAATGGCGAGACAAACATGCCATTTTCCTGATGGTAAGCGTTTCGACTGCTCATTAACAGTAGCAAAACCAAACACACTTACAAACCAATGCTTGGCATTCTACTGCGCTCACCACCCTAAGACATACGATGTTTAGTGTCAATATATCCAGTAGTTACTCTGACTATAACATCCTTCAAACCGAAACACAACAGTGCATTTACACTGCAGTTTTTAAATTAAGTTTGAGCGAAGACCGTTTTCAAACGCTTCCAACAGGTTGATGTGGAGATCCTTGGGGGAGGCCTTTGTTCAACAGTGAACAACCTATATGGCTGAAGAGAGAGAAAGAAAGAGAGAAAGAGAACGTCATTCGATCCAAATATAAAGTGTAACATCTTCGTTCTAATAAGCCCGATGTTGAAGTTAATAACTTGATGGTAATAAGTTTATTGGTTTTCTTACAAACTTGACCGAGTTTTACTCTAAGCAAAAAATAAAAATGATACGGCGTCTTTATACGTTGTATAAAGTTGAATAGTATATTTAAATATTTTTTTGTTTATTTAGCAATGTTGTTACATAAGTAGTATATTAAGTTTGCAAGTTCTACTTTTGTAATTCTTGTACAGAATCGTATCCTTCTTCAAGTTTGTTATAGCTTTTATTTCCATATAATACCGCTATCGAATAAATAAAGGCTTCTCAACACAATTCAATAATCATTCTGATAACAAATTGATTGCTCCCGCTTGGTTGAATGTAACAGATAACAAAAATGAATTATGTATATTTTTGATTATAATCTTAGTGAGCAATAAAGTCCAAAGATGAGTTTTCACTCTCTTTCGACCTTACGGAATAAGAGTGTCCTTAGCACAACAAGTATTCTTCAAGTAAATAGACCTTAGGTTTAAAGTAGGTCGCTTCTTAAACAAGGTCTTTATTAGCATAAAGTGAAAGTAGCAGTACTGAACAAATAGCTTTTAAGATAGAAAGAATTTTGAGCCATATTACAAGGTATTATAAATATTGTTGCATGATAATAAATAAATTAATACACTCAAACAATCATATTTGAACGTAGAGTTCACCCTACAATAAGATCGAATGTCATGGGTATCAGATCCTACGACAGAATTTTCAGTCCCATAACACCTTGACCCGAAACAAATGCCTGTGAATCACAAAAACAATGTCGGGATCGAACCTGCAGCTTCACGTTTTACATCTTACGTCCAACCAACCACGCCATGGAGCCTGTCCATAATTATCATTACATATCACAGATCGGGACTGAAAATTTATTTCAAATGAAAATGTTCTTTATTCCGTCATTAGCATAATCTTTAGTCAGAGATTACGCTGAACATTCTTTAGTTACATCATTTATTTTCATATCTTAAATATAGAGTCAGAATAATATAAAAAAATTAAAAATATTATCTATAAAATATACAGTCAGAATTTTTAAGATATCCGAAGGCTTTTAAAGTGACTTAACAAAGGCTAAGACTTCAAGGCGTGAAAATCCAACAGATTAATATATTAAAAAATGAAGTTAAAAACTTACCCAACAGAGTTCTTGGTTGAAGCGTAACACATCCAGTGTGGATGTACTCGATGAGCTGACGGAACACGTCTGGCTCAAATTCTTCTATGATCAGGGTCTGATGCTGTTGGGAAGAGGGCTGTCAATAAAAAAGAAACAATTATTTTACTAAATTTCCATTATATTTTTTACAATAAACAAGTCGGAGATTTTCTTAAACGCATCTGTAATTAACATATTCGTGAGTATAATAATAATTTCAGATTTACAAAGTTGCGTAAGATCTTTTGCAAAAGGCAAATTTTATTAGGACATGGCACTAAGTAAAATTTGTATAATTTAAGTGTGCATCAGTCGGTTCTTCAGGTTTTTAATTTATGATCGTTAATTTTGGTGTATTTAGGAAAAACCAAAAAGATATTGACAGAAAAAAATTAAGGTGATTTCTTGCAATATCGTGATACAATTGGAAATGAATACGAAACAACAACTGCATGCTTAAGGTGCCACTATGTATACGGTGTTCTGCTTCCGACAAACAAACACAATATAGTGAAATACAACATCAATATTCTTACCTAGCTCCGCTGAAAGTACAAAAACAATCATGCAACACGATATCGAATGACGTAATACTCCCGTAAATAAGTTCAGAAAAAAAGTCGTACAGTTTGCGAAGACGAATATAAACCTATCTACATAAATACGTAAAGTGTATTTAAAAGTGAAAAATTTGTACAATATGAAACATCGAATACTCAAACCGATGGTACAAGTGCCCCTACGAGATCGTCAATTTTGTTACCTCTTGTATTGGTGCCAATTGCTGCGCGAATGCCGATCTCTGTGGTAAACACATTAAAAAATTTAACGTTAACAATCCTCTGATAGTCGCAGAAACTATTTCCTTCACATCCGTTTCAAATTCCATGCAAAAGATCTTTGACAATTATTATCCACATTTATGCACGTAAATGTACGCAGAGGTTTTAATAAGAGCCAGTCTATAAAAGAAATAATCGTTTCTCGTCGAGTAGCTATAAAAAAAGTCCTCCAAGGAACCAATAAAGACGGCGTAATATCCGATAGATATTGAAAAACCTCGTTATACTGCAATCATTTTCTTGCAAGATTTTAGATGAGATTCTTCAATAAAATGAAGTAAGAATTATTAGCGTCTTCAATTAAAAATGCAAGTGTAATTCTTTTTCCAATAGTATTACCAACTTCCCCAGCAAGTTATTTCGTTGTTATATTTTTATTGAACCGAGTTACTGACATCTTGTTAGTATTTTTCTTATTTGTATCACGTTCACATTGTGCCTAAATGCTGACTTCTACAGGGAGTACATCAATGTTCGGGTTATCACTACACAAATTTTGGGCCATTTGGATGTTGACATCAAGCATTCCGTCCGTATCAGTCTTTGTATTATTAACTTCACTTACCTGTTGAGCAGCATTTTGTAAGTTCAGGAGGGGTTCGGAGGATCGCTTCAGGAATAACCTCAGCTTGTTCTCGCGGGGTGCTGGCTCCTTCTTCCTCTGAGGGCTTGGAGCTTGATAGAGCATCTTTTGGAATACCCTGACGAAAAAGCAATTGTATTTACTGAAACTATTCTTCCTCGTATTTTAAGATGTGTTTGGTACTGTTGTATTTTGTGATCCAGTTTCAATGATACTGCCCTGCTTTTGTTCTTATTTTCGATGAAAAAATAATTTAGAAAAATAGTAATAAACTTCACGACTGTTTGATACCTGTTGGTTTTAAACTCTCAGAATCTATTTTGTCCAGATTTTTTCTTTTAAAACATACACAAAGTCCTGAAAAGAATATTCAACTAAATGATGCAAAGTTCATCAAGCAAGGCTGCTGCAGAAAGACTGCAAAATATGACACACATCCGAAATATTCCCGCTGTAAAATAGGTCACAGAAAGAAATATTTCGGAGTCATGGCAACTACGTAATGAATTTCATACTTCATGCGTCCAAGTGAATGTTTTTGTTCCGAGTTGGAAAATATGAACTGTTTTTACACGAGCGTTACGTTTTTTATGCGGCGAGTATTAACATTTTTGAACTTTGCGGTTACAGTAATGAAAAGGACTAAAATATGAGCTGTTAATGAGTTTTTCTACCATTACTATTTGTCTGTGTTTCAACATTTTAAATTTTTTATTGCTGTTGCGGGACAAGCATGCCGTTCGCCTGATTGTAAACAATACGACCGCTCATTAACAGTAGCAGAACCAAACAACACCATTAATTACTAGTCAATGCTTGACATTCCAATTCGTCCGCTATCCTGAGACATAAGATGTTAAGCCGCAAAAACTGGAACACAACAGTGCATTTACACTTCAGGAAAGTTTGGTTCAGCATTGTGATCAAACTAACATCTGATTGTAAGTGCAATGCGGTATAAATATCCACCGAAAGGAAAATGTAAGACAAGTGTAAATGCTTTGTTGTGTTTTGCTTTGAAGGACATTGTAGACAGAGTAACTACTGGAAATATTGAGACCTAGTTTTGTTTTGTTATGTATGTATGTAGTTTTGTTTTGTTTGTATTGTTGTTTAGTATTGCTACTCTCCATGACCGGTCTCATAGATTACCATCAAGCGAATCTCGTGCTCTTTTCACCATTGATTTTTATTTATATATTTAATCCTTATCGTACACATAGAACAGAACAATATTAAGAAATCACATCTATTAAAAGTATTAAAGGCGGTCTGGTCTTATCGCTAATAAGCGATCTCTAACAGACAACCTTTGGATGGATATAAAAGAAATGAAAGAAAGGGCAGTATGAAAACAAAGGTAAAGAAAGCTCCAATAGATATAAATAATTAAATACATAATCATAAATAATACCTATACGTAACATTATAAATACACATAAGTACAATACAATACATACAATATACGTAATATATACATATATACATACACACAATTATACATACTTACATAAACATCAATAATAATTTGTAAATACACTATAGTGTATTTATATTATTGTACTATTTTTAGAAACTGGTCAGACAGATTTTTGTAATAATAATTTCCTAAAAACAAAAATAACTTACATGTTATTTTTGTCAGAAATAGTTGCTTATTACACTGCGTATACATAAATGCATTTTTTTTTCATGGCTTATTATCGGCATTTTGGAAGAGAATAATTCCAAAGTATAACAATTTATCTATTACAGTGAAGGAAAAGATCGTGAAAAAACCCTCATACCATAGCCATTTATATGAGTTTCTTTGTTATGTAAAGTCCGCCAACCCGCACTAGGCCAGCATGGTGTACTATACAGCCTTACCACTCTCAATCATACTCTCAAATGTAGAACCGCCCCGTGACCTGCAGTGAGATATAAGGGCTAATACAGATGACAATTTATCAAGATTTACCTGCTCCTGGCAGCCAGTACAGCCTTCACGGCGCAGACTGGCTCCCTGGTGTCTCCCACGAGGAACGTGACGTCACACAGCTCGGGCATGGAGGCGAGGAACTTCATGTCCTCAGCCAAGCCCGACTTGTTCTCGAAGGTGCTGAGGTCGGGCTCCGCCTCCATCGCCGCTAACGCCCCGCTTCGCATTGACGACTGTTAAAAAATATGAACAAACATTTAGATTTTTGTCTTAAGGTTTTTTGTCATTTTTTGTGAGTAACGAGTGGATTTGGGTAGTATTTCAATGTAACGAGTTTATCGTTAGAATTCGTATAACTGATAAAAATATATTCTCGCATAAATGACATTACAATTACCATGTAATTGACAGACAGAAAAAAACAAGACAAGACAGAACAAAAAAATATTGTTTGCAAAAAAATTAACTTTTTGATGATTCTAAGTAAGGACTTTATAGCAGTTTGATTAATTTGAATATAGCTCACGAGTTCGAAAATATTTATGTTTATCTATTGAAACGGTTTTGAGTGTATTAAATGTTGCAATAAAAACTGTATGATTGCCACTACATACTCGTCAAATAAAAAGTAAAAAATATTAGAAAATGAGTTTCAAATTAGAAAATGGATTTAAAAATATACATTTTATTGTAACAAAGCGTGGGGTGCTTCCAAAAAGCACGTATCCGCAAGCACCTTAGCTTTTTTAGAAATTGAATTGAACCTCAAATTAACAATAGTTTAAGAAACTAAGAAATGCGCTTTAGTAAAAGACCCAACCAAATAATTCAAATTAAAAACTGATAATGAATTTAATATTTGAAAATGGATTTACATACATTTTTTAACAATTGTTTATTTGAGGTTAAGATCAATTCATAATGCAGAGCTATTTTAATATTTTTTTATTTATTATATGACATTCATTACGTTTTGCCAAGTGGGATTAAAGCACAAATAAATCCAGCATCACTACTTTGAGGAAACTCAACATTTATGAAAATGCGGAAAAGCGACTCACTCAGCATCGTTAAAAGCTATTTAAACTTTCCGGAAAATTCTCAAAATTTCAAAACAGCAGTTTTTGGTCATAAAAACTGAGTCACATCTACATTCAAAGAGAATATTTGCAACTCGCTCGCAAGCAAAAAGTTGACTTAAAATGTAGTATTCATTTTGTAATGCGCCAAAATAAATAGTTGAAAAAATAATACTCGTGTTCTTTGACGTCAAAGAACTGTGTACAAATTATATTCAGTTCCATTTACTTTTATTTTATCAGGTGCTTCGTTTTAAAACTAACATAATTAGGGTTACATTAAATTTTCAGAAGTATAAAGGAACGTAAATTCTCTGGGTGTTGTGTATTTAATCATTCACTACTCAATGTTAGTACATATTATGCGCATTAGCTATTAACTGAATTCTGAAAAAGAAGGTACTTAAAAAATTTAGTCATAATGTCTACAGCTATAATAATTATTATATTAGCGAACCATTGCCCAGTTTCAAATAACTCTAGTTACAGTTAGTTGAACTTTGTAACTGTTGATAATTCTGCCAACCTATGCAACGGAAGTGAGTTACTGTATGCGGCAGGTCGGCATAACAATTTTCTAGCTGTGTAGTATCACGTTCCAAGTTATTTATATCGATATTTATTGCAACGCAATGAGTAAAAATTAATGAGTTAAGTCTATTATATGCAATAGGTCAAAATATTTTACCTACAATTTGTAAATGATTGATGTCTTCACATGAAAGATATTAGATGGGAAAAAAATATTGCGGAGGTTATTGTATGCACGTAATAAAACCGTAAGACTGAAAATGTTTTTTCTTTAACTTTATAATCTACCGCAGTTATTTCAATACACAACGTAATAATACACAAAGAATAATGTGAGTGGGATCGAAATCGGTAAATCGATGCAGACTCATGCAGGACTAATACAAGGAGTGCGCGGGCGATGTGCGGGTTTGCGGGGCGTCCTCTCACCCACGCGTCACTTCATACCCCGATTGCCATCTTGACCTGTCGCGTGCTATAGGTTAAGTGTTAGAAAGTCGATTACTATATTACTCTGCCTACATCTATCCCTTCTCACTTTGTTAGGGATTGAAGTGGAAAAAAAAAATATCCAACTCCTAATAAAATAATTATATATATTACATTTTAGACTGTCCTCTCTTTATTTTCCTTCTCTTATGTTCATTCCATGGTAATCGATAAGAGATTGCCTCGAGCGATACGACTGCCATTTGTACTCTTATCTATACATGCAAATAAAATTGAAGTGTCTGTTTTAAGAGTGAAAATAAAAAAAAAAATGTCCTACTACATATCGTTATATACACGATACCTGTGCCGAAAATGATCTTTAAAACAATTTTGTCTGTCTGTCTGTTTGTTCCGGCTAATCTCTGAAATGGCTGGACCGATTTTGACGGGACTTTTTTTGTCAGGTAGCTGATATAACAAGGAGTAACTTAGGGTACATTTATTTTAGAAAAATAAAGTAATGATGCAATGCCCGCGCGCAGCTCACGCGCATGCCAGTACTGGGCCGTTACGTCGGGCGCCTCCCACCACTTCTCCCACCAACGAATCAATATTACATTTACAAAATATTGTATATAAAGAAATTTTTCAATAAAGATAATACAAAAAACTGAAAATAAATGTGTAACGGGAGTTTACCGCCGCTCGCTAAGAGATGGCGTCACCGTAGAATTAGATCGCGGTATGGTTTCGTTACAAAGGTTGATAATTAAAATAAAAATGCAAAAACCAAAAAAAAAACTAAATAAACTAATTAACTTTTTTGTTAAATTCCACGCGGACGAAGTCGCGGGCACAGCTACAGCACAGTGTTAAATATTAGTTTAGTTTAAGATTTATTTGGTGCACAAAAAAGAAAATAATATTTGATTAAATTCGTTGCGGGTTAAGGACAGGTTAAACATTCCCGAAGACTTTCTGAGTGTCCATGCCTTGATATCTTTAAATGCATTCCACTGTTAATTGGTTGCAGAATTCGATGCGCGGGTGAGGCAGCCCGTATCTCAGAGGTGTACAGGTGAGTTTGATGAACTTATTGTTGGAGAAATGTTATTTTAAATAACACTCTGGAGAGTAGAAAAATATTTGTGTTCGAATTTTGATATAATATTTCTATTCCTAGCTTTAATTGTATTTCAATTGTACAATCGAATCCGTCATAATGTTTTTTATTTTCAATCTTTATTTACAAAGCATTTTAACATTTTCTAATAATTATTTCAACACAATATATATTTACATACGTTAGGTGACTAATCAATTAAAACGATTATTTTTCCGACCCAAATATCGACCAATAGAATTGCACCATTCGACGTCACGTGGTACAACCTACATGGTATTATACTGATAATTTTTTGAAAATTTTCTCTGGTAGTTGCTTGTATATAAAAAAAAACATGATCCAGTCAAATTAACCACACGTCAAACTGACAGGTTGAATTCAATTGTGAAAATTGGAGATTTTGCATGAAAATTAGTTTGAAATTAAAATTTGGAACGGAAAAATAATCCCCCGAATACCACACGAGCTTCAAAATTATCTGGCATTTCCCTCAAGGTTCCCTGCAAACAAATAAAGTCGTCAAGTTTTGACTCCTTCATTTGTTTCGCATGCATCGGGAAATACCCGATAATTTTGAAGCTCTTGTGGTATTATAAGTGAAAAACCAAGTGTCAATATTTTTGGCAACATATTTTCATTTTTATTTTCCGTATCAACGCTTTGCGAATTGTTTTATAAAATAAATTGGTTGTCGGTCAACCATATTCATTAACCAGTGCGGTCATACGTACGACGCGTTGAAGTTGTGGTCAGCGTGTACTATAACGGTTTTTGTAATCCATGTATAGGAACAAAAATATACCTTATTAATATATTACTAGCTTTTGCAGTCGGCTTTACCCACAAGTTCAAAAATGCTCGGGAGCAAAGTGTATTTCTAGATATCAGATTTTCGTCCAAACAATGATAGATCTGTTTTTCTGTCATCTTTTCATCGACACAAGGTACTTCAAGACTGCGACCGAAAAGACGTGACAGGTTTTTATGTGGTGTTTTAAATATGATCGTGTATGGGTTGGTAAATCCATAGTTTTTGCTTAAATAATAATTTCAACCATTGCGTACCATATCGTCTCTAAAATAGAAGTGTGTACATTATTATTTTAGGAAAAACTATGTATTTAACAGACAAATACGACTATAGGAAAAAACTCACCGCGTCTTTTTACAACATTTTTAGTTGCGTTGTGTCTGAAGTCACTGAAACTAACGTCTGGCTTCGTTTTCGTTCGCACTCTGTATGTTCCATATTCGTAGAGATGTTCCCAAGAAACTATGTTTTGTTAAATATGCCCATCAACAATGCGTGCCCTATGTGTGACTATATCGCAATCAAATTCTATAAAAACAAAGTTGTTAGGACCATTAATATAAATTATATAAGGCAAAAACATCTGTTATTAAGGATTTCCGGCTTCAGGTAGAAAAAAGCTGAACATTCGGAGTCTGTTACAAAGCAGACGAACCTGATTAATGTTACTTTGAAGACACTAATGAAAAGGATTTGTTACGGAGAAACTCGTGTTCTTTATTTGAAACCAATAAGTAATTTAATTAGGTCTTATTATTCTCTTTTTAATTCAGGTCGATTCATTTCTGGTGTATATTTCTATTTATGCAAATACGACGTCTTCACATGCATACCACTATATATTTTAATGACTTAATTGTAAAATAATTTTCTATTAGTTAGGTTCTCGTAGTAAAGTTATTGCCAATAATTAATAATTTGAATCATCGTGTGGTAATGAAATTGCAATTAAATTACACGTTACAAAATGAGTTTGAAATAAAACATTTTACCATATGAATTCGAAAGACAATAGAATATAAGTCTAGCATGGTGTAGTTTTATATATAAATACTCTTTGCACATGTCGTCTCAAACTAAACACAACACTAAAAAGAGGTGAAGAATATATATGGATATCGATAGTGAAAACCGTGTGAAGACGTGGTTCATAGCAAACAAGCCGATAAACATTAATAATTGTATTGAACTTTAATATTGCACATATTAGCCTTAAATAGTGACGTGAGTGGCATTTATTTTATTATCGTTTCCATAAAACTCGAAACCAAGACAAAAATTTGGATTCAAAACAAACCACCTTTATAACGACATGCCGTATATATGCATTCTAACTTTGACACTATACAGCCCTTTACATAAAATCGACACTATACCCTCCCTAATATATCATGCTCATATTCCCTTCCTGACAAATGTATGGAGTTATACGAGAGTTATGGTCGTTATGAACGTAATAAGGCTAAAACTGGGCCTTGTAATCGAGCACGCCCGGTTTATTGGCACTTAAAGTATAATAACTTATAGATTATGGCACATATTGAAGGAAGCGTGCTCAAAAATTTTATAGCTATGAAGATTAGTATTTTTAGTATGAAATTAGGTTGTGCTTTGTACGTTGGTCATATTGGTAATTCGTTTGTACTTATCATGGAAAATAGCTTTGGAAACATCACCGCACGAAGTTTTGTATTTATCTCGGTAATTTTATTTAAAATAGACTAAACTGTTAGCCGACGATAATTTTACTTTCAATGCATTTCTGATTGATGTTCATAAAAAAAATCACAAATTTTGAGTAAGTTTATTAATACATTTCCACTTATGTAATACAGTCTTTGTCCACTTACTGGCACCAGTAGGTATAATGATGTAGTGTGATAAACGAAATAGTATTATTTAACCATTAATTTTACGACTAGGTCTATAAAAAACATTACATAATATTTTGCAATCACCCAACCGAATTTAACGCTAACTCTGATACACTGAAATGTAAAAACGTGAATGACAGCCGCCGACAATTGTTCTTTTTTTAATTTTAATTCAGCTGGAAAACCAGTGTTTATTTTGGGATCCGTTGTTCATCTAACTAAAAGGGATAATTTGGTTAAGGATTTTTGGAATATATGATATTAAAAGTAATGTTCAGATTTGATACGTCCCCGAAAAGCGTATTATTGTATTCCTATGATGTGGAAATAACGAATTTAAATGAATAAATACAATTTTAGAAATTATCCCATCAGTTTTGTTACTTTATGACGTAAAACGCAATTGAAATAAACTGTAAATATGTAGTTTGTTATTTAGTTATTTCGGGGGAATTAATAAATAATTAATGTTGGCTTACTATTTTTTTCGGACTGGGCCGTTCTTTTCCATAACCTCGCCAACGAGAGACTACCAATTAAAAATGCTCTCATAATTTATTAAATAAATATAAAATACGCATCATATTGTAAAATGAAAATTATTATACCAAGAACCGAAACAAGAATATATTTACTCATTTCCTGAAATTACTTGAAAACCAGTATTTCTGTATTTCCCGAAAAACGAGTTGGATAAAATTTACCGTGAATACGGATGCGAAAAATACCTGTTTTCGTATAAATACGCTATTATTACATGAAACTTCATATCGAAACATGAAATGGTGGTTGCGATATTCGTAATAAACAAAATATTTGTGTGACTCATTGATTTAAAAACGAAAGATCAGCCCTTCAGTACATTTGGAGTTTTCAAAAGATGACCGTGAAGATCGCGCCGAAATGAATATTAAATTAACTTAATTTAATCGTTTTCGGTTATTAACTTTCTATCATAATGCGATCAATCATTTTCAAAATCTTTGCGAGGGATGACTGATTTTGGTCACGCTCCACTAAAGTTGAACTGAAGCGCGCGCACCACTTACGTTAGAACACTTTACGCGCTTACTGCCTTGACCATAATAATGTATGTCAATCATTTGAAGTATGAATAGGCTAGTCTCATATTACCAAATATAAATAAAGTTGTGAGCTTATTTTATGTTTTATTCGGCATCTTATAACATTAATTAGTTTTTTTTTTAAATCACAATGAATGCCGAGACAAGCATGCCAATGTACTTCAAACTGAAACACAGTGCATTTACACTGCTATTTTTCATCATAATGCAATCAAGCATTTTCAAAATATTTGCGAGGGATGACTAATTTTAGTCACACTCCACTAAAGTTGTACTGGAGCGCGCGCACCACTTACGTTAGAACACTTTGCGCGCTTTCTGCCTTGACCATAATATATGTTTGTCAATCATTTGAAGTATGAATAGGCTAGTCTCCTATTACCAAATATAAATAAAGTTGTGAGCTTATTTTATGTTTTACTCGGCATCTTATAACATTAATTAGATATTTTTTTTATCACAATGAATGGCGAGACGAGCATGCCAATGTACTTCAAATTGGAACACAGTGCATTTACACTGCTATTTTTCGATAGAAATAGACATTGCGGTGGCCTCTCTTATATACGAGACCCACTACCAGTAAAGAGTTGAAAGAGGTTACGTAAAAGTAACATAATTAACTAAATTAAATAAATTAAAAAACATAATTAGTATAATTCCTACCAAAATTTACGCATTTAACTTATCAACGTACTCGTAGTTCGATATACGAATTCAAGTACAACGAACCTATACCCAGAACTATTCCTCAAACCCAAACAGAATTTGAATATGTCACCCGTAACATTCGTCAAATTCGTTTGATCAAAGTCACGACACGTGAAATTGATCTTCAGGACGGTAGCCACTTCAAAGAGGGCGACTCGTACCTTTGTTTGTTTACCTGGTTAAGAATATTTAACATATTCCTTTATACATGTGTAATTTAATTTGGCTCCTTTGATGCTCTGCTAATTGATAAATAACAACTTATATTTTATAATACACCCCAATACAATACATCCAACTGTCAAGATTAAGATCAAATTAGTCTTGTGTCGTGGGTATCGGAAACAACGAGAGACTTTTGGCCTCACTAATACCCAGACCCGAGACATATTAATGGGCCTCACAAACATTTGTAGGCTTGCCATCTCTCTCATCGTGGGACCGGACACACAAGCTAAAACGTGTTGAACTTCTGCCAACCCTTACCCGGAAAAAAGGCACAAGTTTATGTATGTATCATGATAGCATCAGATGATAAGTGTAATGCAATTCAAAGAGATCAATCAATGAAAACTGGTAATATCTTGAAAATTTATCAAGCCTGGCCTGCTTGCAATTGAATTTAAATCGAAAAGCTAGACACGTAAAAAGATTTGTGGGAGCTTCCCTATGAAGTTGTTTTTCTTCGTCGTATTTCTTAGTAGTGCGACTTCGTACATGAAAAAAATTGAAAACGATTATTTCGATTATCTCTGATGAGAACGAGAAATTATCGTGAAAGTAGTTTAAATGGAATTATTAAATGGCAGTAGTATGCCACTAAACCTAGAAATATTTTTTGTATGTTGATATTATAAACTTTCTTGATATTTAAAACAATTTCAACTTGATATTGGTTAGAATTAAAAGTGTTTACGAAAGATACACATTTTGAAATATTGACAAAACAAATATGAAATTTCGTGCGTTTGCCTAGCGCGACCTTAGATGGCGAAATCACGTCGAAGAATAATAAATAAGTACAGTTGCGCATCTATCTCTGTATACCGGGTATCTCAAGACTGCTACTGAAAACGAAGCCGGGTGGTAGTTTTAGTGACTACAAACACAATGCAACTAAGAATTTCGCAAAGAAACGCGACAGTTATTTTTTATGATTTTTGAAATATCGTCATTTTTGGGTGGTAAATCCATAGTTTTTGCTAAAATAATAATTTAAACACTTTTATACCTTAGATTATTTACAAATAAAAGGGTATACACTATTATTTTAGGAAAAAATGTATTTACCACCTAAATATGGTCATAGGAAAAAAATAACAAAAAAATAATTGTCGCTTTTTTTTGCAACTTTTTCTGTTGCAATGTGTCAGAAGTCGCTTAAACTATCACCCAGCTTCGTTTTCGGTAGCAGTCTTGATATACCCTGTATAATACCAATCTATGCATGGTATTTTAACTTTAACCGACTACATCGATATTCTAGTACTTACTAATATTCTGAAATCTAATAATATTGTGCATGCTTAACATTGTTATTATCGATGAAACACAGCCGCCGCATGCAGTTGCGGTACTACCGGAGAGACCGCGAATTCGATATCGACCTAGACAAAATACTGTTTCGGTTCTGTGTTCTTGTGGGACCAATTATAATTTCATGGTACTCACGATACTACTCGTAGACTTAATTCAACAGATTTGGGGTAAGAAGTAAGTAATAGATTATTGGGTATATTTATTTGTTTATATTCGTTATTGTACAACTTACATGTATTAATAAAATAGTACTTATCAAAATATTTTGATCGGCAATCTTATTAAATTATTTTAGCAACCTTTGAATGGACAGAATTCTAGGGCTGTGGGCTTGACGTGTAATAAAAGCAAAGTAAATTAACAGACAAAACAAATTAAAAATATTAGTAAATGTTAGGTACATAAGAAAAATAATAAAAATTATTTAAAACGTTTAAATACACATGCCCGCTACATTTACTCAATACAATTTTCTGCTTTTATTTATAAAACAACCGTGCAAAAATATTTTAATCTTTCGTTGTCATTTTGTAATTCGTGGTAACCATATTCTCCGATTGTACACAAAATGTATGATGTACATATGTGTTTTGAGAGCTCTTTGGGGTATGCAAAACGCTACAACGGATTTTACTTTACTGAGCTGTTCTGAAGAATATTTTAGTCTTTTATATTGCTATTGCTAAGGCCAACTTTATTGCAATCTTGAAAAGATACCTAGATTGCTGCTTTGTATCGCTCTTGTAATAAAGATCTACTTCAGAAGTATGTTATTTTGCTTTTCGGAAATAAATTGGAGTATTTTAAAAATCAAATAAGTTCATAAATATACGTGAATAAATGGGAGAAATAGGTATGCGAAAAGAAAATTTATTGATATTGAAATATTTTGAATATGAGCATTTAGGTATTATAATCGGATTTTGGAAAAGGGAGGATAAATATGTTATTATAAATAAAATTCACTTAGTTTCTTTTTAGAATTGTTCGAACAGATTGTATTCCAACTATTTCTTAAAACTGATTAGGTTTCCTTCTTTTATAATTATGAGCTGAAGTTGTAACATATAATTTCTTTTAATGCCATTTGTATTCCATCTTATTCACCAATTATACAATCGGACCGCACATTTTTTTTACAAAGAATATAATAAAAGAAAAAAAAACTTATTTGTAAAATAATTTCTAGCGATATAAATTTTCTTTTCGTTGAAACGAAATGAAAAATGAAAATTTCAAAAATGTTTAAAAGAGTCCTGAAATTGGAACCCAGCACCTCCAACTATACAATCTTTTCAACTACTCACTAAGCTACCACTCATTATTAACCATATTATCAAAAACGTTTTACTAAAACATACTTAATTAAATTAAATTGAATATATTAAACTTACTTCGTCCAAGCTGTAATGTCTGGTTATAGTAATATCCATGATGGAACAAACTTCTCAACACAAATATTTGAATTTGGAATATCGCGTCCGACCTCGGCGGAATCCGACTGACGACTGACATAAAATAGGAAATAGAGACTCCGAAGCGAGACTACGCTGAAAACGGCGCGTGGTGCAAGTTATGAGCGATTTTCATTGTTGCATTTTGAGGTCGCTCCGAACTACTTATGTAAAAAATCTTTTCATGTTCTTTTTGTTGTAGGTTTATTAATACAGAACAATAAAAATATAAATAGCACACATTAAAATACTGCAGATGGCGGTACAATTGCCATATTATGCAACTTTTTATAGACTAATTTGTCGGTATATTTCATATTATACCGAATGTATCTAGTGCTAAAGTTGAAAAAGAAAACTAACAGATTTTAAATCATAATTTAACTTAATACTATTAATCGTTGAAGAGCATTATTGTATACAAGTATTTTTTAGATAATAAAGAGAATATTAAGGATTGCAAGATAATACCACTGTCATATGGAAAGCCGATGAAATGTAACAAATTTGTTGTTGCGTTGGGTGAATAAGACTCGCGGAGGCGAAAGAATTCTTAAGTCGAGGAAAGGATTTATTATTTCTTCCGATCGACATATACGATGCTGAAAAGCCCGTCAGTTTCCCACGCAGGTGTATCACATTTTGTTAAATCAGACTTCGAGCACGCTTGGATTGTAAAGCAGCATTATCATGTTCAGATACGAATAAAAATGACAAATCATCTCTCAAGTATAATGGACGTTTAGGGATAGCGGTATCTCCAACCATCTGTTGAACTGAGTTCTCATGTACCATTTTATTGATCATGCCATTCCGCTGATGGTAAGCGATATGACTCGTGGATAGTAGTAAAACCAAACACTAAGAGTTTCAAAGTAATATTTGGCATTCCACTATACTCACCATCCCGAGCCATGTTAAGTCTCATTATTTCCAGTAGTTACTCTGGCTATAATGTCCTCCAAACAGAGACACAACAGTGTATTTACACTACTGTTTGGTGGGAGTAACAGACATGGCTGTGGTACCTACCCAAGTGGACTCTTTCATAATTTGAGAGACCTACCACATGTAAATTACCCAATTTACACTGTTTGAGTTGGAGAAATAGACATTGCTATGGTACCTACCCAGGCGACCTTTCACATTAGAGAGGCCTACCACCAGTAAATTACCCATACCATAAAGACTTTTAACCGACTTCAAAAAAAGGAGGAGGTTCTCAATTCGACTATATGTTGCTTTTTCATGAAATACTACCTTATACGATACACTCGACCCATCTTCGAAACTTCCTCTGAGCCATTAAAGTCACTGGATCATAAAACGTACGGGTCGATTTTTACTGCTCAGCAGAAATTTTACACAAGTTGCCGCTACAGCTGCGATGTAGTATCGCTTCAAAGCAACTGGTGCCTTTGAAGACCTCATTACACACAACGTTAGTTGGAAACTTCGCGTGTGGACAGAAATCGATTGAGCCTGCAATTATTTTCGATAAATCATGTTATGTAATGTGAAGTAGATTTCCTTAAAAAGACGCTGAGGTATATTTGAGAGTGTAAGTTTATAAAACTACTCGTCAGAATTGATAAATTCAGGTTGTATTTGATAGCCTATTTTTTTCCGGAAGGTTACATCCTGATTATTATGACACTTTAACTCTTAGGGGTGGACTAAAAGTAAAAACAAATTAATATACAGGGAATATCTAGACTGCTATCAAAAACGATGCCAAGTGGTAGTTTCAGTGACTACAAACTAAATGCAACAAAAAATTTCGCAAAGAAACGCGACCTTTATTTTACGATTTTTAAAGTTAGTGGTCGCGAGTTCGAATCCCAGGGCACACCTCTGACTTTTCGGAGTCATGTGTGTATTGATATCAATCACCACGCACTAAAACGGTGAAGGAAAACATCGTGAGGAAACCTGCATACCATAGCGATTTATAAGAATTTCTATGGTATGTAAGTCCGCCAACCCGCACTAGGCCAGCGTGGTGGACTATATGGCGTAACTACTCTCAATCGTATTCTCGATTGCAGAGTAGGTCCGTGCCCTGCAGTGGGACGTTTATGGGCTGATACAGTACAGTACAAATAAACAGGTTACTTATTACTTAATGAAAATATATTGGACTATTCCAACAAATTAGATGGAAGAAGACAATGAATTGGAGTGTGCACGTAGTTCCGCCGTAAAAGATTCCTATAAAAAGTTTATAGCTCCGAGCTAGTGTAACCCGATGTTACTGAAGTAATTCAACTTGCAAGAAAAAATATCTTGTTCATTAAAGTTACTTGTTTGTAATCATTAGTGTTCCTTCTTTCTCGTTTTCTCAATATTAGTTCAACAAGTAATGAAAATTGTTCCAATATTTGTATTATATTTTATTGGAAAACTGATTGAAAGCGGTATCGACTGTCTAAACAAAGGTCGATTCGGGCCTTGAATTACATTTCTAAATTTTCGCATGACATCGTCCTTATTTTTTCATTTCCAGGCTTCATTTCAGATCCCTTTGAAGAAGCCTCGGGATTCATTTTTCTTGAAAGCTGCATAAAATCATATAAATTAATAACATTTAAACACCAATAAGCAGTTAATTAGTACTTAGAGGAGCATTATAAGGGCGAAGGAAAACATCGTGAAGAAACCTGCATACCATAGCGATTTTAAACAATAAACTCTATGGTATGTAAAGTACGCCAACCCACGTGGTGGACTATATGGCCTAAGTCTTAATCCTCCATCGACCAACAGTCTACTACATTATTTGCCCTGCCCACTGCCACTTCAACTTGGTAATACCATGAGCTATGTGGGTCATTTTTATTCTATCTCGTGAGTTATTGATCACTCACTTTAATGTTAAATGAGAACAAAAGGTATGTGGACCAACCCGCACAACGCTAGCATGATGGACTAGCGCATAATTCCTTTTAATTTTAGAATAGGTCTGTCGCATCCACACGTCGGTATTTTGCTGAATAAAGAATGATCGATGGATATTTTTACTACTGCCGGTTTTAAAGCAAAATATTGACATTCATATCAATCATTAACAGTGATTCCATTACATCTATCAGCTATTCATATAGAAACAGTCTTCGTGGAGCAATCGGTAAGAGGCTGGCTGTTTAACGTGAGGCCGCGTGTTTGATCCCCGTGCCCGGACGATAATGTTTTTGTGATTGTTTCAAGTATTTGTAGCTTCTGATACCCACAATAGAAGGTTCGATTTTAGTGTAGGACTAGAATTTTGTACTAACCGTTGCATTAATGTATATATGTATATATGTATGTTTATTTATAAAATTAACAATATTATAAATTGTAATACTCGTACACCCGGAGCCCCAACTTTCGTTCTTTTCGTTTATCCATCCCATGGTTGTCTGGCAGAGATTGCTTCAAGCAATAAGACCGCCACTTGTGCATATATTTTATATATTTTAGTTTTTGTCTTTTTTATGTATATGGTGTACAATAAAGTGTTAAATAAATAAATAAATAATTTATTTATGTATAAACTTTGTAACTAATTTCTATAATACAACATTTTCCTAAATATAATTTCCTAGTACAATTTTGTATTTAACCGTCCAGATTTCTTCTTGTGACGTATTTTAATTACGCCGCGGGTGCTGTGTATGACAGTCGATTACGAACTAATCTGGAGTGTGAAAAGTCTCTGACGCTATTGAAATAGCTTTCTATAAACGAACATCTGCTATTAGTCTGTAGAAATAGTGAAAGGAAATACTATACTGCCTTTTTTCTACTTATAAATGTAATAAAATGGTTCCTATAATAGAATATTCCTCATATACTCATATACTGTCTCTTCTATACAATATTTTGTTCAATCCTGTCACTCCTTCTTATCTCAAAGAACGATTTCTTTTTCTTCACGAGTCACATACGAGGTCCTTGAGATCGTCTGAGAACCTGAAGTTGAGAATGCCCGTCCACACCACGACATTTATGGATAAATCATTCAGTGTTCAAGCTGTTCGTTTGTGGAACGCACTTCCTGTTGTGGTGAGGCAGGCTCAAACACTGTCATCATTTAAAAAACGATTAAAAGAACACTACCTTTCTCTATAAACAGATAAACCGATTAGGACTATTTCCTCTTATTGATTATATTGGTAATATATATATGTATGTACGTATGTTTATTCGTCTATAAATTTATATAAGTATGTATATGTATAATACTTATGTATGTATATATAATATGTATGTATATGTGGTATGTATTTATATATAATGTATTTATATGTTTTTTTTATGTTTATTTATGTCTCCATGTTTTCGTTATCTTTATTTTACACTGCTCTATCTTTTTTCCTGCTCATATATCCATCCCATGGTTGTCTGGTAGAAATAGCCTTAGAGCGATAAGACCGCCATTTGTACTTTGTTATTTTGTATTATCTCTTAACTGTTATTCCTTTTTATTGTGTACAATAAAGAATTAAATAAATAATATTCCGTTTTTCAGCATACCATTTTGTTAGTTTGATTAAAATCTACTAAACTTTGTTAATTATTAAAATTTTATCATGATTAGACTTTGCTGTAGCTTAAAAAAACTTGTATAAATTGCTTTGGACGAATGAATTGGCAGATGTCCACTTGAACACACTATGAACACTTTACATATGAAGAATATTGCACAGGTTCTAAATTTTTTCTCAAATCTGGCGTCGCCTGTGTCTTGAGAAACCTGTCAAATATAATTTTTATTACAATAATTGTGTTCGTGAGTGTAAGAAAGTGCTAAGTATGTATGTGGGTGTGTTCGAGTGAGCTATGTTACCTAGTATGTGTAATACATACCTTGTATGTATAAATAAATAGTATATAATACTCATATATTATATCCTAATTTAATGATAATGCATGGCAGTGGACCACAAAAGGCTTATGATGATGATAATAATCTAGTAAGATCTACGATCACTGAGAAAACCTTTTGTACTAGGCCTGCCTTTTAAGTCCTGTCGTTTCCATATTTCCTGGCAATTGTGAATTTGGAACTGTTATGTATACGAATGTGTTTAAATTTTGAATCTTAAAACAGTTGGAAGTATTAAGATTAATGCTATTGTTAAGTCACAGCGTCGATTGGAATTTGTCAGGTTACGAACAAAAATAAATCTTTCTAAGGAAAATGTTCGTGCAATAATTTTCTACAACTTTAGAAGAGGTCTGACACGGCTTCAGTGTTTTAAGAGCTAACATCTGTGTTCAGTGATGAAACTCCATGTCTGCGGACTATCAAAACGCTAGTATTTAGAATTCCAGCGTGGACATACTAGTGTTGTGACAAATCCCGCGAAGGACGCCCAAAATCCACCTTCACTGAAGATAACATCATTGCTGTGAGAGAACTAATTCTCGAACATCGTTATGTGATGTATTGACAGATAGAGGCTCTATTAGGCATCTCAGGGACTACCATTACGAAGATCTTGCATGAAGTGCTTGGTGTGTGAAAGCTAGTTTGCTGTTGGATACCGCATCTGCTTTCCAACGATCACAAGGCAGCCCACGTCAGATGGTGTAAAAAAACTCTGCAAAGGTTCAACCGAGGAGAGTCAAATCACATCTACGACATCATCAGTGGTTTTGAATCATGGATCTCTGCCTACGATCCTGATTCCAAACAACAATCTACAATCTGGGTCTTTCAAGACGAGCCAAAGCCAACTAAAGTTGTTCGTTCTCGAAGCACTTCAAAGAAGATAGTGGCCTCGTTCGGTGGAAAAACCGATGTTGCAACTATTGCACTTGAAGATCGTAGAACGGTTAACATAGAGTGGTATACCACAGTTTGCTTACCACAAGTCATCGCCGAACTTCGAAAATCTAACTCAAAGCGACGCATCATCCTGCATCACGACAACGCAAGCTCTCACAACGCTCCCCACACGATTGAGTATTTGAAGCAAGAAAAAGTAGAAATTTTTTATCATCCTCCATACAGACCTGACCTAAGCCCTAAAGATTAGTTTACATTTCCTAAAATTAAGATAAGTCTTCGTTGTCAAAGGTTCCAGTCCGGTGAAGAAGCAGTCGAAGCTTTCAAGTCAGCCGTTTTGAACACCCCCTCTTTAGAATAGCAACCCCGCACTAGGCCAGCGTGGTGGACTATATGGCCTAACCACTCTCAATCGTACTCTCGATTGTAGAGTAGGCCCGTGCCCTGCAGTGGGACGTATATGGGCTGATCCAGACTTTAGAATGGAATAAATGTTATAATAACTGGTTTGAGCGAATGGAAACGTGTATTAAGCTACGTGGTTAATACTTTCAAAAACGTTAAAAAGTACTATAACGTTCTAGTTATGTTGTTTTCTTCAAACAACAAAACTTAAAAGGCATGCCTCGTATACACTGAAAGCCTTATTAAAAAACTCAGATGAGCGATAGTTTAACTTAAGCCCAGGGCTTTAGAATTGACACGATTTTTACACGATTATTTTGTTCACTTTTACTTTCAAAAGGTTGCCAAACTAAGATTGCCGTGTTAGGCCGAAGTAAAATTAGATATTTTTCTTTGACACCAAAAAAATATTAGAGTAGGTACATGCCTTATAATAATGTTATGTATGCAATGATTAAGTATGTATTCTTATTACTAATGACCACTGGAGACTAAACTAGGCCGTGCCTGTACCTTAGACGACTGCCTTAAATGACACCAATTACAATACACGAGATATGCATTATTCATAAAACCGTGAATACCTCGCTTTTCAAAATAATTGTGTCAATTCTTCAGCCTTAAGTTAATCCCTTGCACAGCCCAATTTATAAATAAGCCCATGAAATATATGAGTCGGTAAAAAATCAGTATAAAACTCTAAAAATATTGTTTCAAAAGCATTGAAGAGCATTTTTCTCATTTTTCAATCCGATTATGAATGCAATTTACATGAATGAGCGACGTAATAAAATCAATGAACAGAATTCATACTGCCCATTCAATTCTCTTCATGAATGTATTTACATAAAGCCATTTAAAGCAGTAAATCCGTTCATAATGAAATCACTATCATGTAATACACAGCGAATAATTCTATTAATAACGTAATTGTATTATTGATACGATGCATTTTAATGAGCTGCACATGTGTACTCGCTTGAAACGAGGATGTTTTTTTTAATTAGATATTGGAATTCAGCATCGCGAAGTAATACGATTTTACATGATTTAAATGAAGGAAATAGTAATTTGATTTTAATAGATGTAATTGTTTTAATTTTTGATACTTTCAACAATAAAATCTATGGTAGAGATTTCTAAGTTCTAGCATAAAGGTGTAATAAGTTATACTCTTATTCAGATAGTTCGATAATATGATAATTCCTACCAACAATGAATATAAACCAGCCTGGTTTCCTACAAAATTTAATGGCAGTCCATCGCAACATATTTTAGTTAGTTACTATGGCGCGCTCTATATCTTGTGTAATTCTGTTGCCATCTGGAGTTCGAGATAGACTCCAAAAAGTTAGAAGTATGCCTTGGGATTCAAACTCGCAACCATCGTGAATATGTTAGCAGCCGCCTCTGGTCCGTCGGTTTACCAACAGGCCACCACGCATTTAATGTTCTAATACCTATGCCATATGCAAATTATAAAAGCTTTAATGACAATTTTACCGTGAATTAATCATCTTTATTTCTTTTACTAAATTTCATCCATGCATTATTTTTCAGAAGCTCGATTATATAAGGAAACATCGAAATTATATCAACACGAAAAACATCAAAAAAAAAATTTGATCCAACAAAGAAAACACTTTACTCTCTTTAAATTGCTATTTTTGCCACTAAAAACGACCCAAGCATAGCCGCTGGTATTTAAAAATATCTGTCTGTCTGTATCAGCCCATATACGTCCCACTGCAGGGCTCGGGCCTACTCTACAATCGAGAATACGATTGAGAGTGGTTAGGCCATATAGTCCACCACGCTGGCCTAGTGCGGGTTGGCGGACTTACATACCATAGAAATTCTTATGAATCGCTATGGTATGCAGGTTTCCTCACGATGTTTTCCTTCACCGTTTTAGTGCGTGGTGATTGACTATCAATACACACATGACTCCGAAAAGTCAGAGGTGTGCCCTAGGATTCGAACCCGCGACCACCGTGAACATGTTGGCAGCCGCGTCTAGTCCGTTTACCAACAGGCCACCACGCACTTTAAAAATATACCTTGATAAAAATAAAAACAGAAGTTGATGTATTATATAGCGTTTAAAAGAATTTTCTGAATAGTCGTCGGTACACATTTGTCACTTACGTAAGTTTTCTCAAGTGCAACTTACCACTTCACTTAAGTGGTTTCTTTATAAGATCTGCAACTGTACTTTGGCTCCAAGGGACCTACTTGTGGAGATTCTCTTTTAGTTCTCATTCAGTTAATGTCAGTTACTTATAAATGGCCGAGATGTGTGTGTGACTAAACTTTGTGCATATTTGTGCTTGAAAATTATTACTTTTTCTAACATATATGTAGGATTTACATCCATAGAAAATATGTACATATATCTTTCAAAAAACTGATAAAAGAACACTACCTTACTCATTAAACTGATAAAGCATAGTACTATTTCGTATATATCTAGTATATTTGCAAATTATTATAGATGTTTATGTAAGTACTTATAAATGTATGTATGTATATAATATGTATATATTATATTACGTATGTGTATATATTATGTTATGTATACGTATTATTTATGCTTATCTATTTAATTATTTATATCTATTGCACCTTTTCTTATCTTTGTTTTTATACTGCCCTTTCTTTCTCCTTCTTTTATATTCATCCAAAGGTTGTCTGGTAGAGATCGCTTTTTAGCGGTAAGACCGCCTTTTGTACTTTCATTGGTGTTATTTCTTTATATTGTGATGTACTATTTGTTTGTGTATAATAAAGATTAAATAAATACATACATTCGCCTTTTCCCATTAGGGGTAAGCAAAGGTGCTACCACGAAAACCACATTTCGCCTTATATGTGCCGGCCCTCGATATTATGATAAAGGGTGAGCCTATTACCATATCAGGCACAAATTCCTCACTACGTGCTGATAATGAACAGCAAAATCTAATATCACTTTGCCCGATCAGGGATTAAAACCCGAGATCGCAGATAAATAAATAAATAACACCCAACAGTCACATACATAGTCCTGACCCCACACTAAGATCAAGTCTTGTGTCGTGGGTATCAGGAACTACGAGAGACTTTTTGGTCTCACAAACACCCAGACCCGGAAGAAATATTTGTGGGCCGCACAAACATTTCTCTCGGTGCGGGGATCGAACCCACGGCCTCTCGTTTCACAGGCGGCGTCTAACCAACTACGCCACGGAGGCTGTCAAATTTCTAATCGTACTGTAGTATAAATCTAGAATTTCCATAGTAATATTTATTAATGGCCCCAGGCTCACCCTCTATCACAATATGGGAAGAAAAAGGAAAATACAAGGTAAGATATGGGTATCCTAGTTACACCATTGCCTATCCATGCTGGGGAAAACGAGTAAGTTTATTTATGTATGTAATTATTATAACTAACGTTCAATAAATATGACCAAAAATAACACACATAATCATGACTCTATACAGTATACTATAAAACAAGTCATCAACCTAACTGCATAGTCTCGAAGCTAATAACTCTAGACAGAGACATCCAAATCATTGCTTTACGTTTCAAAGTCAACGTCTAAACCACGCGACGGGAGCTGTATCTAAACATCACTTGTATATTAATTTTAACTTATTTTTGCATTGTATTAGCCCATATAGTCCCAATACAGGACACGAGGCTCGTGTAGGTACGTGACTTTACATGCCATAGAAGTTTTAACAAATCACTATAGTCCGCCAACCCGCACTAGGCCAGCGTGGTGGACTATATGGCCTAACCACTCTCAATCGTACTGTCGATTGTAGAGGAAGCCCGTACCCTGCAGTGGGACGTATATGGGCTGATACTATAGTATGCAGGTTTCCTCACAATATTTTCATTTACGGTTGTAGTGCGTGGGTCTTGACTGTCAATACACACGGCTCCGCGAGTTAAAGTTGTGCCCTGGGGTCCGAACCTGCGACCAAAATGAACATGTTGGCAGCCGCGTCTGGTCCGTTACCAACAGATCACCACGTACTTTTTGTATAAGCAAACTGTGGTGCAAAGCTTTAATTTACTTACTGTTGTTTGGAAACAGAGCAAAATAAATCAAAACACGAAACATAAAATCAGTCTCCATTGAATTAAAGTGTTCCCACTGGCATTGCATTTAATTGGTCTATAATTAAGCTGGACGTATATTTTCACCCGCTCGAATAGCAGCGCCAATAAAAAGTAGAGAATTCGTCAAAGTAACCCAAGCCATGTTATTACTTTTGAAGTCTACCCTATTTATATTCAGTTGTCAGTAGATATTTTGATATTTCACTATTGGTAGGTCTCTCAGATATGAGATGCCGCCTGAGTATGTACCACATCGATGTCTATAATTCCTGCCAAATAGCAGTGTAATTGCACCCTTGTGTTCCTGATTAAAGGATATTTAGCCCTGGACATATTGAGTCTTAACATCTTTTGTCTCAGAAAGGCGAGCGCAGTGGAATGCCAAGTATTGTTTTAAAATTCATGGTATTTGGTTTTATTTCTCGTCTCGCCATTCATTGCAATTTTTACAAAAATCTACGTGAATTGCACAGCATTTAAAAAAAAAAACACCAGAGTAATTTAATCTTACAACGGTCAACGTGGGTTAGTTTTTTTTTGCAGTGAATGGCGAGACAAGCATGCCGTTTGCTTGATGGTAAGCGATGCGACCGCTCATGAACAGTAGCAAAACCAAACAGCACCTTGAATTACAAAGCAATGCTTGGCATTCCACTGCCCTCGCCATCCTGACACATAAGATGTTAAGTCTTAATATGTCCAGTAGTTACTCTGGCTACTGGCTGTCCTTCAATCTGAAACACAACAGTGCATTTAAAACGCTGTTTGAAGGGAGAAATAGACATTACGGTGGTACCCACCCAGGCAGCCTCTCACATAGTTATCGGCGGTCTAAATTCTATTGGAGTGTGGCCATTGGATTTTTTTTTAAATATCTATTTAACGCAATGTTTGAGAGATGTTTTCATAATATAAACAATAAACATTCATACAGGTAATCTAACAATGTGTCCAGTATGATAACATGTGAAGAGAGAAAAAAATGTATCTAATATTATGACAACAACGCATTTAGATGTCAAAGAATCGTAGACAATCAATTTCTATATTTAAATGATGTTATAAAATAAAATGTTGCGACAGCGAAAAACCTTAACCTAGTATTTTATATAAATTCATTAATAAAATAAGTAATTCATAATACTCAAGACAAAAACTAATGTCTCATTATAATGTACACGAAAATTAAAAATAATTTTCTGTTTCACATGAATTTGTCTAAAACAATAATTAAAGCAATATACGTCCTTTTACTTTTCGACCACTGGCTCATTTATAATTATAATTAGAGACTATGATTAAGAGGGATCAGAGTAAGATTCGACCACGCTGGCCTAGTGCGTTTGGCGGACTTTTACATATGATAGAAATTCTTCCGAATAGCAGTGGTATGCAAATTTCCTTACGATCGTTTCTTTACTGTTACAGTTCGTAGTAATTGACTATCAATATACACAATAATCCGAAAAGTCAGAAGTGTATAGTGGGTTTTGAACCCGCGACCAACGTTAACATGTTGGGAGTCGCGTCTGGTCCGTTACCAATAGGCTATCACCACGCACATGCATCAAAAATAGAAACAATACTTTGAAATTGCCATATCGCCAATAATTTTATACTAAGTAATTTTAGTTGCCGCATTAGTCTTATGTTAGTATATAATATGGACTCTCAATGGTGACGTCCTGGGTTCGCATACCAGGTGTGAGATTTATAGCCAGGTGCCAGTTGTAATAATCTCATAAGTTTCCTGCCACTATTATGTGTCCTGTCGACACTGTAATTTATTATGAAAATAAGCTCAGCAAACTCTGAATGGACTAGCATTATCTCTGTATATATGCATGTTTGCGTCTACAAATTTTTGGATGGTTGTAAATACGAAAATATCGCCAGCTATCTAAACACAAGCGGATAACCTACGAGGAAACACTGTTGAATATCCTGAGTCGATTTTATTCAGGCAACTTAATTAACTTGTATCCTGCGTCGCCGGTATGTAGGACAGAACCAACGACCCGTAACGTTTGCAGCACGCCCAATAGCCAATATTGATTTTGCGAGTGTGAGATGCCACTTGACGTGCTGTTGAAATTTTAGAGCTTGTTGGAATGTTTAAAGCCAATTTTAAATTTTGTTATGATGTTAAAATGAATGGCGGTTTAAAAAATAATGTTTATGAAGTCTGACTTGATTTAGAAGAAGAATGCGATTGCAATGTAAAGGTTGTAGGTGAACATAAAATAGAAAAGTTTTTGAAATATTTGTACAACGGTTTGGCGCCATTGTTGTTTGCTAATAAATCAGTCGCTTACTAAATTGTTTTCTACTTTGAATACATAGTAAGTATTACTGCGTAAACGAGGAGTAAAATAAGATACGACGATTTTGTTATTTTTGAAGATAATGAAAGAAAAAAATGCACATAAAATACGATATTGATATTGAATACTTTTATTATTTTCATATTACTATAGTATATTTTCGTACAAATAAAGCAAAATGGTAATGTAGAGAAATATTTCTGATAGAAGACGAGTCTCAAAAGAACTTACTAGGACGTACAATAATGTAACAACGGCCATAAACGCTGACCAATACAAAATGGAAGCAAGTTTGTAACCGCGTATTTTTTACTAAAATCACTCCTTCATTTATATTTTCTATGAATACCAATATTATTTAATTTTATAAATATTTATGAATAAAAAACATAGGTACTATATGTTATGACACTCATATGTTAGCAACAAAAGACTTATATTCTACACAGTTAATGTATTGGAAACGAGAGGCGTTGTAAAAGAACAAGCCTTTATCACACCGAGAGTCCATGATGTGACTATTTACCATCGCTTAGAGTACAATGAGCCAGATGATACGCCCACGCTTTTCGTCTGGAGTAAACGCCCACTAGCCGACCGCATATCTTTACATTCGCTGTCAAATATCCAAACTGTAACGGACCTACCTGTTGGTATATCACCTTTTGCACCTCAAAATGTTGTTTTAATTGATAACTATGCTAATTAACCGAATATTTTGATCAAACACTTTATAATCGAAAATAAATTACTATTGTACTTAAAACACGAACAAAACTAAGAAACACTTGCGAACACAAATTAGTATACTAATAC